>OY743214.1:7378398-7978398 GCA_963555745.1 Cardamine flexuosa
CCTTGTGTGGAGTTATCTTGTTCAGTCTCCCAAGACGTGAAGTAATTAAGTAGTAATATTAATGGGAATGCTAGCGACACGACAAGTGGTCTGAGATAAGGATTTGTTTATGTCTCTTTAAAATTTAGCTATTTCTATAGTTTTCATGTCTTTATCGGAATTTGTGATATTTTGTGTTTATTTTTGTAAACTTTACTTAATGTGGAATATACTAATATAGTACTTGTTCTTACTGAACACATATTAGTGTCGAAAGTCCGTTAACAAAACATAATATTGTAACCTTTACTCAATGTGGAACATAGTACTTGTTCTAAATGAACACATGTTAGCTCTGAAACATTCACAAAACTGCTTACAGTTTATAACATACAAATTCTCGACTATTTTACGTACAGTTTCACAAACACATTACCGTCTACAGGAATATTTCTATTTTCCTGCAGTCAATTCAGAGCTTGAGGGATTGTTTTGTATTTTACTTTAAACGAACAATTTATCCTTGTTTTTGTCGGAACCAAACCCATACCTTATTTTAGATTTTTGTCTTCTTTTGACTCCTGCTAGCAAACCCCATTTTTTAATAAAAAATGAATAAATATGGTTTATGAATTATGATTAGAGCCGAAATATCTGTAGTACATATTAGGCCTTGAAAGGTATATATGGATTTTCGTTATTATTAGAGTCGTACTATATTTTTTTCGCAGTTGTTTTGTACTTTTCAATTGAATAAAATACTTCAAGAAAGACAAGAAAGGAGACTAATAGACAACACAAACCCTTATCCATAAAATTAGTAAATTAATTACAATGAATAAGCTGCCTTTTGTAAAAGGCTCTGATTCGTGGAATCAGTCATTACGGATTGCTCTGTTTATGGAGTAGTATATTAGACATAGTAGTTGCTACTTCGCCTTACATTTTCTGTTGCTTTGTTACATTAAAAAAATAAAATTCAGAAATTATATTTAGATAACAAGAAATGGTATTTTCTTAATAACGTTTTGTTCGTACATTGCCCATTGGTTACACTAGAAAAGGTAGGTAAGGATAGTTTTCAGCATAGAGACGCAATATGTATGAAAATCTGTTGTCTGTTTTGGTTGTATCTCAATCTCTCTTATTATTGTTTGTTTCCGTTGGGTCCATATATGCTCTATAAGATATTTTTGACAGTAAATGATGACTTAATACTACTTTGGTGTGTGGTTGTGGAAACATCAAGTCTATATACTAACGTTTGAGGACCGAGGATTTGCAACTGTTGACGAATTATTATCGTCTTTTTGTTGATAAAACTGGTAACTGTTGACGAATAGTTCTTATATGTAAGACTAAATCAATGTGATCAACGAATTTCATGGATTATGATCATCTTTATGGGTGAATTACCACAACATCTTTGGAAAGTATAGTCTGAAAAGAAAATTATGTTCGCTATTAAATATAATCGAGTATTCAAAATATTGTGAAATAAGAATGGTCGACATAAATGTTTTAAATATTCTTCAGTCTTTCTTTGGCTGGAATTTTTTGCAAGGCTATTGAGTGGCCCAATTTGGCCCAGATCATATTTGGTACCTAATAAGCCCAAATCTCGGCTACCTCCTTCAATGTGAACATGTTCACAGAAATATCGGAACATATATAATTAAGTGTAAGTTATCAACACGGATGTATATAGCCAGAATTAGGAATACTTCGGGTAAAGGAACAAGACGACGTGTGACGGGAAGTCCACATAAGCTGGCTTATGTCGTTTTTATTTGTTTTATTTGTCTGGATATAAGACAATATGCCTACTTAATAAATTCGAATATGTCGGGTAAACATATTACATGTGAATATCGTCGCTTAATCAGACGACATACCGCGAACGACATTATTTTTTCTGATCCTAATTATTATGATTATTTCTGCGTCTTGAATCGTGTGAAGATATTATCTTGTGTCGATTTCTTGTGAATTATTTCAAGCAAACGAAGATGCTATACGTGAGAACTGAAAACGTGATCTTTATAGTCATCGGCCAGTTGTGAGTTGTGACCATATTGACACACAGGACACACGAATAAAAGCAATTATACATGCATATATATATATATATATGTATATTACTATTATAATTATAATTCTATTACATATATGAGCAAACGTCAATATTTTCAAATAAGACTGCCAATAGTTTTATATATCTATATCTATATATATATATAGAATCAAACTATATGAACATATTAAAATAAATTAATTGTTCTTAATTAATTACACACATGCTACATAGACAGTACTATCAATATTTTTGCTGTGTTATGAGTAACTTTAAACTTTATTTTGGGTTATTAGAAAACTCATGTCCGTTTATTAATGGCCATATTTCAGTTTGCTAATATAAATTTTTTTATTGACTTTTGTTAATACTTTACGTACTGTTGAGGATATGATTTAATTCGCTAATTATAGGAATGCATTAAACACCGACGAAAAGAAAATTAAACATTGTTTGAAGACAAGTGAATTCGACAAGCACGTTTACCTTCACATCATGCAATACAAATGTCTGCGATTATTACGGAAAGTCACTATCCACTATAGTATATTGGACCTCTACCAAAGAAAGTCCCGCCAATACACTATTTAAGAATAGAGGATATTAAATAAACAAAATGTTTTCTCTGTTTTGTACTATAAGTGTTATTTTAAAATTTAAATCATGGTTTATATTTTTACTATACAGTTTTGATAAAATGGTCAGGTTTCAAAATAAAAAGAAAATACTTTTTGATGTATTAAAAAGCTTTAAATCATACTTATAATGAAACATATAGTGTAATTACAATGAAACATATAGTATAAGTCGTTAAAATATTCATCTCTACTTGATATTATATCCAAGTAATTATAATTATGTTGCATTTGGTGTTCTATATATATATATATATATATATATATATATATATATGTCTAGATGGTGAAAAATCATGTAATATAGATTTTTCATTTCAAACAAAAATCCTAGAAGAGACAACTTAAAATCATGACTAGTTCTATGACTCTTCTACATTATGTTCGTGACATGGAAAAATATATAGAAGTAGATATTTGGAATCAAATTAAAAATATAAGATCCAACGAAACTTGAACAGAACTCTAGCTGATTTGAAATAGCTTCGGTTAATTAAGTCCAAAGTTTATTTTATAGCTTACTAGAATCAGACTATTTAAGCGAACCCAATCTATGATAAAAAAATGTCCATCCCCAGTAAACTACTTACTTGATTTCATAATATTGTAGTAGTAATTAGTATTTCGAATATGAAAAAGAAAAAAAAAACTGTAGCGCGTTAATATACCAAACAAAGGAAAAATATGGTAGCGTAGGTCGTATGGTGTGTGATATTGTTTGTTTGACCTTATATGTAAGTTCAACTCCAAACTTTCAAGTTTGGTATATGGTAAGGACTAAACGATGCTCGGTCGTCACATTCAGAAAATGTATGTCAAATATTAAATGCTATATTTAAATCACGACAATGTATTTATAGCTAGCTCGGTCTACTAAATAAGTCAACGTCTGAACACGTGAAACCTGTTTAATTTTTTTATGCCTTGCTAATTTGCTACCCGTTCTAATTTACTCGGTTCGATGGAAATATTTAGTACGTTAATCATGTTGACAAAAAAAAAAAGAACTGTGAGTACAAATCTGCATGGGTGAAATAAATTACTACCGTTTAGTCAAATAGTTATAGTCGCTGATAAAAAAAAAAGTACGTTATAAGCCAAACATATACAAGTTGCGCGAAGTTCAGATTGTACTAGGCCACTTGTTACGACTTGCGTCTAGGAGTCGCGTGGCGCATGCGACGATATTGCTGATTTCGCTTTCAGATTTTGGATATTTCCCTTCTTGTAACTTTTAAAGTTTCCTAATATATGTTTAATTAATTAATTGAATATTTAATCAACTACAATTCTCCAGGATTTATTAAATGTTGACTTATTTTGTTTTTGTTAACTAAATTCCAGAAAAAATAGTAATCTAATTTCCGTAAAGCGTTTTCTAATTTATAAAACCTCCTAAAGCTTATCGATTTGGTTGTTCGTCTTTCGAGCGATGTCCTACAAAACGATCGCATCATCAAATAGAACTTAGAAACTTATTTTTGTAATTCTATATGCAATGCAACTTAGAAGCTGAATCCAAATAGTATATCCTCTTTGACTATCACATTTAGCTAGCTGATTGATTTGAAATATTTGCTTCCATGCATTTTTAGAAGCTGTTTTTTTAGTGATCATTATCCGTTTTGAAAAGTTGAAAAAGTTATAAGACGATATCGAGTGAAATACAATTAAACCATAATATTTAATTTTGTAGTCGTTTACGTTCAGTTAGTTGTAAACTTGTAATTCTTTGTTTAGTGTACAGCGAAGTTGACATGAACATACACTTAAAGTTAAAAATGTGGCCCTTTATATCCAAAATTAAATTGGAACGATATACAATAGTATGTTTAAAATTGATTTCGACTGAAACTTCCTTTAAAAAATGGAAACAAATACATTTTATCATTTAAAAAAAAAGGGAAATACGTACATCGAAATAGAAAGTTTTATTAATGTGAATTTCCACTGGTCTTCTTATCGGAAAACAACTATTCAGTGTTTTTAGTGGCGATCTTACGGGGAAAACAAAATTATTTAGTGACATAATATTGTATACATTGACGATGGAAAAATATATACAGTATATAGTAACTAATAACTGAAAAAGAGAGAGAAATAATTCGGAGTAATTAGGTAGTGATGAAAAAGAAAGTTAATTAGGAAGTATAGATAAGATTAGGGAAGATTTACATTTATATGTCCTTTTACTATAAGTGACGAGAATCTACTAATGGACAGACAACAGACAAAGCTTATGGACCTACGTGTTCAGCTACCGGTTCAAAACAATTGAACCGTAACGTAACCGGTTAAGCAATTTCAATTTTTACTACCCGGTTTGATATTCTCTGCTTACGACTTCCATCTTCTATAAATAGCCCTACCCTGACCGACTATGTTCGACGCGTCGTATCAATATTCGTCAATCTCTCTCTCTCTATCTCTATCGATTAATTTTGAAAATTTCTTCATCGTTATGGGAATCTGTGTTTCGTTCAATCGGAGAGATTCCAATTCTTCGCCGACGGTGAAGATCGTGACGGTTAACGGCGATCTCCGGGAATACAATGTTCCGGTGCTAGCATCTCAGGTTTTGGAAGCTGAAGCTGCGGCAGCTTCGTCATCTTCTTCATCTAGACCTTCTTCTTATTTCATCTGCGATTCAGATTCTCTCTATTACGACGATTTTATCCCGGCGATCGAAGCGGAAAAGCCGCTTCAGGCGGAGCAGATCTACTTCGTCCTCCCGATCTCTAAGCGTCAGAATCGTTTGACGGCGTCGGATATGGCAGCTCTCGCCGTGAAAGCAAGCGTCGCGATTCAAAATTCCGCAGGGAAAAAATTTCGTCGGCGTAAGCAGGTGAGAATCTCGCCGGTTATGATGCTGACTCAGTCTAACGATTCCGATGGTGCCGTGGCTAACGAAAAAGCAAGCGAAACGACGGTACGGAAGGGGAGGCCGTTATCGAGTAAAACGGCGCCGTTTAAGGCTTCGAGTGGTTATCACCGGTCCGGTTCGGTACGTAATTTGAGAAGATATACGTCTAAGCGAGCAAAATTGGCGGTTCGATCCTTTCGGCTGAAACTTTCAACCATCTACGAAGGCTCCGTCGTTTAGATTTTTCTATTTTAACTCTCAAGTTGGCTTTTTAATTTTGAAGAACAATTCAGGAAAAAAAATATTGTGAAAGAAGCATACTATGTTGGAATTTTTTTTTTTGTTTCGGTTACAAATCGAAGATATTATTATATACATGAAGAAAACACTGTATATTTCTTCTTTAATCTTTTTTTTTTGCTTTCCCGACTTTAATTTTGTTTGTTTGATTGTATATCTTGGTCATGTACTACCATAGGTTAGAGAAATTATATATGATAGTATGTTACCAAACAAATTATATATGATTGATGTACGAATCATATACAATTTCCATACAACTATAGGGTTTTAATTTTTATTGAAAAAATATAGGGTTTTAATATAACACTGAAAATTTTGTCAAACTATTATTGAAATAAGAGACGTTATGTATTATGTATTAACTAATCAACTATTGTATATTAAAATTCAAACTTTGAACTTTTTACGTTACTTAATTGTAGATTGTAAATCTATTCAGATTGGTTTAATTTTTTACGTTATTTAATTGTTTATTGTAAACATATTCAGATTTGTTGTTCTTGATCATATTATCTTCAATGGTCATTTTGAATTTTATGTTCCAAAATAGAGGATGTTTTGATTAAGAAGTAATAATTTTAAATCTTAAAATATAAAACATCATCTATGAAAAGAACGATTATACTATATCTAAAAAGTAAAAATTGCATTAAATCAATTTAATATAGTAATTCACATAGTAATGCAATTTTTTCCTAATCAATTGTAATATAGTAATTCATAATCCATGCTTTTACAACTGAGAGTAGTAATTGCATTACTATTTGAATTTTTCAAATAATTTGAAAACCGTATATTTTGAACCGGAGGAAATAATAGTTAGGGATGTTATATATATATATATTTTATATATTTTGCTAATTGCCGAAAAATATATATATATATATATATATTGCGAATTTATAGTGTTGTAAATGCTGTCATTCATCAATTAATAAAGCTATTTGAATCATAAATGATACTATTCATAAAAGTTATGGATTAAGACAAATTTATATAGATTTATACAAGGTGTCAATTATAAAGCTATTTGTTTTAGATACGTTGTATTTAGGTAGATTTCTTCGTTTAAAATGTTGGCTACATTAACTTTCTGGGCACTCTTTTCATTTTAAAATAATAGAAATACCCTAGTCTCTCACTAAAAGATTGATGCACGGTGTATAAGTTAAAATTGCACAGTAAGACATAAAACAAGCAAACAAAAACTAAACGCAACTGTCAAAAAATAAAAAAATCTGACGTCCAATTATAATATCTATAGAAATATTTTCAAATGTGTGTTGAGTGTTGACAGAGACCTGTTGTGAATAATATAGTATTATTGTTAGATTCCATTGTGAGAATGAGAATCCTAATTTTGTAAAGAAGAGCCGTATGCTTTTTGTTTTCGTTTTTTACGGTACGGTTCTTATCATTGTGAGATTGGTGTGAACGTTAAGAAATCAGTATTCTTCTTTTTCGCTCTAAAACTAGTAAGTTCTCCGATACGACCGGCAAATCTCCGACAATGACAGATTGTATACGGAGGGGACAATGCAATTTTATAGGGAGTAATAATCTACGGACTACTATATCAAACTTGTTTTTTTTTTTATAATCATAACAAAGAAAGCTTATTTTATTGAACCAAAAAAAAAAAACAGTACACTGAGTTGAAATTTCCATAATCTTACCATGTACGTACGTGTGAATCCTAGACTATTTTGTATAGTAATAATTTTTTATATATACTGTATTATTATACTTGTTAGTGTTATTGCGATGAATTTTAGAATGGCTAAAATATGAATTTTGGTACAAATTTTTATAGTATAGTATACATGTTTTGGTTTTATTTTCCGTTCTGCTTATGATGTTGTTTGGAAATTTTGAATGAAATTAATAAAATAAAATACAACTCGTGTGATTTTATTATGTCTATAGAAGAGAGATAGGTCTATGTTGTTACGTAGGATTAGACCCCGACCGTTGGTCTGTCCAAAAAGAATTGGTGTGGTCTTTAGACGAGTGACCAAATCGCCTTATTGGACCGCGTGTATTTTTCTCTCTTATTGGCTATACAAAAAAGTCAACTCTCCTTCGTTTGTTATTTTATTTTTTTTATTTTCTTATTGAATTAGATTTAATTTTGGTGAGAACCCTACACGAGGTTCAAGTGGTTCAAGAAATAGTAAATCTTCAATTATATATGTATGTATGTATGTATGTATGTACCCTCTAAAAACTATTTGAACAGTTTCCTCCATTTGACCAGTTTTTTTGAATATCCTCTATCGAATATGAATCCGGTTGGCTAAGCATCAAACTTTTTTGTAAGAACATATTTTCAACCTTATATTTAATGTATAGAGATCACAAGCGACTTTATGGCATATCTTGCCTTGATTTTGAAATTAAATGCGTAATATATAGGAAGTGATATCTTACTCATATTGGAAATATTTAGCTCTTATCTTCAAACTGATATTGCCGATCAAGTTATCATTTTAATAAAGAAATAAAGAAACGTGTATTAATTTCAAACCCTATTGATTGAGATGAACTGGTGTGTTGAAAAACATTATATTTTGGTATGAAGTGCACGAGATATATACAATTCTACAAACACAAGAGTACTAGATCGGGCACATTTTGTTTTTTGTCAAACGAGTACTAGAGCACATATACTTAGTTATATTTATAAGTGTAAATTTTGAAACTGGTAGAAAGAGTACCAGTCCTGCGACATATTCACCGGCATTGACGAGGAGAATAGAAGAAGTAAATAAATGATACGAAAACAATTCAATCCTACATTGATTTCATTATTCAGAAACCCTTTGAAAAAAAAAACACACCAAACAAGCAAATTACGATACGTACGAAAGCAACTCAATCGTACACAAACCCTTTAACAGAAAAAAAAACAACAACTCAATCATTAATTAATTTCCCTTTCATTATCCATAACTCCTTATCTTTTTTTGACAAAACCATACCAAACAAACAATTACTTTTCAAGATATGCATGAACAATTCCAGCAGGACCTATCACTCTGTCAGCCAAATTTGCTTAATGTAAGTGGTGTATACATTAGCCAAATTATCTGAGTTTTCCCCTTCGCGATATGACTGTACGTATAAAACCAGTTTAAATATACATAAACCATTAAAACAACAACTATAACAACTTAGTCGGATTTTATATCAGATACATCTTTTATATATATAACTTACGGAAGTGAGTTATATAATTAATATTCGCTTAAAAGTTGGAAGTTGGATACTAAAAATCACAAGAAAACTTAGTGTCGAACTTAGTAGGAAAAATCATTAGAGGTTGAGATTTTTGTTTTTCATATAGAGGTTAAGAATTCAAGACTATTAACCCTATTGGGTTTCTTGATTATTCCTTTATTTGAATACATTCTGCTGTTTATAGCCTAATATTTTTGTAGTATTTGTTTAATGCACACAAAAACGATTATTTAATTATTTAAAGATGCATTTATAAAATGATAAATTATGTTTAAATGCTAATCTAAGAGTATCAAAGTCTTGATGAAAAGAAATGGAGTGATTGATTAGTTAATGCTAGGGGAGGGGGGAAGGGGTTTCGCTTTCAATATATATCGGTCGGTGTCTAGTGAACAGTTATTTTCGTAATATTGTTAGTTATCATTAGCTTTCGTCAAGATTTCTCATGGACCTTTGATTTGTTGATACGATCTCAAGTCGTCTATTAATATTAGCTCTTATATTATACTCACGTGGGTATGTGTGGTTGCAAATTGTTTAATGTGTATTTGCGTAAGAGAAGATGGACCGCATATTGTTGGCTAAAACAACAATTTCTCATGATATATTGCTGGTATAAAAACAATCATATTGCTAGCGTAAGAGTAATATTTAGCAGGTCATTTGATTTCTGATTAAGGATATTATCAAATAATAAATTTTGCCAAACAAAAACGCTAGAAATTAAGTTTTGTGGTCGAAACTCGGAAGAGATAGCTAAGATAGATACCTTATTGTATAGTTTTATGTGCGCATGGCTTATCAATTCAGCTGTTTAGGATTAAAGTAAAAATGTAAGCAAGTGATGGTTATTTCATATACGTTGAACTACGATACTGTACTGTATATATAGATGTTGAATTTCATATGAATATATGGTTTTTGTAAGTAGTTTTTTAAAAGTGGAAATAAATTCAGCTTGGAACAATTTTCAGATACATCTTCTTCTTCTTTTTTTTCTTCTTTTTTTAGTGTTGTTTTACGCACGGATTAGACTATATGGGCTTACTTTGTAAAATTCTACTATTGGGACTCAAAGGCCCATTGAAGTAATGTATTTGCCCAATCAGGCAACGTTGATACTTGATAGGGGAGGTCAGAAGCACATATAACCTAGGTTGCATGGGTTTGGGACCGCATGCAAAGTAAAAAGAATAAAATCAGCCTTCAAAAATAGTTAAAATCATACATATAGATTAATGGAATCATCTTGTATTGATTCAACTTTTTTAAATCGGTAAGGGCACGTAACACACGTTTCAAATTATTGTTCAAAATCTCTGTTAATTAGTGCTTTGAGTAAGATAATGTTTTTAATGTATTATCATAGCATCACATGTATTTCGTTTACCAGTCAATTAGGCTTTTGGCTGGTCAAAAATGTTGTTATAATATAAGAATATCGGTTAGTGTGTATTTAGAGTCCACTAGCTTAGTGCACATAATTCATGCCATCATGAGGCCATATATTTTTGGATTATAACCATGACGAAGCCATTATTATATTTTTGTAAAGGATATAATCATATATAAGTCATAAACATAAAGTTAAAATTATTGCCCACTAATCATATGTTATATAAAAATCTGAAGTAATTATACTCGATATGTCTATTATTTTTCGAGCGATCAAGAGTGAGTGATGATAATATTAACTAATATACACAACTACAGAAGGGAGGAAGTAGATCTAACCCTTTTAAAGTGGGTAGATTTCACAAATTTAAATGCCTGTTCCCCCTCTCCAAAATATGCCGCTAATTTGACTAAACTACTTAAATCACATTTTTTTTTGTTTTTGAATGAATGTAAACTTTTATTCAAACAAAAAAAAAAATTCTTTACACCACAATTTTTACTTTGTTAAAAAAACAAAAAAACAGAATAATCTTAAAAATTTGACAGCAATGTCTTTTTATCTTCTATCAAACCATGTGACCATGTAGTTTTCAAATATTCTATCCTCCATTATGTAGATCGAGGATAATCTATTTTGAACATTCTTTTCAAGAGTTTTGATGAGTTGGCTTGAGGTGTTTGGTGGTTCTCCATGCTTTTTACTATTATTATGTTCCATCCAAACAGAGTAAATTGTCATTTGGAAAACATATTTTAAGAGAAATAAAAAATTTTTCTCTAAATTTGTGTCTACTATGAATTTCAAAATATTTTCCCAGCTACAGGAAAATCACGGTCCAAACAAATGCTTAGTCAAGTCTTCCTAGATATTCTGCACGTATAAGCATTGAAAAAACAAGTGCTCCCGCATCTCCATTTGTCCATGACAGAGGACACATACAAGATCAATACTTGCGTTCCATCTCCTCATTCTATCTCCCATAGATAGCCGATCATATATTGCTAACTATGTAATAAAAGTGTATCTAGGCGTGGTATATGGAAACCAAATTCCTTTGGACCATTCATAGTGTGGGGATGTAACTTTAGTAGAACGCCATGTTTCTTTTGAGGTAAAAAGTGCTTTGTATGAATCTGCTCCTGATCTCCATAATACTTGATTCTCCTTTTGTATCTGCCCTCTACTACGATATTCATCAATAAAATCTTCGATGCGATTCATTATCATCGATCGTTGTCTTCTTCGACGGTGTTCTCTGAGGACATCTTCCACTGTTGAATCAATACTTATTCCCATATCAATGACTCCCTGATGACCTGTTAGTTTGAACATTCTGCCAATATCTGCCCAACTATCAAACCAAAAGGAAGTTTTCCTACCACTCCCAACTTCCACTTTATAAATGTATCAGCTAGATCCCTGTATTTTAGAATTTCCGATCCATGAGCCTAGTGTTGTGTCTTCTCTTAAAAACTAGATAGAGCCTTTACGGATAAGATATTCTTGTACCCACTTAACCCACAGTGAATCTGCAGAACATATTCGCCAAATCAGTTTCAAGCAAGTAACTCTGTTTACCTCTTTTAAAGAATGAAGCCCAAGTCCACCTTTTTTCTTACATTTTTCTACGAAACTTTTGTTTTATTATGAGATAAAGTCAGACCAGACCATAAGAAAGATGAGCAAATCTGATCTATCTCTTTGATACATGAGCTTGGAAGTCTAAATGCAGCCATCCAGAAGTTTGTAAAGCTGTGAATAACTGAGCCAAAAAGTTGTAGTCGACCTGCAAAGGAAAGGTATCTTGATGTCCATGATGAGATTTTTGATCTAATCTTCTCAATGAGCGGAGTGTAATCTGCTATAGTCATCTTCTTTGATAGTAATGGCAAGTCCATATAACAGACATGAAGTGATCCTGATCCAAATAGGAAAGTACTTAAAATTTCACTCTGATCATCCTCCACAACACCAGCCATAAATATAGTGAATTTTTCAAGGCTTATCTTCAATTCGGAAATATCTACAAACCGTCCAAATACTTGGAGAACTTCCTTTATAGAACTCTTTTTCCCATCCATAAATACAAGTAAATCATTAGCAAAACATAAGTGAAGAAGCTCTAGCTTTTTAAAAAGCGGGTGGTAGCCCAGTTTTCGGTTCAAAACAGCTCTGTTAAACAATTTAGAGAGAACATGCATACTGATCATAAAAAGATAGAGAAACAGTGAACAACCTTGTCTAAGCCTGCGTGCACTTCTGAATAATCATGCCAATTTCCCATTCACTTGGACTGAAAAAGATGTTGTAGTAACACATAACTCAAACCACTTTATAAACACCAGAAGATTGTTCAAAGCTTCAGGAGTAGAAATAAGAAAAGATCATTGTATATAGTCAAAAGCTTTGGAAATATCAAACATCGTTGCACATCGGGAAATCACATTTTCCTTATGATAATCTTTGATCACTTCCAAAACCAAAAAGACATTTTCCTTTAGATATCTATTCTTTGTAAAGGTAAATTGTATTGGAGCTACGAACTGAAAAAGTAAACCTTTTAATTTATTCTCCAGTATCTATGAAATAACCTTGTATATCACATTATAGCAGGAAATAAGCCGGTTATCCTTTATCTCAATTGATTCCTTTTTCTTTCTTCTCAATTAAATAGCTATCTTATAAGTACACGAAACAAATATATATAAAAAAATAATTATCCCCAATAGTACTATAGTATAGCCAAATAAGTCAATAACTAAATTTGAGACGATTACTAATCAAGGAAAGAAACGAATCTCTCTATTTATTGAAGTAGTGGACATTTGGGCGGTGAGACGGGTCCAGTTTACGTGTGTCCTTAATCTGAGAATGTAAAGTTATATATGCAACCGAAACTATAAGGTACCTATTTTACTTTCATTAAAACCAAAATAACCGTAAGGAAAAAACTCAAATATATTAGATCCGTTTTCCAGGTAAGGGACGTTAATTTGCAAAATAAAAATTCAACTCACTATTATAAAAAAAACTAACCCTGAAATTATCAACTTAGTTGACTCGAAATAAGTATCTGACATATCCATATAAAAAAAATCTGATGTAATGTTTATTGATTAATCTGGTTATTGTTTTTTTTTTTTTTTTTGGTAAAGGGTTAATGTTCTTAAGTTCTTTTAATGAAGATGATGGAAATCATGAGATTTTATTTATTCTATGGTTATCTTTAGCGATATTCATTAAGTTACGAAAATGTGTAACCGCTGTTAATGTGGAGGGAGTGGATACAATACACTTGGAAATGTAAGCCGACAATCTTAGTGAAAAGATAAAAAGTGACATCGGAAAAAATCGTTCACATTATATATGGGCTTTTCATGTTTTATTCCTTTTCATATGATCCAAAACCAAACAAAGTTTTGTGTCATTCATGTTTGTTTTTATCTTTTATCTTGTTCCACCAAACGTTACATTAATTATAAGAAGTATATAAGTTAATAAATTAGTGTAAAATTAATTTTTGCAATAACACTTTGGTTTTACTTGTGCTTATAATTTTTTTAATTCTGTAAAAAACGAAACTTAGGATATATATATATATATATATACAGTATAACGCAAAACTGGTTTGAGAGCGCTCAAAAGAAAGTTTTTGGGTGATTGAATTATATTTTTGCTTACCGATTACAGTATATATTGTTATTAAATATTTTATTTAGTGAGGTTTGAAATATAGTTATTAATGTTGACATGCTGTTTAATGTTTTTTTGATTAATATGCTGTTAAAACTTTTATGTGCCCTTTTTTAATAGGAGCAGTTTTAATAGTTTTGTTAGAACAAAAACTTCTAAACCCTAATTTGTATATAAACCTAAAACAAAATTAAAAGAAATGCTACTTGTAGTTGTCGTAAAGTTCATTACGGCCAAATATAAATTTCATCGATTAGATATTAAGGTATTGACTCTGAAGAATTTGTAAGCATTATATAACTCTCATCGTTATATCTTTTTCTAATCCCTCATTATCGTTAACTAAGTCAATTTATTATTCACCTAAATACCTAATCAATAAATCCATGATTTAAACTTTAAAGGAAGAAGAGAGAATCTACGTTGTTATATGATGAATTCAAGACTCAAGATAATGGACTGCATGGATCCACGATCTCACATAGACTGATGTGATACATGCTTTAAATCTAATTTTCTGTATATATTCTTGTTCTATTTTATCAAAATTTTGGGGTCAACATGAAGTTTAAAAGGTTACCAGTCAGCATATTAATGAAAACTTTGTTGTCATTAGTCTCTATGACTATCAATTATAAATTCAACTATGTGGATATATTTTGTTCCTACAACTAAAATTAAGTCTTGTATTATCATAATATAAGGACGTAGTCAGGTAACTATTGTATTCAGTTTATTCTTTCTCAGGGTACCGTGCTATATCAGTATCACAATTTATCATTACGAAAAATCTATAAAAGATTAATATTATTAAATTTTAGAAGCAATGATTATAAAGAGCATCTTAAGAAATGTTATAAAGATTAAAGAATACTGGAGCATGATTGGTTTTAATCATTGCTCTATGCATGCTTGTTCTTAGACCCTCACGCCCTACATCATTATATATATTCTCATATTACATTTTCTTGGTAAAGGCATCATATATTTACCCTCGAGAACATTGAATGAGTATTTTATATACATCAATATTAGTATAGACTAAAAAGAAGAAGAAAAAGAGAGCGCAAATGCTTCGATTTCAATAGTAATATATTAAATGTAGTAATTTTAAATTTATCATTAATCAATAAAAATAAATTGAAAAGCTAGGAAATCAAATATTTTAGAATAAAATAATAAAGATAAAACATCAATTATTTTAAAACAGAGAGTATTATAATGTTAATTCGGTTGACTGTTAATTGTGAAACAAATGAAAAAAAGGTAGAAAAACAAAGTGAAAAATGTTTGGAAGTGTCAAGTGGGCGTGGGACTTCACTTGGACTGACGCACGCGCACCATCGCTTCCTTCCAAACGCACCGATTGGATATTACATTAGCAAATGGGCCCCACTCTTTTTATAAGACGACACGTGGATCCCACTTTCTCAAGCCCTTTCAATTGATTTTTTTGTTTTGGTATTGAAGAAATGAAGGATAGAACAAAACAAGAGGTTTTCAAGTTTACTTCAAATGACATGATTTTAGTTTGTAATTTTAGGTTCAAAAGTCTCTACTATATACATATTACAAGAGCTTAGTGAACGAACATATGGTGAATACTTCCAGAAATAAAAACAAGTTAATGCTTGTCAATTTCACATGTCATTTTAAAGCAAATAATTCTATCTTGTTTATATTACGTACGTCTTTTCCGATATTTATTATACCGTGACCATTTTGTGGCTTGAATTAAATGCACAGATAACCATGAGATTAAAATCATTATACATAATAATCTCGATCTCTCGCTTTGGTTGAAGTTTGCACTCGACAGAAAAAGAGTTATAAAAGCATATACTATAATTATAATATTTTTCAAAATATATGAAAACAAAAATAAATAAAGAAAAGTCTCCACTATCCATTAATACCACCACCACCTATACATATATGCCAGCAAACTTCCTCTTCTCCTTCACCCAAAAACAAACTCAATATTCTCTTCTTTTCACTCTCAACTTAAACACACAACAAAAAGTGAAAAAAAAACCATGAGAACGATGGTTGATCTAGGAAAGCATCATCACCATCACATGCAAATCATAGACACTCCGACCACCGTAGATTGCGCTCGTGAATTTCGTCTCCGACGAACTCTCCGTTCATTCATCGAATGCATGCTACCATACTGTTGCACTTACCAACAACCTTCTCCATCAAACCAAAACGATACCGTTTCAGTCTCTTCCACTTCTTCTTCATCTTCGTCCTCCGACCACTCCTCCTCCTCCTCATCCTCCTCCCATAGTAGCAGCATCGTAAGTGGAACTTTCTTCGGGCACCGTCGTGGCAGAGTCAGTTTCTGCCTTCAAGACTCAGCCATGGGATCTCAACCGCTTCTCCTCCTCGAGCTAGCTGTTCCCACGGCGGTTCTAGCTAAAGAAATGGACGAGGCAGGTGTTCTACGTATAGCCCTCGAGTGTGACCGTCGTAGAAGCAGCAACAGTCGTTCTTCTTCGATATTTGAGGTCCCTGTGTGGTCCATGTATTGCAACGGAAGGAAAATGGGATTTGCCGTGAGGAGAAAGGTAACGGAAAACGATGCCGTTTTATTGAGGATGATGCAGTCTGTGTCAGTTGGAGCTGGGGTTGTGCCGTTGGATAAGGAGGAGGAGCAGACGCTGTACTTGAGAGCCAGGTTCGAGCGAGTCACTGGATCGAGTGACTCGGAATCGTTTCATATGATGAATCCGGGTGGTAGTTATGGACAGGAGCTTAGTATATTTCTTTTGAGATCATGAGCTTAATTAAGTATGGTGGATATATTATAATAAGATTCTTGTCATTTTCGTATTTTCTTTTTGCAAATGTAAAAATTAAAGTAGAATTATCAAAAGATTAATATATATATATATGCAATTTAATAAAAATTCCTCAAAATATTGGGGATAGCCCACAATAATTAAATTATTCAAACTCGAGGCAGAAGAGAATATAACCTAAATATGATATGGATATAACTTAGTGTGTGGTAGCTATGTTTGAATCTCTTCAAAACAAGTAATTAACTAAACGCAGATATCATTCTTTTTCGGGTACAAAATACTAGTAGTGCATGGTTTGATTTCATTATTTTGGTTGTAGACTTGGTGTAAGTTGATTCGTACACACTACAAGTCTACACCCATTGTAACGCATTTCACACACTCAATCTAACCGTATAAACTTTTTAAATCATAGCTTACCTAACAACTGAATTACCTTAATGTTTGTTAGCTTTAGTTTTTAGCTGCACATAAGGTAATGCAACATGTATTCTATTTTTTGGTAGGTAGACCGTAGACTGAAAGGAAGAAATGGTGGAGGATTATTCAAAAACAAAAATGAAAAAGTTGCGGGACAAATAATCCTATAATCTCTTTTAACTCTGACCAACCTTTGATGATATGCACTTTTGGACGTATACTAACCCTTCTGATAGGGTTTAAACAAGGGAAAACAAAGATAGTGGACAATTATTGACTATGATTATTTCTTACTATCTTGTTGGTTAATTAAACAAAGAGTTGAAATTTTTTGTTCAACACATCTGGCATAACAGAAATTTATAGAATATATCTTTGACGGATCGTTTTTATTTTTAATGATCTAAGTTTTTTTTCCATTAATTATCTATAAGCTTATCATGGATTCGTATTCAGTCTAACAAAATTGCACCAAATGATCGAACTAATTGTACTCGGCTGGATTAAAATTTATCATTGTAAATATGTAATACTTTGGTTTTATCAAAACAAAAAATGTAATTCTTTGGAAATACCAAGGGGTTATAGGCACGTATGGTGCTTCGTGAGGCTCCATGCTAAAGCAATGTGCGACTGTGACCAAACAGGATCGAGGATCTTGGCTTAGCTTCGGTATCTGCTTTGGTTCCAAATCAGTGCCATTGTAGGACCTCTTTGCTCTTTTGCTTTTTTTTAGTTCTTGTCTCTTTGTTCGCACCGAGTTACATTTCACTGTCGAACGTCACTCGACTCACCCCATTTGTTTATTTGAATCTCTCATTGCTTCATTGGATACAATAATTTAAGATTTTGTTGGACTAACAAAGCCTTATAATATATACGCACGCTCTAGTTTTATTTAATATTGCGTTGAATTGATTGAGGATATGGACATATGCTTCAATTATTAGTGTGTGTAAACGAATAAAATTAATTAGTATTCAATCATGGAATTATTTGTCCTATGGAAACCACCCAATTCAATATTTTAAGTATTTCACATATACTGAAGAAGAATTCAATTTATAGAGACACCTTCTTGTTGATCGCCGCTGTCTTGATATACATTCACCGTACCAGAATATTGATATTAAAAATGAGAAATACATATATATATATATATATATATATATATATTATCAAGAATATAATTATTAACATATTGAAAAAAAAAAAAAACATATTGAAAGAAGCCCACGTCCCAGAAAATGACAGAGGCATGCAAAATCGTGATATCCAGCAAGGTATGTAAGACTCTTATGATCTTACCTGGTATGTTCTTTTGTCCCCTTTTTGTGTGAAATAGTACTGTCGTTTGATTTTTATTGTTCTCCATTATAGATTCTCACAATCTTTAGGATTTTATTTTTGTAATATGTGATAGTTAAATAAAGATAAAAAAAAAAATAAAGATCGAAGGTAAAGAAATGGGTGATGCGCACGAGGGTACAATATTAACCCTAAAATGGAGACATAGTTGGCTCTACAACCATCTCCTTTAGTCTGATTTTCACGTGCACTTCGATCCCCACGGCTCCCTCTTCTTATTGTTTAAATGTAAATGTTATGAAAATTATTTTGAAAGACAATGTTATAAATATTTTCATATAGATTATTTGTTCGTTTCTCATATCTAAGATCAGATCATAAGATCAAGTTTTACACATTGATTTTTCTAATCGCAGGTGAGGTGTGCTACTTTATACTTACATCCACGATTACCATTTACAGTTGAATGGACGGTTATAGGCTAACGATCAAGTTCCACCAGATTGTGGACTTTCATTATTAGTCAATGAACAAAATATTGTCTTTTACACATTTTGAAATCCATATATATATGTCTCGAACTATGATTTATCCGGTTATAAAAATAGTTATGGTAGAAGACGAATCAATATATTAAGAAAACGAATAATATTTAAAATAAATAAATAAATATATATATATATATATATATATAATTAGATAACTATTTGTATATATATATATATATATATATCACAGATTCACAATTCTCATACAATAAGAAAACGATATTGATAAGATTGCTTTGTTATTATTATATTATATCATGATTGATAGAGATACGATTATACGAATAAGAATAATCTAAACTCTTAAATGGTGCCGGAGAAAGGCAATGTTTGGTCCTGCACCGCTAAATATTTTGCTTTTAGTTTGTCATATTTGCCGGCTCTAAATCTTTAAAATGTATCTAGACTTATACTAACATTACTTAATACTTAATACTAATTTAATCTCCCATTTGCATCTAATTATAGTTAAAGAATCGAAGGAAAAGGGAGTCATGTAAATAGTCTGATAATTTCAAGAAACTAAACGAAAATGAAATGAAATCCGATTTATGGTTGGAGTGTAACCTAATATTTTTGGTAAGATGGATATTCTATTAGCCGTAAATAGCAAAACGTCAGTAAAGTAGAAAACTTATAACAGTGACGTATAAACGTGAGAGAAAGCCCATTTTCAGTATGGGCCCAATTTCAGAGCTGAAAATTCGACCCTGTTTGCTTGAATGACTGGAAAAAAATGTATTTCAACGAAAGCTGCTAGAAAAGTACGTCATCCAAGTCAGAAGAAAGTTGAAAACATCCGAAAGTTACTAACAAAAAAGGAAAAGGAAAGCGACGACAGAAAAAAAAGGAAAGCTTAATTAGCTAGAATAAATTAACAACATTTACTGTGTACAAAAATAAAAACATTTAAGAAAATCGTTCCGGCAAGGCCTCTATAAATAATGCATAAAGAGAAACAACGTTACGTTGCAACAAGGAAAAAAAAAAACATAAAAGGCACATCTCATAAATATTTTTGACAAGGAGGACTTGGAAGAAGAACTAATGGATTTAACCAACGATATCTCAGATCCCATAATATCTTTCGTTGTTGACGAAGTATCATACAACCACGAAATCGACCAGAATCCTAAACCTGAAGACGTAGGAAGAATCAAAGTCCATGCGAGTAGTGGCGGATGCAGACACTAAATTAATGGAAGGCATAATTAAAATTGCTTAAAAAAATAGGGATAGAATTGCAATAAGAAGGGGGGCATTATTGAAAATATCAAAAAATTTACATGTAATTTCAAAAATTTTACCTGGGGCAACTGCCCCCTTATAAGCTATGTAGATCCGCCCTTCCATGCTAGTATCCCATATATAATAGATATCTCTTTGCGAATATGAGTCTCACTAGACTTGTCTCTAACGTCAAGTTTTACTCGTTAACTATTCTCAAGATTGTGCATTGTTATTTTATATGACCTTTTAAGTTCAGTGATCCTGCTCTTAGAGTTGAAGAGTGTATCCAGTCTAGACGCACACAGCGAGTGGTGACATTTGAAGAGCTTATAATGCCAGTCTTATTTGATGAGACAATTGATATCCGGTTTGTGGTTAACTCTTTGGCATATGTACAATTTGTTTGGAGGAGTTTGACATGAGAGAAAGAGTCGTCTCCTTACCTTGCGGACACAAGTTTGACGATAGCTGCATCCTCGAGTGGTTTGCCACCAATCGTGTTTGTCCATTGTGCCGTTTTGAGATGCCTTGGGGGAAACGAACCCTAGAATTAGATTCAGTTTCATTTTAAGAGTTTTCAATCTTTTGGCTTTTCCATAAAAAAATGTTCTTTTTAGAAAATTATTACGCCAAAACGCTTCTCGGGTGCTTTTCACCTTTTCTAACGATTAAACATATAATCTCTAACAGACTTTACAAAGTTGTAAAAAAAAACGTTAATATACATGACAGATATATATAGTCAATGAAGCTAAAGAACAGTCTAATGTAAAAAAACGAATTTACTAGATGCTTCTTTTCTAAAATTTTCTTATTTACTAACAATTTCTTAAGTGCTTTTATCTTTTATCTAACAAATTTTCTGACTAAATTTATAGTATAGTTTTGTATTTCTTTTGCATGCATAACCATAGAATATCTAGGTAACAGTCATTTTTCTGCTTTTCTTTTATAGTAAAATAAAATTTCAGACTTGTGATTATGCAACTCTGATGCTCGTATAATAAGCAAATAAATTTTACTTTTTACTTAACTATTTGTCTTTGTATGATCCCAAAATTTACCCCAGGAAGATTAGATACAAGTCTTTAATGAATGATAACCAATATGAAGTGAAATATTTTGATTAAATTGCATAGGAAGCTGCACCTCTTAAATACAGTAGAAATTTCACATTTTGTTCACATGGATATTAATTATAGAAAAGTGGTGCCAAAACTGGAGGCATTTATTGTCACGACCCAACGAACAACGTCGAAAATGAAACTCGATTTGGAAGTTTATTTGATATGTAGTAATAACATTTGCCTCACTCTCACCAATCTATTTCATTCATTTATTTGTTCTTATCAACCCATATCTGTCTTTTTTATATAAACGGCCTAAAAGAGAAACATGGGACACTATTCCCACTTTCACCATCTTCTATCAATTTCTAATTGTAGAATTTTTCATGCTTCTTCTTAGATTCTGTACGATTTTTACCTGTTTTCCCTTTACAAAAAGAAAATTATAATGGTAACTAAAATCATGATTTTAGTTACATTTTCTTAAAAGGAGGTTTTAGTTTTCTAGTACTTTTTTTTTATTTTCCAGGCCAAGGTTTACAATGACAATATTCTAAATGGAATGGTAAAATAGATGTCCATAGAATATTCATCTGTGACCACAAAATATTGGTAGTAACTTATTTTATGTCCCATTGTCAACTCTTTTATGGATCGTGTTAAATTGTCCCCAGTCCCCACTTACTTAGTTGTTTTGAGATCGACTGCATTAATTGTTATATTTATTTTTATTATCATACTCTATGATAGAAGTGAACTGAATAAATAAAAAACCCATAAGAATACATAGTATAAATATATATATATATATATATATATTTATATATTTTTTATGTTTTCAATAATTGATGTCTTCATGTAATCTGTAATTATTACATTTCTTATATTTATTGCATTATTTCAGTGTAGTTGAGTAGTGAGAGCACTGAACTAGTGAGTGTCCTAGGTATTAGTATAAAACCTCTTAATTTTAGTAATAAAGACATCATTAACAAAAGGAAATATTAATAATTATTAATTTATTAGTATTAAAATCTAATTTATAGTCTGAACACCCGGGAAAAATGTCGGTTTCACTTTCATGATTCTCTCGTTCATTTTTCCGGGAAAGTTAATGAGTAAAAGATCATCTTTTTATTTTAGGAGTTTTTGGAGTCACATAAGCATATAAACGACAAGCCAAAAAAAGGATGGAGCTTTTCGAGATATGCTCAAAGGAAGGATATGTCTAATTTTTAATATTAAGCGATGAATTTCTACAAAAAGACAAGAAAGTGTGAGAAAATGATGGGTTTGATGAGTTCGTCTCCTTCTTCGTCTCCTGATTGTTCTTCATCGTCTCCAAGGTAATTAGATTAGATTACATTTCTGTCTCTTTCTGCAATTTGGATTTTGGGGAAAACAAAATGTGAAATTGGGTTTTTGGTCACAGGAACTGGGAGAAGCAGACACCTTCAAGATTCTCTACCTATGCTAAACCGGTAAATTTTCTGAAGATTTTTTTTTTTTAAAAGCTAAAACTTTTTTGGGGGATTTCAAAACTCACATTTTTTTTCATTGCAGATTGTATCAATTGAGAAGACATTACTAACTTACCAGGATTCTAATTGCAACGTAATGCCAAAGGTTTGATCTTTATAGCTTTGGCTATTCACAGCTTCAATTAGCAAAATGTAGATTAAAGAACAGTTCTTTTTGTTCTGTGTAGTCTTCAGAAGATTTGAGGAAGGAGATTGCTTCACTAGAGTTTGAAATTCTGCGTACAGAACAATACTTACTCTCTCTTTACAGAACAGCTTTCGATGAACAAGTTTCCGCTTTTTCTCCACACACTGAAACTAGCTTAGTGTCGTCTAATCAGTTTTGTCCCAAATTCGAGCAATCAGATCTTACTAGTGTCTTCAGCTACTATTATCAAGCTTCTCCTGACTCTGAATGTTCCTCTTCTTGTCCTCCTCGGAGTTTCCAAGCCAGCTTAAAAGCTTTGTCTTCAAGAGTAAGCAAACAACATTGCATTTTACCTTGTGACTGAATTTGACAAATGTGCTGATGATTTTTGAGCATTTGTTTTGTAGGAGAAGACTAGATATGTTTCTGGTAATCATCACACTACTCTTGGAGATCTTATGGGCTCTTCTCATATCGTTGATAATGTTGTGAACCCGAGTAGTCTCTCTGAAGAAATCTTAAGATGTATATGTTCTGTGTATTGTACACTCTCCAGCAAAGCTAGAACCAGTTCTTGTCTTCAGAACCCGTGTGGTCTCGAGGAGGAAACAAAAGAAGTGAATGTGCCACGTTGTGTTGTGATAGAGTCTTTGAAACTTCACCTTGATGATGGTAGTTTCAGTTACGCTGCTCTTACTCTTCAAAACTTCAGGTATATATATTACATACTTTAAAACAAAAACAATTTGCTTGTTTGTGGATAGATCACTAGTTTTGTTGATCTGAAATGTTTGTGGATAGATCACTAGTTCAAAAGCTTGAGAAGGTTGATCCGAGTAGAATGAAACGCGAAGAGAAGCTTGCGTTTTGGATTAACATACACAATGCTCTCACAATGCATGTAAGCAAAAAGAATAAGTAGTTTCTTATTTGTTCTGATCTTTTGGATAAAAGCTTCAATCTTTGTTCTGTATTCTCTTTCTCTGCAGGCATATTTAGCTTATGGAACTCAAAGCCGTGCAAGAAACACTTCAGTTTTAAAGGTTTAGTCTTTAAACTCCTTAAGACTAATTGCTTTATACCTTTTCTATTACCTGGCCATTATTTATGTATGTCTTAGGCAGCTTATGATGTTGGAGGCTACCGCGTAAACCCTTATACTATCCAAAGCTCAATCTTAGGCATTCGCTCGCATTTCTCACCACCTGTATGCAACACATTCTCTCTTTTCTTTTGGTTCATTTTCATAACTGTGTAATTAACATTATATAGTAAACAGTTGTTGCAGACATTGTTTTCGCCATCAAGAAAGTCGAAAACTTGTAATGTCAAACACATTTACGCCTTGGAATATCCCGAGGCGTTGGCTCATTTCGCTCTTTCTTCAGGAGCTTCTACAGATCCTCCGGTAGTTAAAAAAGGCTCAACATGTTTACTATATAAACAATTCAAAATGTTTTTCTTTGTTTACTAAACTGTTATTGTTTTGTTCAGGTTCGGGTTTACAATGCGGATTGTGTTTTCCGGGATCTAAGACGAGCCAAAGAAGAGTTTATAAGAAACAATGTTCGTATACACAATGAAACAAAGATAATGCTGCCAAAGATCGTTCATTACTATGCTAAAGATATGTCATTGGATCCATCCGGGCTCGTGGAGACAACGGTCAAGTGTTTACCAGACGACTCCACGAAGAAAGCTGTTCAGAAACTGTTGAAGAAGAAGAGCAAAAACATAGAATACTCACCGGAAAACTCAAGTTTCCGGTATGTAATCATTGAAGAAGAACCAACAAGAAGAAGACATGATTCTTCTTTAACGTAAAAGCGAAATGTAAATTTTTTAAAACGGCATGTAGTTTATGTTTTAACAAATGAGAAATGAACTACACGCCGTTTTTACGAATTAAATTTCTAAGGCCCAGTTTAAGTGGTAAAAAATGAATGGTGAAGATGATGATGAAAGTGAAAGGCCCCGTTGGAAGATTTTGGTTTAGAAGTGGGATTTTGTTGGCCATTGTTGTTGTTATTATTGGGCTTGGAGTAACACAAAAAGCTATGCAGAGCTCGACGGTCTTCTTCTCTTCTGGTGGTGTTGTTCCTCTACGTGTTAGATCGGTTTTAACTCCAGCTAATCCAGCCACCGATCGAGCTTCAATGGCGACTTCTTCTGGACCTAAGTGGGCTCAGAAAACTGTCACGCTTCCACCGCTACGTCGTGGATGCCATCTTATTACTCCTAAGGTTTCATTCACTCTCCCAGTGATTTGATTGTTGTAATCGATTCTGATTTGAAATCAAATTGATTGAACTTTTTTTTTTATGTCTTCTGTGATTTCAATTTTAGACTTTGTGTTTTTTTTATTTGAAATAGATATTGAAGGAAATTGGGCAGGATTTGTCAGATTTCAATTGTGGTCTTGCTCATGTCTTCTGTGAGTTTTCATTATCTCTTATGATTTCATTCAGCTTCTGCTATTATTTTTTTTTGGAATTCTTGATTAAGAAAATGTGTGATTTTGTAAACAGTACAACACACGAGTGCTTCTTTGACAATCAATGAGAATTATGATCCAGATGTTCAGACTGACACTGAGACTTTCTTGAACAGGATTGTTCCTGAGGTAACTATCTTTATATTTCTCTTTTCTTGCTTTCATTTACATGTTTGTGTTAACTGATCAGTCTTTTTTTGTTGAATTTTTCAGGGGAAATCAGCACCTTGGAGGCATACTATGGAAGGTTAGTTCGACACTTACCTTTACTGTTTAATTTTTGATCAAATCTTGTGTACTGAAAATTGAGTTTGTGTAAATAATTGCAGGTCCAGATGATATGCCAGCTCATATCAAATCATCAATGTTTGGATGTCAACTCACGTGAGCCACATTTTATATATATAAACCCAATGTGTTTTTGCACAATTTATTGTTAGCTTTTGGATGTTCAAATACCAAGTGTGTTCATGTTTTCTGCAGAATCCCAATATCAAAAGGCAAACTTAACATGGGAACTTGGCAGGTAATTTAATTTTCTTCATCTGACTATACATTTAGTACATTCACATGCTTTCGTTTTTCCTCATTTATGATGCTGACTTCTTTGGATTGATTGGTGTTGGATCTTACAGTACCTTTCATTATTGTCAGTCAGTTCAATGTCTTGTATCTCACTGACATCGTTTTGCAAATAGTTAAATGTTTTATTTAAAGCTTGTTTGTATTGGATATTTGTGGTTTCAGGGAATCTGGCTGTGTGAGCACCGTGATGCTCCAACAGCACGTAGAGTTGTGGTCACTCTCAATGGAATCTAGAGATGTCTCTTCATGTTGTTATATGGCTTGTAGCCTCGTGGTTTATACAAGATTCTACTGTCTTTTAATAAAAGTTTTGCTATGTGCACATTGTGGTGTTTATTTGCATCAGAAAAATCCATATTTATAGCAAATCAAGGAGAAAGAATCTGCATAAACAATGATAGGAAACAGAACACATGATATCTCCAACATTAATACAAAAACAAGTATAAACAACATTTGTCATTTGTCTTCGAAAGTCCCCAAAATTTTGGATTGCTCAATTACACAGTGGAGACGAACCTTTATATTAATAAGCAAATAAGTATAAGAATCATATTTCTATAGTATAAAAAAGAATGTGCTCTGCAGAGGAGAGCTCATCAAGTAAAAAGACTAAAAAGGTTCTTTGAGACAGAACAAAAATGAGAAAAGAGAATAGTACATGATGGGTGAAATGAGAAATAAAATTTTTTTTTTTAAAAACAAAAGAAAAAACTTTTCTCTTGAAGAGTTTTTACTTATGCTGTATTATTATCTCCAAGCTCCATGTCTTTCAAATTCATACCTTCTTTGAGAAGCCTAATCTCATCTTCTGTCATACTGTTCTTACCATGCGGTGTCACTTTCGACTTTCTATGTTTCTCTAACTCAACCGCCCAACTGTAAATCACCATTCCCACCACTGCTAAGATCATTCCTGCTATGTTCTTGAATGTCATCTCCGAGTCAAAGAGAAGCCATCCTAATGTTAGTACACAGACTGTTTTCATGTGACCAAGAACTTGGAATGAAGTAGCAGAGAATCTTCCGATGCAGAGATATTGGCTTATGTTGCAGAAAACCGCCAATGCACAGGAGAGAAGAATGCATGACTGTATGATGGTTATCAACTGTTAGATAAGAGGTGGATAGAAGAAAAGCAACGGTTTGGGATATTATAAGAGATTTTGGACACTTACAATGGCACCATAAGTCATCTTGTATGTAGTAATGAACCTGCCGCTCAAGAAATAATCAACAAATGGACCAAAGATGAGGAGTGAAATGGCTTGGATCGGAGCTGTCTTGCTTAGCAACTCGAAAGATCCAATTGAGTATTTCTTCTGCAGTGAACCTATTGACTGTTTCAAGAGCGAAAATTTATCAGATACACTTGACCATCATCATCATCATCATCATCAAGGCCATAAAGGAACAATACTCAAAAGCTACATGACAATTTATATATTGATATTAAAATAAAGCTTACGATTTGCTGCAGAGAAGTGGAGAAAACGGCAGTACAAGCACAAATGAAACCTTTGGCATTAACTTTAACATCAGTAACAGTACAAATCCCAACTCCAACAACCACAACCATTACAGATGCTTTCACTTCTCTCGAGTAATGCTTACTATGCAGAACCCATTCCATCACACAAACAACCGGAATCATACTCAGTTTCGAAATCTACTTGCAAAATCAAAACACATTGTGAGCTAATAATATCAAGAAAAACTGTGAATGCAAAACAAATCAAATGGTGAAGTTTTTTTGTTAAACCTGGTAGAATCCAACAGAGTTCAACATAAGACTAAAATTCATAGCTGCGATAGAGATGTTAGCAACGAGTGAGAACCAAAGAAGCTCCCATAAAGGAACAAACTTAGACGCTGATAATCCAGTCGCGTTTGATACCAAACCAACGAGAGCAGTGAGAGCGAAATGGAATCCTGTCAGAGTTGTCGCTGCAAAAATAACCAAAAATTCAGAAGAGATCTCAAAATCCACGGAATTGATTGAATACAACGTTTTTGTAAACGAATTCATGAATGAGAGATCCAATTGAAAATGCAAAATGGGAGAGATCAGGAGGGAGGGAGGGAATCAAACCGAAGGTGAAGGCGAAACCAGATGATGACATGAGCTGTTTATTAGCCATGATGATCCCAACGGAGCTCGTTACATTCATTGCCCATGCTCCGACGTTAGATACCGATGATACCTTCTTCTCGTTCTCTGTTTTCTCCATCTCTGTGGTGACTGATTGAAGATTCGAAATCCGAGATTGGTTCCACCACGATCAGATCCGATTCTATCTCGATATATTGGAAAATGAGAGAATTCGAAATCACGCCGTTCAGCTTCTTCGAGGAAGCCGCGAAGAAAAGCCAAAAAGCGCAATAACAGAGAGAATCACGTCTCTGTGTGTGTGTGTGTATCTTCGTCGTTATTTTTGTACACTGGCTTCTTCTTCACTTGTGGTGTGATATGGTTATAACAAGTAAGCTTCCGCCATTTGATGCTTTCCCTGAGGCCTTTGATTATATTATTTATAAATAAAACTATTCTCGCAAATGTTTTTGTTAATATAATAGTTATTTGACGCCTGTCGTTTACCATATTTGACCTCATGATTCCGTTTTTGGTACTGATATGATTAATTAACCCAGTGCGTTTCATTTAAGGGTACTATTGTCATTTCTATATTCATTCCATTAACGTCAGGCCTTTAATTTCAAAATTCTAACGTTTAGAACTGAACATACGTCGTTTATTAGTAATTAAAATAGACAACTATTTATTGATTCTCAGATCTACCATATAAACGAATAAATTTCGATGAGAAATGTTTCCCAGAACAATTTGTTTACATACTATTTCTAAAAAAAAATGTCTGTTTTCTTTGGGAAAAAAAAATGAAAATGTAAAAGTCTTTTCAGTTATGTTTCAACTGTCAAATAGGTGTAAAATGATCAGAGTTTCTCCAACAAGTAAGTTTTAAAGACAGCTTATTTACACATCTGCAATCTGCTCTGGCTCTTCATATAGTAATGAAAATAATAATCACAAGATTCACAACACATGATATCAAAACATCATATATATATATATATAAAAAAAAAAAAATAAACATTATACATTGTCTAAAGATGAGATTTCATGTGCTTCTCAAAGACCCAATAATTTCTTCTTCTAACAATAATAAAAACTTACATAATGGTTACTACATAGTTACCACCGCCTACATATATATATAAATATGCATATAAAGGCTTAGTTTTATAATAATAGTATATAGTACAAAAGGGAAAATAATATTCTCGCAATCTCTTATCTGAATCAATCCTTTTTGGCAGTTCAAGGGTGTCTCTGTGCTCCTGGAGGCGGCGCAGGCCTTGGGAAGTTATAGTTGAACTGCTCTTCTCCAAATTTCGGTGTTTCCACATAAGGGCTTTGCGGTTCCTGCAAAAACGCGGTTTTACATTACCATTCCTGAATCTCTAGCACATACAAACATGAAGCTGTGTTTGTGAAGAAGATGTACCTGAGGCCCATATGTAGAGTGAGATGCTTCATCAGATTTTGGTGATTTGGATGCATCACCATTTCCATTTAGTTTGTGAAGTTCTACTAAAGGATCAGTCTCACTGGCTATCTTGTTCTTCTATATGACCGCAAAGTTAAATCCCCTTTTAATCAGTCCTTTTCTTATTTCTTACATTTAAACAATATTTTGAACATGTGCACTATATTCTCCAAGAAGAGTTACCTGGAAGATCTTCCCCAGAGTTTTTAACCCCTTGGCCCTTGCACGAAGCTCCTCTCTCTTGGCAGTGGGATCTTGAAGTACCTAAGACCAAAGAATAATCATAAAGTTGTTACAACAAATAAATTGGACTAATATGCTACAGAAACCAAAAAAGTGAACAGTTTTAGCTAGACAACCAGCTCACAAACACGGGAGATAGTGCTTTCGATATCAGCAACATTTAGCTTCCATAGAGAATCAATCATCACTTTCTTATGGGACTTCATGTACTCTTCAAGTTCCGTTTCGGTATAATTGCCTTCAGCACTTAGCTGCCTTTTCATTTCCTCTTGCAGCTGGAATAATGCGTATGCACCTAGGAAGACAGTAAAAGTAAAGTCACTGAATGTTACTCTTAACAGAGGAGACCAAGTTGTATAAAGATGGGAATTTTTGGGATTTCTTTTTCAGTGGTTGAATTAACTCACTAACCTGTTGCAGCTGTTACTTGGGATTTGATGAGGTGACCTTTCGTCCTAAACCATTCAGCAACGAATGGTACACCGAGATAAATAGCTTTCTTTCCGAGCTCTTTTGCTGCTTGTCTTACATATATATATCCGATTGTGTTCAACATTTCCACACCATATGCTGTTGATTGATACAGAAGGTGATAAGTATGCTTCATATGACATTGATTGAAAGAGAAAGCATAAACTATGAAAGGGGAAGGGCATGTTACCTGCATTAGAGAGTCTTGCTACTTCAGCTTCAGCATTGCTAATAAATTCATCTTTGTTCGTCACATATAGGATGAGGCGGTCTTTAAGAAGCTGAGCAAGTTTTTCCTCTCTTTCTTTCTGAACAGCCTGAAACCAAAAGCAATCTAACATGCTTAGGAAATTATGAACAAAGAGAGAATCTGGGTACTCCGTCCTCATATGTCCAAGTGACATGTCAAGCACTATTCTTTTATCACTTCTATAAATCAAATTTAGATATGCTTTCTCGTGTTTTATGCTTGACGTATAGTATGTCATGAAGAAACGGTGATCAAAGACTTTTCTTAAGCAGGATAGATCAATAGTTATAAGTTTTACCCTCATTTTGTCTATAATCTTTTTAGTATCAATCTGATCCCCTTCAGAGAGGATATCAAGTGAAGCCATTGATGCCATAGCAAGCTGCCCTATGTATTCTTCAAAAAGTTCACTCCCAAAAAGCATAGCAAATATTGCCGCAGGATCAATGATCTCACTGAAAGAATGAAAACCAAAAGTAAAGAACTGACGAAAGGACCACAAAATTCTTTAGCAACAGGATCAAGATTCATGTCACCAAAGTACAAACAGGAAATCACCCATTGAACTATCACAAGAGAGAACAAGAAAAGACACTAACGTTGAAATCCCTGACTTCCCACATGTGTCATAGGCCTGACGTTGCCCTGGATCACTTAGCACTTGGTAGGCCTCTCCCAATACCTGAATAAGAGATTACGCATTTGAAAAGCTCACTCAGAAAGATTCACCAAATAAAAAAGTAGATCACAAAGAACAAAGAATACTGAAAGCATCATCAATCATACTATGCAGATAGATACAGAAGGAGATAATGTCAAATGTAATTCCTGCTAATACACTTTTATGCGTATGAACTATACCACCCACAGCAAACACTAAACAGAAAAGGAACATCAGCATCCACTCTTAAGTTGCCAAATCACTGATTTATCACAATCCAAGCATCTAGTTGAAGAATCCGGTGCTCATACAGAGCATCTTCTACGTTAAATCCGCAAAAAACATCACAGGCCTAAGACTTAAAACTACGGTTAAAGGAGTTTTCCTGGATACCAATTCAAACAACAGAGTGAAAGCTTTTCTCTTTACAAAATTAAAAATTTGAACTTGCCTGGAAATTATGAGCAGCCTGAGGATCATTAGGGTTTTTATCTGGATGTACTTGGCGTGCCTGTAAAAAGACAACAACCAAACAAAAAATCAGCATTTCGTAATATTCTAAATCGATCATCATCCTTACTCTCCATTAGTAAAGCATTTAGAGAATTTGTATCCATCCATTAAAAACTCCATAGACACTAAAAGGTCTCTCAAGGAATGAGCAACAAGCAGCTAATAGTTCGGTGGACTGATCACATCTCGTGGGTATCTAAATCGACACTCCCCAAATTCGAATTGAGCTAGGAGCTCGCCGAAATTACAGAACTTTAATAAATAAAGAACCCTAGAACTATAGGATCAGAGATTCGATTTGAAACCTTGATGTAGTAAGCTTTCTTAATCTGGGCCTCTGTAGCGGTGGGGCTAACGCCGAGGACATCGTAATACTCCGTCTCCTTAACCATTGTATATCCGATCACGATCTCGATTCTCCACCGTCAGATTCCTAACTCCTCAGATCACGACGAGAAAAGTTTAGTAACAAGAGATACAAAAAAAATACTCCACGCGCCGGCCGTTTAAACTCCAACCTCTTCTTTTTTTTCCTTCTTCTATATTTATTTTCCTTTTTCTTTTTCTTTTTAATTTGATGTACATTCATATATATCATTCGCCACGCGTTTTTCCGTCAGCTTCCTGCTTGGATTCTTTTTTTTTTTTTTTTTTTTTATCGTTAATAATTTATCTTTTAGATTAAGAAACCTTTGTATATGTACACAAGTTAATTGCATTTAATTTAGAATCGACCTTCTGATTTATCCGTGTGACGACAGGTCGGTTGATTTAATTAGTTGCCTTTTTTTCATAAAAAGTATAATAAATTTTCTAAGTTTCAAAAGCTTTGTCTAGTCAATTAAGGGAAGGTTGGCCAAATCATACATGTATATATAAACTATTAATTTTTTTAATTCGATATATTAACATACAAAATTGAACAAATATATACATATTGATTAATTCCATTAACAGACTGTTAACAGACCATTAACCCCTGATGATATAGTGTTGAAGTGGAATCCACATAATCAAAAACAAAACAAAAATGTTCAAAAAATGGTTCTCTAAGACTTGAATTTTGACTTTCTTCATAAAAATAGAGACTCTTAACCACTATGCTATGATAATAATTGCTAATTTTATAAACACACAAATATATATACCTTAACATGAGAACGTTAATCATAGTGTTCCAAGAAACCAAGTTCTTTATTGGCATTTTATCAAACACATCTCTAGCAGCCTCGATTTTTTTTTATTTCGAAAACCCGTGAAGCAACGCAGTCCAAGAATAAGAATCTCTCTTAAAAATTTCATCGAACAGCTTCACTGCCATTTCAACATCGCCACTACAAGCATAACCATTAACCAAAGAATTAAGTAACTAAATCTCTTTCACACATTTTATCAAACACATTGCATGCACAATCAAGCATACCACATTTAGAATACAAACTCACTAAACTACTCTGGACAAACTTATCCAAACTAAACCAAGCTTCAACGAAACTCCATAAACTCTATGAACATGTTTATATTAAAAATTATGTTCTTAAGTCCTCTTCATAACTTAAAACGTTAGTTTGCCTCCACTGCGTATTTTAGGTCTAGCTCAGCAGCTGTAAATCTCATGACATCAAAATGCCGTCGCACAAGTCGTTTATGATCAAGAAGAAGCTGGGCAAGAAGATGAGACAGAACAGGCCTATTCCTCACTGGATTCGTCTTTGTACCGACAACACCATCAGATACAATGCCAAGCGTAGACATGGCGTAAAACCAAGTTCGGATTCTATGTAAATCAGCCTTTTCAAAGAATCTTTTTATCGGTTTGGCTTGTTATATATTTGTGTGTTTATAATATTAACAATTATTGTCCTAGCTTAGTGGTAAATAGTCTCTTTCTTTAAGAAGTAGGTCAAGGTTTGAGTCTTAAAGGATCATATTTTAAACATTTTTGTTTTGTTTTTAATTATGTGGATTCCACGTCATCACCATGTCATCAGGGGTTAACTGAGTCAGTTAATATAGATATATTTGTCCAATTTTGTAAATTTATATATCAAATTCAAATTTTTTAATAATTTATATATAAATTCACATTGGATATACTTTAGCTATAAAATTAACACATTGAATAAGTACATTAATGAATTGGTCAACTTTCCGTCAATTAACTCCAGCTTAGGGAGTTAAATTTGGCTTATGAGTTTTTTTTTGTTTTTTTGGTATAATATGGCTTATGAGTTTCCTTTGTTGAAATGCATGCTTTGACCATTAGGTCATGCGACAAGTAAAATGCCAATAAATTACTATTCTGTTCAATCTTAGTTGGATCGAAATGAAACGTGTACATGTATATATGAGGAAAATGTGAAAATAATAAGTGAAAGAAAACTATGTAACTGAAAATTCCGTCTTAAACTTTTGTGGTCGCTACTAGTTGTTTACTCAAGAAACATTTTGGAATAATGGAAGAAGTGGCATCGGATTTTTTTGTTAACATTTTGACCTTGAGCTTGACCATAAACCGGATCTTGAACACTTGTGACCATAAAAAGCCAAGAGAGGTGAATTAAATTAACCATTACACCTAAGGACATGTTTAATTTATTGTGGTCCTAAACTAATCACCACAAGGAAAATAAGTAGCCAAAACGGGCAATTTTTGTTCACTAGAACTTCATAATGTAATACACTTGTTAAAAGCCTAACGTTACAACTTTTTTGTTGTTGCAATTTCATCTTTATTCCGCAAGATAATATCACATCAAAGTAGCACTAACATGAACATACACGGTAAATTTTGAAATTTCATATACATATTCATTCTTTAATCTTTTTCCGTATAAAATCCTAAACAAACATGATATCACCACAGCCCTGCATCAACTGTCCAACAAAATATATCTGAAAATCCAGATAGTATTTTATTTATTTTTGGGTTTCAAATTAACAACGGTTAATTCAATTGTTTAAAATATGATGTCCATGAAAAGAAACGGCAAGAGATTTTTGGGGGTTTGGCCGAAGCTCGCGTTTTGTCATGTAGTAGTTGTCGTTTCAGCATAAAAAGCAAAACACAAATACGACGAGACTTGTAAAACGTAAGGCTGTGCGGTTCGTGTGGTTCTATACAAAAAGCAAAAGGTGGACGAGAGCCTCGTGCCATTTGTTTATTCCGATTATTCGATACATTTTCCCCGAGGACTGCAACAACATACAAGTATCAAACACAACATACTAACAAAATCATGCAAAGACAAATCCGTTAAACTTAGTTTTGTTATTTTGTTTGTTTTTAAGCAGAATGTTGGATCTTTTCAACAGTTATGTTTGGAACCTATTGGTTTTGATCGATGCGATTTAACTTCTACTGTCGATGTCCTTATTAGCAATAAACCCAACTAAATTAATTTTAGCAAAATAAAATAGGAGAAGTTTAGTTATTGTGGACAATATAATGTTGTTCGGCTTGTTCCACCGATAGATGCGAGTCTCGAGATATATTGATATCAAACATATATAGATGCATGCATATATTTAGTTACTATATATGCAGTGTAGTTTATACTGTATGTCCTAATATTAGTCTGAATTGTAACATTGTACACAATGATTTATTTTACTTTTAAGTTGATATATCGTCATATCGATATTGTGCTTTAAAACATTTGGTCTTACCATTACATTTTGATAGAACTTCTATCATAGAAGGGAGGTGCTTAAAAAATCATTTGGAGTAGAGGAAATTCGACCGTGTGTGTTGGTATAAAATTTCTTTTCTTTTTTTTTGGTGAACGGTGACGAGAAATATCATTATCCTAATTAAGTCCTAACAAAAGATAATATTATTATTGATGACCCCTCTTGCCTAAAGCAAAGATATGTGTATAATTGCATCCAGCCCATAAAGTTGTGTCGAAAATAGATTCGAAAAGTTATGATTATATTTCTATTTTCGTTTGATTAAAGATAGAAAAGTTTATATTAACAAAACGATGTGAAGATAATTAGTGTAAACTTAAATTGGAAAGTAGGGAAAATCAGAAACATGTTGGGGTTAGATCACAGGCGTAATGATTTAAGAATAATAATCACCATCATTATCTTGTTATATAATCCACTTTATTACTTTTTCTCCCTTTTTCTTTCTTTCTAATATTCATCTCATACAGTAATATTTTGTTCGTTTACTTTTTTTGTCAGATTTTTACCAGTATAGCATTATTTCCCGTGATAAAAATGATGACACCTTTTTTTAACTGTGATAAGCTTAGTTCAAACTTCACAGTTCAAACTAATGGTTAAAATGTTAATATTCAAATATAATCGATGTATGGAATTAGATATGTTTTATATTTTAATTCTCTGAAACAAAGAACAAATACTTACTAAGAGTCTAGGAAACTGAATGAAAGAAAAAATGGTTATAGAATTACATTAGTCAAAAAGTCTTTTAAATGAAAATTTCTACCTGGTACTCATAATTCAAACTCAAAACAATTTTGATATATTTAAGAAAATAAACTACTCAAAAAAATACTAGCTTCATTCTTAAAATTCAGGATAGTTATGGGGAAATTAAATAAACTAAATAAATAAATAATAACAGTCCTCAAAATTATCAATTTTCTCCATTTGTTCAACACAAAGACACATAATAAAAGAAAAAAAGACAAGACACTCACTGCACACTTCTCAAAATACTTCTTTATCTGTCTCTCTTCACTTTCCTTCTTCTTCTCTTCTCCCTAAGCTCCATAGGCACTAAACCTCCCTTTTGACCTACAGTAACAGAGAGAGAGAGAAGCCTGCAAAGATAAAAAGGGAAGACATCATTGAAACTCTTTAATTTCAGAATCTCTCTTAACCTAAGCATCTCCACATTTCAAGCAAAAGAATAATGGTTTGCCTTCAGAAACATCTCACCTCAATGATCTTCTTCTTCTCCTTCTGTTTCCTTTCTCTTTTCTCTCGTCTTTCTCTCTCCGCCACGTTTCTCGTCGACGGTGTCTCTGTCTGGAAAACTCCCACTGTTCATGTTGGCGACTCTGTTAGTAAGTGTTTATTACAAAAACAGTCCTTTAATTTTCCTACTTTTGTTAGATTTCCCCCCTTAATTAATGGTGTGATCTTTTTTTTGTATACTTACAGTTTTCAGACATAAGTACGGATACGATCTTTACATCTTCAGAAGCAAAGATGCATTCAATGTCTGTAACTTTACTCAAGCCACTCTTCTTACAAAACCTAATTCCACTTCCTTTAAGGTATGTATTTATCTCTTTTTACACATCCACATTTCCTTGATTCGTTACAAAACTTGTGAAATTTTCTCTTGAGAAATTGGTGGAAAAGGATGAGAATTTCCATCTGGGGTTTCTCAGAAATTTCATAAAGTTTTGATCTCTTTTACAAGTTTCCTTTTTTCCCTCTGTGTTCTTGAGATTGACAAAAAGCCACTCTTCCTCTGTTTTCTCTGTTTTTAATTAAATATTATTTAGTGGTTAATCAATAGAACTTGAAATTCGATGCTTTGTTCTGACAAAAGAATTGAATAGTTTAATATATACACACAAAAGTCATATTTGTTCAGGGCTCAATGATAAGCATCTACACTGTAAAATCTTCCTTTTTACCTGCGTAACAATTCTAAATTTCAAACCTTTATTTGTTAATTTCACTGCAATAGTCTACAGTTTACTAATTTATATCCCGATAAAAGAATTAAAAAGATAGTTAAAACTAATTATTTAAGACATAAAGTCATCAGGGCTCAATGATACACTCAATAATGAAAAACATATCGACTGTTATTAAAATCTTCCTTTAAAAACTTGTTACAAAATCCAAATTTGAAAACTTTAATTGTTAAATTTCACTCGAATCACCATCAACATTTTTACGCAGTGGTATCCATCAAGAACAGGCTCATACTACTTCTCATTCACAAACAACACATCTCTTCACAAAACCTGCCAGCTCAACCAGAAGCTCTCAGTCCAAGTCATCTTAGCCACCGCATCACCACCATCGCAACCACCAGCAATCGCCCCTGGCCCGGTTTCAGAAGGAGGAGTGATCGCTTCTTCTCCTTCTTATCCATGGCCACTAGGACCAAGAGAAGGCTCTGCATTCTCTCCAGGACCATCTCCATCAGAGATCACGTCAGTGACAGTTCCCGGTAAAGACGGAGTTCCGTTCATTAACAGTAATCCGGCGGTTCCTCTTCCAACCGGAGAAGTTGACTCTACTTCCATTAACCCTTTACCAACTTCCACAAACTCAGCACATCAGGTAACATTCACATAACAACTAAAAAAATGTTATATTTTTTTTAATAGAAAACGAATTTTATTTATAGAAATGTTTTATGGTGTTTGTAGGTGATGATGATGACAGTAACGGTGAAGCTAGGTTTGTGTTGTATAGCCATGTTTCTTCTTCTTGTGTAAGTTGATGGAGGAATTAGTAGTGTTGTTGATGGAGAAATGATTACGTTTCTGATCTTATTTGCTAATCCAACAACTTAACTTTAGAGTTGTAATCATTCACTCTCGCTTTAGCATTTTTGTTGTTGTTTTGTGTGTGTTTTTCTTATGGTAGGGCTCTTGTTTAGAAATCTTTTAGAGTTTATTTTATTTTAATTTTGATGTGTATTTTTATAAAATCTTAGTTGTTTTTTTCTGATTTTCGTTGTGGTGGTCACCACTACTCTCACACTCATATGTCTCTGATTTATTTTCCGAATTTGGGACCCTTTCTTGAAAATAAGCATATATTTATACCTTGCTTTAATTGAGGTTGTGTACTATATAAACTACATATAAATGGAGTGGACCATTAGTTTTAAAAGCATATAAAAAAAATTCCGTGAACAAGATTCTCTCTAAGTTTTTGCAATAATTATAGAAGGAATGAAACATTAAATAAGAGAAGTAGCCGTTGGTTATTTCTCGTGAGTAGAAACTAGACGACCGTTTGAGTCATGAATATGCACTAGTGACTTGTGAACTCTTTAAAAAGAAGCATGCGATGTGAGTGTGACTATTAAAATTAAAAAGCTTATTTTTATTTCATTGCTCGAAGACATTACCATTTCAAACAAAGATGAAATTAACAATTACTGACGATAATTCAAAATATAACAAAAAAAAATAAAAAATTAACGACCATTTTGTTATTATATTTTACACATTTTTATTTACAGAACTCAATAATCCAGCAGTGGTAAGCTTGGCAAACGAACTTGCAATGGTTGAAGCCAGAAGCTGCAGCCAAAGCTTCAAACTCAGCTCGTGACCTCTCTTTTCCACCAGAACATTGCGTGAACATCAACATGTCCATGTCAAAGGCAATGTTTGCGTTGATGTCTCCATTCTCTGCGTTGTCAGGAGTCACTAATTCTATGACAACCACTTTACCGTTCTTTGGTAATGATTTCCAACAATTTTTAAGGATCTTAACACAGTCTTCGTCGGTCCAATCATGAAGTATACGCTGTAAAAAAATATTTAGTTTTAGATGTAAGTATACAACCTACTAGCATCCATACATTTCCAACAAATATGTGTTTATGAACTTACTTTCAAGATCATGGCATCTCCGGTTGGAACATCCACAAACATATCTCCGGCGACATGTTCCACTCCAGGGTAAGAAGGTGCTTGTGCCAGTGCACACGTTAGATCAAAATTGATACCCTTAATATTGGGGTACTTAGAAGTAACAACACCAAGTGTGTTACCAACTCCTCCTCCCACGTCAACTAAAACATTCACACCTTTGAAGCCTTCGTAGACTTCAAGAGCCTTCTTCACGACCGCGATAGTGAATCCTGTCTGGTTAAAGAGCTTGCTAAATCTCTCATCCGTTCCCATATAGTCAAAGAGTTTCATGCCACCATGCGCACGTCCAAACGCATCTCCTCCTTCTAGTACCACATCTTTCAGTTGTGCCCTGAAAATTTGAGTTTTGATAGGTAAGCTTTCATTGCGTATTAAAGCGGCTTCTTGAATAATTCAGAGATTCTATTTATAGAAAGTTACCAGGTATTGAGAAAGACACTGTCGAAATTGACAATAACTTGAGAAGCAAGGGACCCAATATCTTGAATGTTATTCTTCAAGAAGAACCTACAAATAGGCTCGGCTCTATAGACCCTCTCGCCCTTTCCGGTTGAGACTGTACCACACTTGACCATTGAGTAGCTAGCAAGTAAACGGAGCATACGGTCCAACAAAACCGGTGCCTCAGGGTTACGAGGCGTAGTTGGTAGCTTACTCGCTATCTCAGACGGTGAGAGGAACGAGTCGGAGCGAGCGGCTTCGGTGTAGAGAGTGTCAAAAACACCGAGCTCAAGTGCAGCTTTGAGAACCATTGGAAAAGCGGCAGCATTGGCTAGTCTCACGGCCATCAAACCCAACTCGTTATCATCATCAATAACATTTGGTGTTTTAGGGTTAGAGATTAAGGTTTCTTCAAAAAGGTATCCCATTTCTCTGTCTTTTATTTCTTTCTTCTCCTTTACGGTACTAAGTGATTGAAAAACTGTGTATGTGTGTGTGTGTGTGTGTGTTTTAGGTAAATTGTTTGATGGATCCTAGTTTCTTCTTTTTATAGCTAACAAGACCTAGCTTTATCTTTTTTGATAAAATCATTTTTTATATTGTTGGCGTGCCGGTCCAGATGGGAGACTACGCAGTCTGTGTAGAATGGTAAGAGCCTCTTGTGACGGCTGAAACTCAATCATGTTTCAAAGATCTTTTAGCAATAGTCAATGTTCAAAGAAGATATCGACCAAACGACTAAAATATATTTTATGTTTTATTTTCTTCAGTTTGATCTCTTAGAGACGCACATCTATATTCTATACTACCTCCCTTTTAATTATTTCGACGATTGCGGCTAAGGAATGGGGCTAACAAAAATATTCATTATTTATAGTTTGTCTTCTTGTGGTTGCAAACCAACTATATGCTATATTGCTATTATGAGTCTATGACCAGATACATTGTACATATTATTTAGTTGTGACAGAAGTATAAGTGTAACGATCACAATTTTCCGTTACGGCTTCCATCTTGAATTGTTCCTTCCAGGAAGATCACAAGATTTGATTGTCAAACTTCATATAATTTTTAGGTTATGCTGGACTCAATCAGTATACAATTTATGGTTAAATGTTTAGACATATATATGAAACTTAAATAATTACAAGGACAGTAGTAAGCTGTAAGACTAATTAAATGCACCTAGCTACCATTTTTTTTTAATTCTTTAAGGATTTTTTTGTTTGTTTAAATATTGTTAACAAATGGTTTCAAGTTTTTAGATTGAAATCTAGAGTTTTTTGTTTCTAATGTGAGTTAATCTCCCAATTAGCATTCAGCGATCAAACCAGAAAGAAGTAGTTTCCCCGTCATTAACATCAACAATGTACAATACATGACTTGATAATTTTGTAGATGTTTATAAACCCTCTTATTTCTGGATGAAATTAATTTGCATTAAAAAAACAACCAAAGAGACGAAAATACATGTGACAAAACTTTTGGAGTTTAAGATAACCAAGTCGTTGCAACTCTATTATAGTGCCCGTTACATTAAGTTAAAATCATATAAAGACTCATATGAACAAGATTCTCACAAACTTTTTGAATTACAGAACATGAATAAATAAAGAGGGACAATAATGAGAAAATGAAAAGCTTATTTTTATTCCATTGCTCGGAGGGAAACACATAGCTATATATATATGATCATCTTAAAAAAAAAATACCAAAGTAAACAACGATGAAATTTAACAACATGATTTAGTATTTTATTTTATTTTTTAAACAGTTCCTTTACAAAACTCAATAATCCAGCAGTGATAAGCGGGACAAACGAACTTGCAATGATTGAAACCGGAAGCTGCGGCCAAAGCTTCAAACTCAGCTCGTGACCTCTCTTTTCCACCAGAACATTGTGTGAACATCAACATATCCATATCAAATGCTATGTTCGAATTGATGTCTCCACTCTCAGCACTATCAGGAGTGACCAGCTCTATTACAACCACTTTACCATTAACAGGAAGTGATTTCCAACAGTTTTTAAGAATCTTTACACAGTCTTCGTCAGTCCAATCATGAAGTATACGCTGTAAAATATATTTTAAAAGGAAAAGTATAAGTACAAAGAAAATAGATTCTTCAAGAAAAAGTAACAATACTATGAGAATTTTAAAACTTACTTTCAAGATCATTGCATCTCCGGTTGGGACATCCACAAACATATCTCCCGAGACATGTTCCACACCGGGATAAGATGGTGCTTGTGCCAAGGCACAAGGCAGATCAAAATTGATACCTTTAATGTTGGGGTACTTAGAAGTAACAACACCAAGAGTGTTACCAACACCTCCTCCAACATCAACCAACACATTCACACCTTTGAAGCCTTGGTAAACTTCAAGACCCTTCTTCACAACAGCGATGGTGAATCCGGTCTGGTTAAAAAGCTTGCTGAATCTCTCATCTGTACCCATATAGTCAAAGAGTTTCATGCCACCATGCGCACGGCCAAACGCATCTCCTCCTTCTAGCACCACATCTTTCAATTGTGCCCTGCGATCACGTATGTATAAGGTTAGGTTTCATACGGTGTAAAACAAGATGAACATATTTAACAAGATGAATAAAGAAAATTACCAGGTATTGAGGAAGACGCTGTCGAAATTGACGATGACTTGAGAAGCAAGGGATCCCATATCTAGGATATTATCCTTCAAGAAAAACCTACAAATCGGCTCGGCTCTGTAGCCCCTCTCGCCCTTTCCGGCTGGGACCAAACCAGACTTAACCATGGAGTAGCTAGCAAGTAAACGAAGCATCCTGTCCAACAAAACCGGTGCCTCAGGGTTACGAGGTGTAGTTGGTAGCTTACTCGCTATCTCAGAAGGTGAGAGGAATAAATCGGTGCGAGAGGCTTCAGAGTAGAGAGTGTCAAATACACCGAGCTCTAGGGAGGCCTTGAGAACCATTGGAAAGGCTGCAGCATTCGCAAGTCTCACGGCCATCAAACCCAACTCGTTATCTTCATCAATAACATTTGGAGACTTAGGGTTAGAGCTTAGAGTTTCTTCGAAAAGGTATCCCATCTTTCTCTATCACACTATAACTAGAAACGTGGAATGCAAGAAAGAGAGAGAGAGACTGTGTTTTAGTTATTTGGAGTGTGGATGATGGTTTATTTAGTATATATTTCTGAAGCATTTTCGTTTCTCCTTTTATAGGGTAAAACTTAGACATTTCTCTCTTTATTTAATAATATTTTCATATAAATATAATGTTGGCGTGCCGGTTCCATCTCGTTGGCTGAACAGTGTTAAAAACTTAAAAGGTAAGGGGCTTAAGCTAAAAGTAAAACAGCTCAAAGTTGTGTCACGTAACTTTCATCACTATTACTCTATTAGACCGACATGGCGACTATATTATTATATAGCATATTATATAGTATATCATATATATGGTCGCAGCAGTTTGAACTTTGAATAGACATTTAATACATTTCTATACTGTTAGTTGAACGTTGAAAAAAATAATAACCAATGTTATATATTACATAAAATGTTATTAGAATATTTTGTTAAATATTAAAGAAAAAAATCAACTTTAACTGTAGATTTTGTTTATTTATTTTTCTGAAATTTACCACATTAATAATTGACAGATTTTAATAGTAGATCTGATACATATTAGTGAAGATGGTCAGGTTTACTATATCAAATGTGAGTCTAAATCAGAGTCTGATACAAAACAAATTAATTATATAAAATTATTAAATACATAGAATAAGTTAAATACAAAATAGTATTATTATTTTATTATTTTATAAACTAACAAATCAAAATTTATGCAAATATTTTTCTACTATGTACAGTGGATTACTATCTAATAACCAATGATTGATCGGCACTATCTGCTTTCCGTTTGAATAAATAAAATTCGATTATTTTTTTGAAAAAATATCGACATGGAGATATTATAGTTACAAGGCTGACAAGGAATGGGGAGAAGGAAATCATTTCTTTATGAAAATTTTCTATTATTGTTACGTCAATCAATTTTCTTCAAATTCACAAATTTAACAATTACATATGAATGGAGCACTTTATTTGCTCAATTAGGGCTAATTTGTTGGATAGATAAAATCTGAAGATTTATTTGCAAATAATATTAATTACAAAAAATTAAATAAATATACCATCATTTATCAATAACATATATATCAGATGATTATGTAAAAAGAATAAAAACAACGTGTTATTATATAAACTAACCTATTATTATTATCGAATAAACCAACATGTTATTTGTTTACGATATGTGTGAATAATACGCTACTTATTTATAATTTTATCAATTAATGTATCTTACAAATTAACTTTGAGATTTTGTCTATCATCAAGAAAAAGTTGGACTAGAAAAAGAAGAACAAATCACAGTTCAACTTTTTATTGGAAAGTAATTAGAACCCGTTCTTTTCCCTAGTTGACTAATTCAAAGATTGCCAGGTTTGGCGTAGAAACTATTCTAACTAATTAATCCAACAATTATCCTCTCATTTTTTTCTAATAGAATACAAATTCTTGTTTTATGAATCTTTCTATCCTCTGACTTCTGACTTCCTACAGTAAAATACGTCGACGTAATTTTAAATTTGTATCGAATTGAATAATAAAGTCCATGCTGTCCTGACCAAGACTTGCATGAAATTGTTTATTGAGTGAGTAGGTCTGAGTCAAAAATGCTCTAGTTATGATATCTAATTTAGATATCATGATATGCATGCCATTTTTCTTATCTAAGTGGTGTCGTGTCGAACATAGTCTCGATTTTGAATTAGGTAATCGATGTGATTCTAGGAAGGTCACATATATTGAAGTATCAAAGTTTAGTCATACTTAGTAGAATGAAACTGAAATATATATTTAGTTATATTAATATAACCGTCTCGTTTTGTACTCTTACTAAAAGTAATTATGACTAATTACATAAAAATAGACCTATCTTCTTGGTCGAGTAGTGTTGTTAAATTGCGGAGAATAAAATATTTGTAAATTTCTTTACACGCGAGTGACCTTTTTTTTTCTCTTCATTTCAAAATCCGATTTTTTTTTTCTTTTTTAAAATGCGAATGTGAATGTATGCAGTCGCCGAGAAATATAAAACTGTGTATGAGTGAGTAGGTCTGAGTCAAGAACGGCGATAGTCCTCTCGTTTGACCACAATGGGACATATCACTACAAGAAAAATGTAATATCGCAACATAATATTGCAATATTCATTTCTGTTACAGTTTTGCAACAAATTTTACAATATTTTTACAATGATGTATATATGTTATAATTTAATTATAAATTTATTGTAAAATCACGACGAAAATATTAGTTGCAACATTTTATTACAATTTTATAACTTTTTATATTAGATATAATTATCTTACATAATTTGCAAAAAATATTCAACTATATTGAGCTATGACTAGTTTGCAAGGAAACAGTATCACTTTTGTAACTATATTTGCAATATTTTTAATAACATTTTTGCAACACTTACTTTCTATTAAACCAAAAACCAACATTAATTTTTTAGAAATTTATGGAAATGCAAACCAGGTGTGTGCATCTTTTTAATACGTTAGACAACATCTAGTGAGTATTATATGACACATATTACACATCATATGTTTATGTGCATAAATATTAGTAAATGTTGATTTAATTTTTCTTTTTTCTTGTTCCAATTTCTTTAACTAATATGTTATTTTAATAAATATTTCTAGATAAATATCTCACGATACTCATCCAAATATTTAGGGAAGTGAGTATCACGATTAGATAATAAATACATCCTGTAGCAGAATTAGATTTTCTTATCTTATATATTTATAGTTATACAAATGGTTTATAAACATAGTTCAGTTTTGTAACCTGCTCTCAACAATTTATTTTCAAACTATTTATTCAAACTATTTATTTTCAAACTATTTATTTTCAAAGCATCAACAATTAATCACCGAAAGTAGAGTTTCTCTGGTTTGTCTTTCTATTTTTTTTTATTGTTTTGGGGTTTGTTTCTGTTTGGACTTTGATTTAACAACAACAACGACAGAAAAGTGTTTATATTTTACATTCAGTTTGACAGTTTTTTTTTTAGTTTTTTTTTTATTTTTTGTTGTATGAGTTTTTTTTAGATTTTTACTTTTACTTTAATTTTTCTTTTTTACATGAATCTTATAGTATTTAATGGTGAAATTGTTAGGAGAATGGGATTATGTGCTTCAGTGACGCTTATGCTGAGTCCAATCATATAAGCAACATTATTTTAAATTCACTTTTGTTTCTAACAATTATTATAACTTTTCTAAATTGATATTTTGTAGAAAGAAAAATTGAAGATGCATTATATGTGAGGTTCCTGGAGAAGTGGGGAGAGAGTCAGAGACACAAGCAAATCTATTAGCTTTTATTTATTGTTTGATGCTTGTAAATATTTTGATATTTATGACGATTGTGTATTGCAATATTTGTTTAATCATCAAATTTAGTGTTTAATAGTTTAAAATTAAATAGCTTTATGTTAAATAAAAATAAAATTAATGTGAGAAAAATATATGAGTAAATTTCTTTATGATCCATCGATTCAATTAAACTGGGGCCATATTGCAACAGTTTTTTTGGGTCATCATCTCAAAATTCTCTGCAACAAATGTATTGTACAAAAGTAATAGCACAAATTTGCAATAGTATTTACTAGATTTTTTATGTAGCGATAATTTGCGACAATATAAAATTGCAAACGTGGGTAGTAAATTTATAACAAATTTGTTATAAAATATTTGTCGCACTAATGTAACAAATATAGTGAGTAATTAATTCATTACAAATATTTGCAACGCTCAATTAGTAATAATACAATAATTGTCGGGATTTTATTGCAATTATGTGGCTTGCAACAAAATATTAACTTTTTGTAACAATTTGTATCTCTTGCAATATCAGTATTTTCTTGTAGTGTATTGCTTTCAACGTTAATAATACAACCGGAAAAGCTTTAAGCTAGCTAGTGATTAGATCCTGGCCGCATAGGTAACAATATATATATATGCATATATCACATATTTGATTGTAATAGCATTTTATTAATTTATTTTGTAATAGCCTTTGAAGTAACAGAAACATTGGAAAGAAAATTAAGATAACATGTAGTTGCATCTTTATATTCAAGTGAAATATAGCTTTAGATGTTAAGTAAGGGCTTTTAAACACGACGGCTGTTGGCAAAAACGAAAAAGTAAAAAACATATAAAAGTTATTTCTATGTTCGAGATTCTCTCTAGCTTTTACCATTTGCATTTACAGAAAGATTTGATAAAGTAGAGAGGTACTGTTAGCTAAGGGATACAACAAAACCTAACTAAGAGAAAGCAGCCGACCTTTGAACAATGAATATGCGCTTGCTATAGAATATCGTAATGTTATTACTTCACGATAGTCAAGGCAAGTTATACAGCAGAGACCTAGGGTTTACAAGCTACAATGAAACTAAGATCTTTTACATAAATAGAAACATGCACGTTAATTCCTTTATACTTGAAACTTTGTGAGTTGTTGTAGGTCAATCATGAACAATTTCGCGTGAGTCATTAAACATACTTCTTGCGATACAGAGTGTGTGTGTGTTTCTTCTTTGTAGTCTTGGAATGTTGATTTCGTATATTTGTGATACATCTTCGTTTCTCCCTTTATATCTAAGGCTTTGATATTTCTCTCTTTATTTTACGTTTCATTCTGTAATAGTTTCATATATGCTACTGTAAATTATTGTTGGCTTGCCGGTCTATCTCGGGTGCTGAACAGTCTCTATGTAATGTACCGTAGTAAAGTAAGAATTGTTTTTCGTGTCACTGAAAGTTCAAAGCAGAGGTGGACCAAGTGAATGATGAGCATATTGTTTTTTGTTAATTTGTATCGTAACATTTAGTGGAAGCGAATAACAATCAAGAGTGCTCCACTCTGAGTATCTCTAAGTAAGACAAAGAGTGCCAACTCGTGACGTGCTCGATACTCGAGTAAGGCATTAATGAGAGTGATAGTGACTAGTGAGTAGGAGAAGAGGAAGATAACAAAGAAACCAAAGCTATGATTTTTTTTTTAACGTCAAAGTAACATTTCATTCAATAAAAAGACTATATGCAAAGGGTGAGACTAATCTAAATAGCCATAATGACACAGTAATATTTACAAATGAAAAAAATGGGTGGAAAACTTTTGCACTAAGTGTAAAGAAGTCAGCATGATCATTAGTTTAAACAAAGAATATAATAAAATTTAAACAAAGGAAATTTCTTTTAAAAAAATAAAAAATCTGTAAGTTTTGAGTGGTAAATTAGCCAATCCGTCAAATTTTCCGTTATGGTAATCAATTCTTTGTAATCTGATTGGGAAAAATAGCAAGGATGATTAAATACCAAAGCTATGATTATACGAAGTATTATTAAATATTTCATTATCACCAACAAATAATAATCATGCGTCTCTTTATGGGCTCTACATAATCAAGTGCCTTCTCGGCCGTTAGTCTATTTTGAATTTGGTTCATCACGTGATTTCCAGGAGGTCACCAATTATTATTATTTGTAATTTTATAAATAAATAAAAAGATCTCAACTTTCTTTTTTTTGATAATTGAGAGGTAGATTCCAGATTTACGGAAGAGCCCAAATTATTATTTTAAAGAAAGTGTAACCCATGAATAGATCATCTTTTCGGATATTTTAATTGATTGAAAGTAAAGATTCGTATCCATATAACCAAATGTAATAATTTAAATAATTTTAAGTTTAAAGAGAATCGATCTCTAATCTAAACTAATCTAAACTAACAGGACAATTCCTCTTTCAAATGAAATCATTAGATCACCACGACTTAATTTTTGATCCCAAATTTTGAGGTGACGAAGTTGACTAGTTTTTTGTTTTTAGTAAAACTCTTACTAAAGTTTTCTTAATAGATTATATATCAGTAATATACATCCAAAAAAGATATACTTATTAAAATAGTGTTGAAGTACAGTTGCGTCTTTTTTTCAACTGAAATACAGTTGCCTCTTTCTTTTTCTTATTGAATAGGGAATTTAGTTTCACACATAAAACACGAATGATGTTGGGGAAAAATTTCAAGAGTGAAAAGTGGGTAAAAATCTTAATATCATAAAATGATGCATGATCGAGATTTTCTCTATAGCTTTCGTCTTTTGCAATTAGAGAAAGATTTGAAACAAATCTTTATAGAGAAAAAGGAAACATATGAAAGCAGCCGACGATTGAGTAGTGAATATGCACTTGTGACTTCGTGAGTTGTAAGGGAATAATCAATTTGGACTGTGGTGTAAGTAACTAAAACTAGTTATTAGAGACAAAGAGAAACCAACCACTTTTATTGCTCAAAACTATTGATAACTGTATAACAATAAAAACAAATAAAAAAGTAATTGAAACATAGATGGAAGTATAGCGACAAGTATAGTTTTATATTACACATTTTTATTTACAGAACTCAATAATCCAGCAGTGGTAAGCTTGGCAAACGAACTTGCAATGGTTGAAGCCAGAAGCTGCAGCCAAAGCTTCAAACTCAGCTCGTGACCTCTCTTTTCCACCAGAACATTGCGTGAACATCAACATGTCCATGTCAAAGGCAATGTTTGCGTTGATGTCTCCATTCTCTGCGTTGTCAGGAGTCACTAATTCTATGACAACCACTTTACCGTTCTTTGGTAATGATTTCCAACAATTTTTAAGGATCTTAACACAGTCTTCGTCGGTCCAATCATGAAGTATACGCTGTAAAAAAATATTTAGTTTTAGATGTAAGTATACAACCTACTAGCATCCATACATTTCCAACAAATATGTGTTTATGAACTTACTTTCAAGATCATGGCATCTCCGGTTGGAACATCCACAAACATATCTCCGGCGACATGTTCCACTCCAGGGTAAGAAGGTGCTTGTGCCAGTGCACACGTTAGATCAAAATTGATACCCTTAATATTGGGGTACTTAGAAGTAACAACACCAAGTGTGTTACCAACTCCTCCTCCCACGTCAACTAAAACATTCACACCTTTGAAGCCTTCGTAGACTTCAAGAGCCTTCTTCACGACCGCGATAGTGAATCCTGTCTGGTTAAAGAGCTTGCTAAATCTCTCATTTGTTCCCATATAGTCAAAGAGTTTCATGCCACCATGCGCACGGCCAAACGCATCTCCTCCTTCTAGTACCACATCTTTCAACTGTGCCCTGAAAATTTGAGTTTTGATAGGTAAGCTTTCATTGCGTATTAAAGCGGCTTCTTGAAATATTCAGAGATTCTATTTATAGAAAGTTACCAGGTATTGAGAAAGACACTGTCGAAATTGACAATAACTTGAGAAGCAAGGGACCCAATATCTTGAATGTTATTCTTCAAGAAGAACCTACAAATAGGCTCGGCTCTATAGACCCTCCCGCCCTTTCCGGTTGAGACTGTACCACACTTGACCATTGAGTAGCTAGCAAGTAAACGGAGCATGCGGTCCAACAAAACCGGTGCCTCAGGGTTACGAGGCGTAGTTGGTAGCTTACTCGCTATCTCAGACGGTGAGAGGAACGAGTCGGAGCGAGCGGCTTCGGTGTAGAGAGTGTCAAAAACACCGAGCTCAAGTGCAGCTTTGAGAACCATTGGAAAAGCGGCAGCATTGGCTAGTCTCACGGCCATCAAACCCAACTCGTTATCATCATCAGTAACATTTGGTGTTTTAGGGTTTGAGCTTAAGGTTTCTTCGAATTGGTATCCCATTTTTTTTTATCTTCCTTCTTTCAAATTTGATCAGAAGCGAGGGAAGATATATTGACAGAGTGTTATGTGTGTTTCTTCTTTCTAGTGTTGGAATAATGATTTGGTATATTTTTGACGCATCTCCGTTTCTCCTTTTATAGCTGAAGCTTAGACATTTCTCACTTTTGTTTAATTTAATTTTATAATATTTTCATATAAACTATTAATTAATTGGTGGCTTGCCGGTCTATTTGGGTTGCTGAATATATTTGTTATATGTACCGTAGGAAAAGTAAGACGTGGCTGCTGAAATCTTGCTCAATTTTATATATATTTTATCACTCTTGCACTACACGAACCTATTATATAAACATATATTCATGTGTTTGACCAAAAAATAAATAAATATATCTTCATGTATAGATACAGTATTTTATATTAACTTGGCGCGCGCAATAGTGATGCTAATATATTTAATTTCTGCTTTAATTTTTTTACTTTTAAAGCAAATTAATTTACGTGAAACATGATTTCATTGTTTAATTATCATGTATGAACTAAAAACCTACTTACATATCAATTTGATCGATATGGAGATATTATAAATAATAGCAGTATCCTTATCTTGATATATATATAGTTCTAAACAAAGATCTTTGATGCAAGCTCCAGTATGTTCTGCATGCATGCCATAATAGATCAATACAATGGAAATTTTAATCCTGCTTCATAGTATTTCAAATATACCCAAAAAAATCCATAAATTCAGAAAATAATAATCTCCATTTCTGTTCCTCTCAGAGAATTTGCGGAATCATGGAAATAGATTTCTATCGACATAGATACCGAAATGTCTTTATCTAAATATATTGGTAATTAAATTCATACAAAGATGTGACATTTCTGGTGATGTCCATCTTGATGGCACAGGTGTCTCGGCAGAGTGAAGATCCAAAATTTCTTCTTGGGAAAGTACGTTCCACGAAGCAGCGGACTTAAATTTGGATAGATTTGACAACCGATACTTATCATTTGTGTCGTTTTAATTGTCTTGTCCACTCGACGACAAAATAAAATAAAAATTGTCTTGTCCACTCACCATAAATGGTTGGGCTCCTTGTCCACGTGAAAGTGGAAACAAATCAAATAAATGTTTGAGATTTCTCGTCTGTGGTTTGTGCTACATGTGGTCGTAAGAGTCATGAAGTAAAGAAGGTAGCTTGCTGACTTACTCTGCTATCATAAAATCTGGTCTTATCCTAAGCGAACCAATCTTTTTGGCAATGGCTGTATATAGTCCATTACTCAATTGTTTCATTTACACTGCGGCCATTCATCATAGATCCATATATGCTAGGCCCATGTATGTTCAGCCCAATTTTGTTTGAAATGTTGTGATTTAATACTAATAGGATTCTAGTAAGTTTGTAGCTATCATTTGAAAAAGAATTGCACAAAACTCTTTATTTCCAAGACTACATAAAATTTTAATTCGAACTTTTGATCTGTTATTAATACTTCCTCTTTTTTTAAAAGATTATATTTTTAGAATTTTTTTTTGTTTCAAAATGATCATATTTATCCATTTTCTATGCATAATTACATTTAAATTTCCTATTATATCTTTATTTAATCCTCTTCATTTTCTTATTTAAAATTAGTTATTCCATAAAACAAGGTTAAAATTGCATTTTATAGAATTTCTTAAAATCTGTAAAAATTCTAAAAATATAATCTTTTAGAAAAACATAGGGAGTATATCAGACACTTGCTTTTTTTGAGACAAATTTATGCCGCTATTGCTACTAGAGATCTCAATGCCAAGAAAGTATAGTAAACCCCCAAACCTTTCATATGAATAGTCCGATTGAGGTGAGCCTTGAGTTAGAGTTTATCTATCAAAGGTATCCTAATTCCTAATAATAGATCCTATGTAGTATGTACAATGAACCCTTATCCTATCAATAACAGAAAAACTTCCGAATTCTGTGATATTTTTAGCGTTTCATGAGTATATAGGATTAGGACTCGGACCACAGCTAGAAAAGTTGAAATTCACACTAGGTACAATATAAAAGGCACAATAACATAAAATTCACTACATAGAGAGAATAAGGGAGACAAAATCAACATAGCATTATCGTTAAATAGGATATCAATATTTTTCAAATCCTAATTACTAAAGCTGATTAATTTTTGTGTTTCAAGCCGCTCTACAAATAAACGTATAGAAATATACATATAACGTGAAAAGTATGTGAGATTAGGCTTTATACCATGTACTATATATTAAAACATTCGGATTATATATATCAACTTGAACTCAAATGTATATACAGAAGTGGTCGTAAGCGGCTTTGTAATTTAGTAATTTCTACAAGTGGATCTTTCGGATTCTATCCATTATTTGAATATGTAGTGTATATCATTAAAATGCATAAAAAATTTGCTGCTCGTATCGATGTATATTTGCATACTTTCCCGTTATATAAATTCGATATTCCGGAATGTTAAAATGTGCTGGCATATATTTATATATTTACATATGTACGTAGGCGACTACGTATGCATGCATACAAATGAAGAAACATCATACGTATGTGTGTGCAACAAGTGATGATGATGGTGAAGTGTGGTGCTATTCGTGTGGAAACCACACTCGTCCCTCTTTCTTTATATTATTATCAACTCTTTCCATTATTTTATCTCCCTATAACTTACTTTTCGGTGCTTTCCAGTTCAGCAATCCATCTATTTTTATTTTTTTTAAACCATCTTTTAATTATTTGTTCATTATCTTTAATACTAATTAATTTGTTGTTTACGATTTTCACTTGCAGACGGCTCTATTTGATGGATATGAGAATCTATAGTGTGAAAAGCATCTGGTTCAATTTTGATCCTCTTCATATATAAGATAGTTGGATTATACTGTTTCGTATTTTAATCGTCCATTGTGTGGTCGTCTATCAGTAAAGAGCAGTATTAATTAATCCATGGTTTGGTTTTGACCTATCTTTTATTTTTTCTAATGAATTCCACATATTAAAATATATTGAAAAGAAGATGAAGAGTATGATTACACTTATCAAACAATTCCAAAATCAAACAGTGTCTTATCGACATATAGATCTATACATTATTACATTATCCATTGATGATCACTTTTGGTCAAACACTAAGAAAATCTAGAGAAGGGTTTCCAAACATTGTGTGTGTGTGTGTGATTGATTCGCCTCCTTCCTTTTGTTTTGGGATCAATTCTTTGTTGAGAAAAAGGTATAATTAAGCAACAACAACAAAAAACAGAAAGTAAAAGAATGAGAGGGTAAAAGAAAAAAAAAAAACGTGTTGCTTATTTTCACAGTTACCAAATTTGAATATGGTTATAAAATAGTAGAAAAATAAAATGAATCAGCCGACAACTTATACTTTTTAATTTGTCTTAAGCATTACAATGAAGAATTTATAATAAGATTTATTATTTATTTACTAAAAGATGAGAAAACATAGGTCAAAAAGAGATGAGAAATGCTGAAACTTTTAGAAAGCATATAATTTATGTCAGGTTTCATGCAGAAAATAATAACGACCAACCAAACTCCGGTCTTTGTTTTTTTTTGGCAAAATAAATAACGTTCATTGTCTAAAGCAATATATTAATACTTCTTCCATTTTATTATATTTGTAATTTAAGACTTTTACACACAAATTAAAAAAACAATCAAACTCTCCATTTTATCCCTCATTAATATATTAAACAATTTTTTTTTATTAATTATTGTATTAAATATTAAGGATAAAAATATAAATTTTTATCAAAAACTTGTACTGGAAATTTAAAACAATACTTATTTTATAATAAAAAATATCTTAAAACTACAAATAAAAAGATACGGAGAGAGTATGAAATTATTGAAGATTTCTTTTCCCAATTGACCTTTGAAAATAATTAAAGCATTTTACAAATTTGAATATGGTGTATTGAGTCAATATAAGTATAATATAGTTACCAAAAGAAAACTTATTTTGGTAACTTAGTTAATACAAGAAAACCAAGAACTAAGTAATTACAAGTTTAACAATCGTTTGGCCAACAGATTTCGTGTACCATTAGGTCATCGTTTGGGAGGTTGAGATTTCATTTTTATTTATTTAATATCTTCTTGTTCCAAGCAAACATATATGCATGGTTTTGATCGTGAAGACGACACAACATCTTCACGCTGTAAGTATGTAACTCCCCCTTTCGGTATCACTCGGATTGTTTATTTTATTTTTATTTTCCGTTGGCGAATCAAATGGAATGAAAAAAAGAAACCCAAATGTGTGGTTTTCACATTTCTTTTTCTTCTTTCCCCGTTTCATTTAATTATTTATAAGGTTTTTTTTCTCGAAAAGTATTATGTTCCTTTTGAATTTAATTTCATATTAGATGGATTTTTCTGGTATTTATATATGCCAGTTTTCGTTATGCTTTTTCTTTACCGATCGTACGCGGAAATCCACTTTTTAAAAATATTTTCTAAACTTCATTTGTTCTTTTCAAACTTATAATCATAGTGTAAAAACGATTAGATCGATGTTTGTTAATTCGATTTCCTAATCTAAATTTTTTGAAAACGACATAATAAAGTATTTTCGTTAGTGGTGATGATACTCCACATATATTAATTGTCGACTCCACCACATAAAATTATTTCTTAAAGAAAAAATCTCTCGAAATCTCTCCATAAATAGAACTCAACCTAGGCGTGTGTTCTCCACACTTCACCTATATCCTCTACCTTCTCATTTCAACTCAAACAAATAAGAAAAACCAAATCATTTCAAAATATCTTTTAACCATGGATTCTCACAACGTGAACAACAGCTTGAACCTAGACATGGAGAAAGATCAAGAAAAGGCTTTCGACTACTCCAAACGAGCTCAATGGCTACGAGCCGCGGTTCTTGGTGCCAACGACGGTCTTGTCTCAACGGCTTCACTTATGATGGGTGTTGGTGCGGTCAAGCAAGACGTCAAAGTGATGATCTTATCAGGTTTTGCCGGTTTAGTCGCCGGAGCATGTAGCATGGCTATCGGAGAGTTTGTCTCCGTTTACTCTCAGTACGACATAGAGGTGGCTCAGATGAAAAGAGAGAGCGGAGGAGTGGTGGAGAAAGAGAAGCTTCCGAGCCCGATGCAAGCGGCTGCTGCGTCTGCTTTAGCGTTTTCTTTGGGAGCGATTGTGCCGTTATTGGCGGCTGCGTTTATAAAAGATTATCATGTGAGGATTGGAGCTATTGTGGCGGCTGTGACGTTGGCTTTAGTGATGTTTGGGTGGTTAGGAGCGGTTTTGGGGAAAGCACCTGTGGTTAAGTCAGCCGCTAGAGTTTTGATTGGAGGATGGTTAGCTATGGCCGTTACGTTTGGTTTAACCAAACTGATTGGGTCACATAGTACTCTGTGATATGCGTGTGTATACACATACATGAGTAACGTGACTAAACTCTTCTTCATGCTTTATGCTTCATGCTTCATGCAACACAATTGAAGCGGTTACGTTTTCATATATAAGAAGAAACTTTGGAATGGACTCATCGTGACATGTTTTTTTTGTTTTTCATTGGAATTTGAAAAGAATGGAGTCTTTTAATTTGTAATCATATAATAAAACTGTCAAATTAATGGAGTTTTTCCCCCAATAATGATAACTGGCCCGTTGAGAGCCTTTTTAGTTATGGTTGTAGACTTACATATGCTTGGACACAAAGTGAATGTTCTGAGAGAGAAACAAAGAATTTATATATTTTGTTTTCTATCAAATATCTACAATATTGTGATCTGTTTACCTCCCAAACATTTAATATTTTGACAATGATCAAATATTCACGCATATTCTGATAAATTAAGATGACTTGATATAAATTTGTGTAAAATTCGTATAACAATTCTTATGTAAAATTGATCTATTTTGTTATTTCCAAATATCTGATATTGTGATCCGCTTTACTCCAAATATTTGAGTATTATGACAATTTTTGAATATTCGCGGATAATCAATTGTTCCATTAAAAGTTTAAAATGAATTGATACATTTCATATAAAATTCTTATATCAACTTTCTACATCTTTGATATAATTTTTTTATTATGTATTTATTCTTAATCTTTTTCATAAATATGTAACTATAACTTATACGATATTTCAGAAGCAATATTTGGTTATTTACTTCGTTTTGTACCAATACTATAATATATTATTTACTTAGTTTAAAATCACTACGGACATAACTTTGCAATTGAATGGAGACGAAAACCGACCCAAAATAATCATTTTCCAAATTCGTTCGACTAATTTTTCTCCACTGAACAAAATTTTTGCCTGGCAGAAAATGTTTCAAGGTTTTGTTATACTAAATAAAACTTAAATCTAAAAGATGTGCCAAAAACCTGCCAAAACTATCTTATTAATCCGCCAAAATACAGCCAAATTTGTTTAGTTAGAATCTGTTAGAACCTAATTAGAAGTATATTATAATATCATACATAGCCTAATTATATTTAACCATTTTGTTATACTAATGAATCTTTGTTAATAAATTTATTTCAGTTTCCCAATTCATAACTCTTAAGTTGAGACTGTAAAATACAAACGAATTCTTCTGTTCCAAAAACTAACACCATAGATCCACATCGTTACACAGAAGAGGACCACGGTTTTGATCGTGTTCGACCGTTAAATAGCTGGCCATGACAAATCAATGATCTCCGGACATTTTTTTATAAAGAGAACTACTTTTGGAATCGTTGTCGTGTTCTATGATGTTATTATGTAATATCCCGATTTGTAAAGCTAAGTTTCATGCCTGCTTTTTGCATGAGGTTGCGTGTAAACTTTCACATCCTTGTATAAAGGAAAATGGAACAAGTGGCTTTATTTATCGAAACATAATAGAATCATCATAGGTACTTTAGATATTTCCATGAATAGTGATGACAAGCAATATAGATAACACAAGGTAAATCTTTTTTATCAAAACATGAGTGAAGACGAGAGAAGTAGTAGTATTGTATTCTCACTTCTTCAATAATACAAAACTCACAAAATTTGGCCAAACCGCAAATCTATTTAGACAAGGGTTTGTATAAGTTGTGGCATCTCATTCTGATACTTCAGCACAAACTTATCCATGAACTCAGAGCTTTTCATCTTTAACATAGTGAAATAGTTTATATCTTCTTTCTTCACAAGTCCTTCAGAGAGAAGCAAAGATATCACCTGGTTCCTTGGTTTGATTCTCTTCTCCATGCTCAGACCTAACACAACAGGTCTTGCAACAATGTCACGAGCCTGAAGACCAATGTTGTTAACAAGGTACTCCATCGTGTACACTATCTTCTTATCCGAAACCGTCACACAGTTTGGGAATCTCATGAATGCTGAGACGAAATCTTCTTTAGACCAACCAAAACGTTGGAACAACTTAAACTTCCTTTCCATTGTTGATTCACTTGAGCTATCAAATGCTATCATAGCGTGAACAAAACCCGCCTTTTTCGGGTCAAAACCGTAGCTGCAGACTCTGTTCAAGACCTCGTTGAATCTACTCTCGGAAGAGAAGAAAGTGAACGGAGACGCTTGAACCAACCACTTGATGCTTTTATCTGAAACTCCAAGCTCTCTAAAGATAGAGACACGAGGAGATACGAAATGTGTAATCTTCAATGAGAAACATCTGTATCCGCGTTTCAGACACTTGACGACGTTTTCTTCCTCTACGAGAATGCTCTTGAGGGAGTCATAGCAAGGGATCAGTCTCTTGTTCAAGCTAAAGGAGAGTGTTTTAGGGCAAGACGAGATCAGTTTCGCAGTGTCAGAATTCGAAAACCCGATTGAATTGAAAAACTTGAGCTTGGGAGAGATAATGTCTTCAGGGCACAATGTAAGAACACGAGGGAAAGATTTGATGACATTTGTGATCTGGTCATTGGTGAATCCGTAGTCCTTGAAGAGAGCAAGAACAGAGTCTGGTTTCTTAGAAGAAACCAAATTGACGAATCTGGAATTCGATTTAGCTGATTCTAAAGACAGCCCACAAGAGTTCACGAGATACGAAACAGTAAAAGATTTCAAACATGTGTTTTGCTCTTCAAAATCCTTAAATTTCACTTCTGAGACTGAACAGAGTGTTCTTCTTCTACTCACTATAAACCCTAAATTGATGGTGCGACGAACAGGGGAAGAATTAAACGCACAATCTCCGAAATTTCTCAGTAGAGAAGAGATTAAACAAACCCGTCTGCAGTGTAACAAGCTCGACATGAATACGTGAAAACCCTAATCCGTAATCCTAAGCTCTCTTTTCCAAATTATCTAAAAACTTGAACTTGCAATAACCAAACTTGCTCAAAAAGAGAATAGAGCGCTAAGAAGCTGTTGCGATTACCTTTTTTTTAGCCCTAGAACCTCTCAGAGAGTCACGGAGATGTTGCTTGAATCAATGGGAGCTCAGCTACCTTACATGAAGGTGAAATCATTGATTCAAAATCAAATGCGACGATGGAAGAAAACGGGATAATCTCTAAAATGCATATCGGAAATGTAGCCCTTTACTTCTCTAATTTCACAGATTCACCTCAACATTTCTTAAGTTACATAATAACCCCTCCATTTAACCCTTTCTATTTTTCTAAACCTTAAAATCTGCGGATTACGTAGTGACATTAATTTTTATAATCTTGTAATTTTGTTAAGAAACTGGGAGTTTATTCCAAATAATATTGGGGTTAATTTATTGCATAAAAAACTTTAAGGGCATTTAAAGAAAAGTCTACAATATCAAAACCGGAAAAATAAATAAAGCAAATCTTAAGTGTAGTAATCTCTGTGATTAACATCAAAATATATGAAAGCACTGAATCTATTGTATCTTGAAAATCTTTTTAAGTCTCAAAACAAGGCTCCAATCGTCGTCAGATAACTCATCCTGTAAAATAAGGTTTTAAGAGTTTTAGTTTGAGCCTTACTGTTGTTACCTTTTTCAACAAACCGGAACAAGAAATATTTGTCAAGCTTACCCGGTAGTTAGTTTTGAGTATGTCAATGGATCGTCTAGAAATATGACTGACAAGCTCGTCTTCTATACCAAAGTGCTTCCCAAACGTTTTCTGTTCTTCAGGATTAGAGGCAACGATCTAAAAAGAAAAGAAGATAAAAGAGCAGTGTAATTTATTTTTACAAGATCAAATTGAAGAAAAAGGATAAATGATATATATATACCTTAATAGCAACGTCCTGGCTTTTCTTTGCATAATCAACAGGCTTCTTGTTATTCTCAATAGATGCAATACGACCAATGTCCATAAACACTCTTACATTCTTAATCCTTTTGAGAATGCAAATGGGAGTTCCAACCTTGAGTGTTCCATCGATGACTTTAACTCCAAGGATGATTGGATCGCTCTTATTGTAGATATTGTTTGGTAAAATCTCAAGGACACAAGGGAACACTACTTCACAAGCTACTTCTTTCTTTTTCACCTCTTTGATGTTCTCAATGTAACTCTTAAACTGATCAAACAGATGATAGATTATATCCGCGCAGAAGATTTTTACTCCCATGTTGTCTGCAAGTTCAAGAGCCTCGGCAGATACTTTCACGTCAAAAGCCAAAACCGTAGCATACTCTTTTTTCCTCTCTAGCATTACGCCAGCCTTCATGATATCTTTCTTATGCAGAGGTCCTATACCAATACCACAGACAGGTATTTTAACATCTGGTGACATCAAGAGGTCAAGCAGTGCTTCCAAGGACCCTAATGTAGACGCTTGTACATAAACTCCTTCACCACTTTTGTCAATCCTGCTCATAACTGATTTCATATCTTTCATAACACTTTTCTTGGCTTCTTCCACGTCCTCATTAGGTCCAATCACATTCAAGGCAGCACCAGCAACGGCGTGTTCAAGTCCCTTTTATAAACAAACACGAAACATTGGTCCTAAATTCAAAAGCATATTTAACATTGGAAGGTTAAGTAATTAATGTACCTGTGCTATAATATTGATACCCTGTGCAGCTTTTACTTCTCCGTGAGAAATATACTTACCCTGAAATATTATACCAGAATGTTTTTAACTGTGTATCAAAGAAAAGGCAAGAAATGAACTATCTGAAAAGTACCTTCAGAAGATGAGGAGTCAACAAAGCTCTAATATTTGTTACAATTGGTCCCTGAAAAAGGAGAAAGGAAACGAATCAAGTTACTAGCTTTATGGTATATACTTTGGCACATGCATGTTTTAGGTTTGAATTTACCTGTAACCCACAAACAACGATTTGATCACCTACATGGAGTACACCGTTGGCCAAAACAACATCAATTGTTGTACCATGGCCTTCAGTAACTTTAACTTCAAGAACGGTACACTGTTTCAAACAGTTCAAGAAAAATATAAGAATGATGGATCAGGGCAGAAACTAAACGTTAACTAAAAGAGGAATGAGACAGACCTGCACTGTGTCAACATATGTGAGTTTTTTGACCATTTTTTTCTGAGCCCAATTAACCAAAAATAGCAAAAGATCTGGCATCCCTTCCCCACTGAGATATCAAATATATAAAAATCAATCCATTAGTTAGTTGTTGGACTAGAAATTGAAAGACAAGAAAAAATTTTCTTACCTAAAAGCACTCGTAGGTACAATATTGAAAGTTTCTCCCATTTCTCTGTTCTTGTAATAAAGAACAGTGTTGAGTCCTTGTTCTTTGAACTGGGTTATGACCTGAATGAAAAAAACAATATAGTTTATAACATATGTACACATTTATTCGTTAAAAACAAAACCTCTAGACACAGAACTTACCCTAGTGAGCCTCATATTAAATTCATTAACCGTATCTCTCGATTGCTGCTTCATTGCCTTCCTTATAGGAGCATTCTCGGTTTTTTTCCACCCATATAGAAGATCCACCTGAAAGTTGTCACACATCAAGTAAAAAAATAGAGAAAACCAAACACATCCAAACAGAATTGACAACAAGTCTCACCTTGTTCAAGGCAATAATGAACTCTACATTGCTCTGTCTCAAAAGATTCATAGATTCTATGGTTTGTTGCTCTAGACCATGCATTATGTCAACCACTAGAACTGCAAGGTCACACAAATTCGAACCCCTTGACCGCAGATTTGTGAATGACTCGTGTCCAGGTGTGTCAATAACCAATAGACCTGGCACTTTGAGTTTAGCATCAGCTTTTAACTCCTTGGTCCTCTCACGGATGTTATCTTCAGGGATATATGCTGAACGAATCTGTTGAGTAATACCTCCAGCTTCTCCTCCTTCCTGAACATTTGTTCCTCTGATGTAACCCAACAGCTTTGTTTTGCCGGTATTAACATGACCCATGAAACAGATAATGGGAGAGCGAAGATTCTCTTCCCTTTCTTTAACTATTGATCCTTCACCCTTTTCAGAAGAATCTTTTGGCCAAGTCTCATCATCCACCTTAGGGTTAGGTTTTTTGGCTGCTATTGTGGGCTTGCCTGCAACTCTAGGCTTAACCACAGGCTGAGTTTCTTCCTCCTTACTATCAGAATCACCCTTGATGTTAATTTTTGCTTCCCACTCATCATTCTCATCACCATTCTCTTGTGTTACATCAACAGCTTCATGTTGCAGAGTATATGCATGTTCATCTGCATAATTTTCCTTTGTTTCTACATCATCTTTCACAAGGACATAAGCAGAATCTTTTACTTTTCCGCGAGCTGATCTTTTTCCATAAAAGGGACGCTTTGAGGAATCACCGTTTTTATCTGCAACAAGAAGACTTCCAGCATAAGGCAACGAATTCTTGAAAGCCTCATTCTTATTAGCTTTGAGCTTTTGATTTGCTGTTAGAAGCTCGCCGTTTTGCTTCTTCATCTGCTGTTTCTCCTTGTCCTTCATCTTTCTCCTCTGCCTTATCTCTTCAGCTTCCCTTTCTAGCTCTTCCTGTATGCGTCGCTCCTCTTCCTCTTTCCTCAGTTTCTCTTCTTCTTCCTTCCTCCTCCTCTCTTCAGCTTCTTGCCGCCGCGCAAGAATCTCTTGCATCTCTCGAACATGTTTAGGAACCTTCTCCACTATCTTTTTGGGCTGTGATGGCTCTGACTTCTTCTTCTTCTTCTTTCCAGATAAGGTAACAAGAGAGACTTCTTCCTTATCCTCTGCTTCCTCCTTGTAAGCTTCAAGGTCAAGCAGAGCAAAGTTAACAGAACCACCAGTGATCACAAACTTATCTTCCTCAACTTTAGCGTTTTCACATAGAAGCATACCAATACTGGAGCCATCTTCCTCCGTCACAACAGATTCCTTCTTTGATCTAGCACCGACAAGGGAAAGATCATCGTCTCCACCACACTGATTCGATTTCCTCGGATCCATTGATAAAAGTCAAAGATTAATATGGCCTGTCATTAACACAAGTATTAAGAAAAAAGTATCAGACTTCAATAGCTAGCAATAACCGTATAATCAAAATCAATAAGTCAACAACAAAAAATTCCCAGTAGAGATAGGATTAGAGAAGAAGATTACTTTTTTTCTTAATCGGCTTCGCTTCATAAAGGGCAAAAACAAACCAGGGAAGATCCACTGACACCGGAGAAGATGAGGTCTTTCTCGGAGAATAGTAAACAGGTGGAATCTTCCACTCCAGACAAGTTTGGGATTTTAGGGTTTCGTACTTTTTTTTTGTTGGGTATTTATAGATTTCGATTGCTTGAGAGTTTGGGTATTTTTTTTAGGGTTGGTTGCTTGAGAAAAGGATTTGGGTTTGGGTTTAATTAACCAGCTAAAACGACTGCGTTTCAAGGTCTCCCAGTTATTTTGTTTCGTTTTTGTTTTTAAAAATAATAAATGAAAATTGGAAAAAGTAAAGAAAAATTAGCAGACGGAAAAAGGAAAAAAGTCAAATTATGTCAATATGTTTTGCTTTAGATGACCTCTTGATCTTTACACAGCAGATACAATACAATTCCTAATAATGAGCATGGCCCAAAAACATAAAATGCCACCAAAGTTCACCATTTTCGTTTCATAGGATTCGAGAAAACGAGGCAAATCCATCTTCGATACAAAAACACATTTAACAACCTTTAAATTATTCTTATTTGGATCATATATAACTATGGTTGGATATTCCATAGTATGGTTTGCATGTATAGCATAAATCTTATTTTCTACCACATAAACTTTGTCTAGACTACTGAGTCTCAGTGGACAATCACAACGTATACTCCAGTGATTTCTTGGTTCTTTTGTAGGTTTGTAAGTGTAACAAAACCCATCATCCCAGAGAAGAAACTTGTCCCCCATAACAATGTAATTTTCAAACTTGTACCGCGAATGAGCGTAAAGATAGAGACCAAAGATTGTATTCCACACTTTCTTTTCTAAATCGAACACTTCAATCTAATCTAAATCCGTACACTTCATAAAATTTCAAAAGTTTGAAATGCAACAATGGAAAATTTGAGATGATCTAGAATCTTTAGACAATGACTGCACTAATTCTACCTAAGACGGATTCACATTGAAAGATATAGGGTCAGCTAACACTATATTAATTTTTTTTAATAGTGTAAATTTATTAGTCTTTAATTTTATTTATTATTTTGAACCCACAAAAAATAAATTTTATGCCTCAATCTCAATCAGATTTAAACCACAAACAAATTTATTTATTTCTTTGTTATGTGATCTAAGTTGAAAAGTCCAATTATTTTAACTTTACTAAAAATAAAAAATAGAAAATCTAATTATTTCAACATAAACTCATAAATATCTCTTCAATTTATCTTCTCACTTTTGCCTCCTCTCTTCTCCATCTTCATAAGTCTCCAAGACTCCAACATAACAACTTTTCAAGTAAATCCAAAATTCAAATAGTTTTCTTTTCATCATAATTTTTATTTATTTAAGTATTTAACCACTAAATCTATTTGTGTATAAACAAAATTAGTATGTATATTTGTTAGTTGTTGTAAAATTTGTGATTTTGAATAACATAAACTATCTACTTTAGTTCATTTTTTTGAATAACAAAATTTATTCAGTTTAGTTCAATTTTATATAATTTATTAATAAAAAGTAAAATGGAACATTTAAGTTTTTTTTTTAATATATGTATAGAAAGTAGAAACGTTAAAAGATACTCCATTTGTCTCAGTTTAATAGATTTTTAAGAATATTTTATTTATTTTATTTTATTAGATGTTTTGCATAAAACTTATATTTTTATTGGTCGAATGGATTTAAAACAAAAAAATTAAATGATACTTTTGTAAAAAAAAGATATTTTAATATGTGTGCAATTAACTGAAATATATATTAAAATGGGATATAGGGAGTATTTATTTTTAAATAGAGGGAGTAAATAAAAAATAAAAAATTGGAGAAGTAAATAACTATTTAAATTTAAAAGATAGAAGAAAAATTCTCAACACGGAAAAAGAAAAAGTCAAAAACAAAATTCAAATTAGTCAACAGATTTCTTAAGAAAAAAACAAATAACGAAATAAAAACTCTACAGATCTCTGCGATCAATCTGATTCAGGCGAAAACAATGTCAAGCGATAGCGATGAAGATGAGCTTCTTCAAATGGCATTGAAAGAGCAATCTCAAAGAGATCTTACCTATCAGAAGCCTCCTTCCGCCAATTCTCGCAAGCCCGTCACCAATTTAGTGCAACAGCCAAGGAGCCAGAAGACGGCGGCAGCACCTCCTCCGAAGAAATCGATGGGTGGTTCGAAGACGGCAAGGAAGCCCTCGATGGATGAGGATGATGAATCGGAGGTGGAATTGCTCAGCATTTCGAGCGGGGATGAGGATGATGGGAATGATCGGGGAAGATGTGGTGGTGCTGACAGTGGCGGGGGTAGAGGACGAGGCGGAAGTGGTAGGGAGAGAGGAAGAGCGCGAAAGGAAGATGATGGTGCTTGGGATGGATTGGAGCCTGATTGCTGGAAACGGGTTAATGAAGCTGAGGTATTGTATCTATCATCTTTGAATTTTTCTGGCTTCAATTTTTGAATTTTAATTTTCTTGTGGCTGTATTCGTGTTTGTTGTATTGTTTGCTTTGAAGTAGTCTTGAGTAATCTTTTCTTCTTTGATTGAGTTTAGGATTAGAAATCAGAAAGGATTACATAAGCAGAATTGAGGTGTTAGCAGACCCAATGTGAATGTTTCACTTGAATGCTGATGAAATTTGGCAGCTTGCCCGCAGGGTTCGTGATATGCGGGAGTCGAGAACAGCACCATCTGTGACTGAGAAGCTTGAGAAAGATTCTGGAGCTGGCAAGAAAGTGGTTCTTACCAGTTTGCAATCATTCCCTCGTGGCATGGAATGCATTGATCCACTCAAATTAGGGTACTTTCCTCTTGTTTGTGTTGCTCACCTAAACGTCAGTTATATACTTTATTATATCTCTGATTACACGATTGGTAGGGGTATAACTAAACATGGCTTTTTTGTGTACCTCATAGGATAATTGATAACAAGACACTGAGATTAATCACTGAGTCATCAGAAAGTCTTTCAAAAGCTGAGAAAGTGGATAACGCACTTCGGGGTATGTATTTCTTCATGACCACACTTACACCTTTTAGTTGATTGTTAGCTCTTGTAAAAGACTTTAAGTCTTACTTGATATAGAACTTCCTGCTTTCTAAATTTTGAATCACACTCGCCTGTGAATTTGCAGAAAAGTTGGTGTACATCTCTGACCATTTCGATCCCAAGCTGTTTCTTTCTCGCATTCACCAAGAGACAAGTGCAGCGGACTTGGAATCCGGTGCTCTTGCCCTGAAAAGTGACTTAAAGGGCCGTAATTTACAAAGGAAACAATTGGTGAAAGATAATTTTGACTGCTTTGTCTCGTGTAAAACAACAATTGATGGTATGTATTATTACACTAAATTGGGTGGCTTGTTTTTACTTCAATCTTCTCTCTTGTTGATGTATAGACTACTGCATTTCTTTGCAGACATTGAATCAAAACTGAAACGGATAGAAGACGACCCAGAAGGATCGGGAACTACTCATCTGTTCAATTGTATGAAGAGTGTGACATCACGGGCAAATCTTGCTTTTGAGCCACTTTTTGAGAGACAGGTGGGTATGGTCACATTCTATTGGTTTTTGGTGTTGTCCTAGCGTCTTGCTATCTGCTTAAGCCTTTTTTCGCCATTATTCTTAGGCCCAAGCTGAGAAGATCAGGTCTGTTCAAGGCATGCTTCAGAGATTTCGTACACTCTTCAATTTACCCAGTATAATTCGTAGCAGTATTAGCAAAGGCGAGTATGATTTGGCGGTTCGGGAATACAAGAAGGCGAAGTCTATTGCTCTCCCTTCTCATGTATGCCTGCCCCCATTATTCACACTCTTCAGACAGATACCGCTCATGCTTCTCCCAGCATTTACTTGTTAGGACATTCTTCACTTGCATTACATTGCTGTTGAAAGCATAGTAACAACATGTTGTTTACAGGTAAGTCTACTCAAGCGTGTACTCGAGGAGGTTGAGAAAGTGATGCAGGAGTTTAGAGGCACCCTTTACAGGTCTATGGAAGATCCGAAAATAGATTTGACGAGTGTAAGCTAACTATTACCACTTCCATTATAGTGTAAAGTATTAATGGAATAAACATTCCAGAATTTAAATAAGTTAAGAATGGCCTGGTGCTTTTGTTATAATATCACTATCAGTTCCAAAAGTGTACCATAATTGAGTTTATGCTTCCCTTTTGTAAGAAATCGAGTCACCAATTAATGTTTATAATAGACATTCATGTATCTTTTCTCTCCATTCTCTTCCTCTACTTGATGCTAAACTTTGTTTGCCTATTTAGCTGGAAAACACTGTGAGGCTTTTGCTGGAGCTGGAGCCCGAATCGGATCCAGTTTGGCATTACTTAGATGTTCAGGTATCTTGTTTTTTTTACTATGGCTTTACGTTAGTGCTGAGTAGTGTCTGGATTCCTGATAGTTTTGATTTTATATCCGAAGACGGCTCTCTTAGCCTCTGCGATTATGCATCTCTTTCTCTCTTGTTTGTGGTCTTACTTGACACCTCTTTAGAAACACATTATATAAAGTTCCCAGATTTTTTGTTGAAGTATGCATGTAATATTTTTGGCTTGGTTCTTTCTTTAATCAGAATCATAGAATCCATGGACTGCTTGAAAAGTGTACATTTGATCATGAAGCAAGGATGGAAATTTTGCGCAACCAGGTGCATGAGAGAGCTCTCTCTGATGCAAAATGGCGACAAATTCAACAAAATGGTGTTCAACTTGTGAGTTCAACTATGAGGGAAGCTATGATATTGCAAAATAAGCAATATTCAGGTTTAAAGATGATAACAATTCGTACTTTTTTCAATTTTTCAGTCAGATGACATGTCTTCTTTGGACGATAATCAAGTTGACTTACCATCGGCGGGCAAAGAAAATGATGCTTTGAGGGGAAGATACATCAAAAGGTTGACTGCTGTAATCGTATATCATCTCCCTGCGTTTTGGAAAACAGCTATTGCTATTTTCAATGGGAAATTTGCCAAGGTACATGCTCCTGCAGTAGATTAATTCTGTGAATTAGAATTTCGTATGATGAGGTAGTGCCTATTTCTTTACTTTGATCTGAATTCTACCAATTCAGTCTTCCCAAGTTAATGATACTTCAGCCAGTAAAGCGGAAGAGAAGGTGGAAGAGGCAAGGTATTCAAGTCATTCTTTGGAAGAAGTTGCTGGGATGATACGCAAGACCATATCTGTTTATGAAGCAAAGGTCATCTTCTTGCCTCTGTTTTCTTTCAACTGATCTTGTCAATAGAGCTTTTTCTTTGCCATAATGGAAAGATGCTTATGTAGGTTCTAATACTTATTCCCACCTGATTATTGCTTATGTAGGTGCAAAGCACATTTCATGATTTTGACGAATCATACATTCTCCACCCATATATGAGTGATACAATCAAAGAAGTATCAAAAGCATGCCAAGCTTTTGAGACCAAAGAGTCAGCTCCCCATAGTGCTGGTATTTAAATCTCTTCTGAAGCTTGAGCTTGTTTATTCGTTTAAAGTATGCTGAGAATATGTATACACCTTTTGATTTTTGGCAGTCATGGCACTAAAAAGAGTTAAGATGGAAATCACTAAAATATACATCCAAAGGCTTTGCTCTTGGATGAGGGCGTCTACAGAAGAAATATCAAAGGAGGAGACGTGGATCCCTGTTTCCATTCTTGAAAGGAATAGATCTCCATATTCTATCTCTTACCTGCCACTTGCGTTCCGTTCAATTATCATTTCTGGGATGGAACAGATTAATCTGTAAGTTTCTAGCATCCTGTAGTGAATGACTGAATGTATACAAATAGTTACACCTTTTTGCTATTATTTTGTAAGATGTATAGATATTTACGATTCCAGCTATAGTAGTTTGTACTCTAGGATTTGACAGTTTCCATAATGTACATACAAATGTTCTACTTCTCTCGCTAGTTAGAGAACAAATTTGGCAGTTTCCATATTGTCATTCATATGATTCTGGTTGTCCGTACCATAATCACCAATAATAGTCATGACTAGGTTCCCAGTGAAGAATATTATACAAGCTCTCATGTGAAATTACAGAACTTGTTTGTGTCACAATATGATACTCAGAAACTGAACCATTATTGCCGTTCAGAGATAGAACTACATATGCAATTATGTACCACTAATTTACGTGTTTCCTTACTGGCGGTGTTGCTTTATATGGCTGCTGATTACTGGAAATTGTTATTCCAGGATGATTCTGTCTTTGAAAGGTGAAGCTTCTAGATCGGAAGATATGTTTGCACATATTGAAGAAATCCTAATATCTGTTAGACTTGCCTTTTTGAACTGCTTTCTGGATTTTGCTGGTAAGCCTTCTTCACTAAACTTCCATGATTGTACATGTATACAGATGCCCACACATTCATGTTGGCAGACAAAATGAAACAGAGAAAATGATTATGTTGATATGCTAATTGAGTATTTGCATATATCAGCTCACTTGGAGCAAATTGGTGCTGACCTTTCTCAAGGCACCTCAAAGCGAGAGAGTTGGCAAAATGGATATTCGAACGACCACCAGGAAGGACCATCAATCAATTCTCCTCAAAGTGCTGTTGATCCTCACAAGCAGTTGTTGATGATCTCAAGTAATATAGGCTATTGCAAAGATGAACTTGCCTCTGAGCTTTATAACAAGTACAAATATACCTGGTTACAGTCTAGGTCAGTCCTTTTCTTATTTGACTTCATTGGTGCCTTTCTTTTAATATCAATACTTTCCTATCTCTGCTAAAACCGGCAGAGAAGTTGGACTAACTCAGTGATTCTTATTTGTCTCAAGTCTAATCAAAATTTTGAATGTCAACGAGAGAAATTGTATATGGTGTTTATAGTTTACTGGCTAATCCCTTTTGTCTCTTAAATTTTGCAGGGGAAATGATGAAGATATCAGTGACCTTCAAGATCTAATGATGTCTTTCTCTGGTCTTGGAGAGAAGGTCCTCGAACATTACACTTTTGCTAAGGTAACGAGAATTGATGCAACTTCACTGAACAATGGAAAAGAGAAATGTTCAATTTTCTATAAACCCTTCCCTTTAAGGTTGCACCTATATTTCTTGTGCTCAGGCAAACTTGATCAGAACATCTGCAACAAATTATTTGCTGGACTCTGGTATTCAGTGGGGTGCAGCACCTCCAGTAAAAGTAAGTAGCAACTTCACTCTGACCTAGTAAACTGTGAATTTCTTGTTCCTTACAAGAATCAATGAAAATTAACATTTTAGCTTGATAACTAAACCTTTTCTTCAGGGCATACGAGACGCTGCTGTTGAGCTTTTACACACTCTGGTTGCTGTCCATGCAGAGGTATTACCATTGCTTCATTGCACCAAGAGAGTTAGACATTCGAATTTCTATAACAATCTTATTCTGAGTACAATAACTATAATTGCAGGTATTTGCAGGTGCCAAACCACTTCTGGAAAAAATTCTTGGCACTTTGGTGGAAGGTCTGATCGATACTTTTCTCAGTCTTCTAGAAGAAAATAGATCCGACGACCTGAGCTCAATCGATGGAAATGGTTTCTGTCAACTGATGCTTGAGGTAAACATTTTTACTCTTCTCAGCTTTATTCGGCGAGTGGGTGTTAAAAGTTAAATTAGTTATATGATGCTTATTCGTTTTCACAAACTGATGATGCAGCTCGAGTATTTCGAGAATATACTGAATCCATACTTCACGGATGATGCAACGGAATCTCTAAAGTCTCTGCAAGGAGCTCTGTTAGAGAAAGCTATAGAGAGCATCAGCGAGACAGCCGAAAACAATCCGGGAGGAGGGCATCAGCGGAAACAAACACGTGGCAGCGAAGATGCAGTTTCAGATGACAAACAATCATCTGTATCTCCAGATGATCTTCTTGTAAGACTATTTCTCCTTAAACCACCACTTGATATATACTATCTTCAAAACTACTGATTCAGCTAACTTTTTTTTTCTTTTCCAATTTGTTCTGCTGCTTTAGGCACTTGCGCAGCAATGTACAAGCGAAATGCTTCAGTTGGAACTAGAGAAGACCCGTTTGAACAGTGCGTGTTTCGCTGAGACGCCGCCAGTAGCCCAAACTGCTTACTCATCTACCAGAGCATCAATGGATTCTCCGAGCAGAAACTATAGAGAGCCTCAGTCAATGGGTTCTCCAGTTCAAGCCAGACCCAGACGAAGATAAGACTTGTCTATATCCTCTCTGGCATTGCTCCATTGTTAACTGTGATTCAAACCGTGTTAGTGATCATGACGAGTTCTCTCTCTCAATAAGGTCTTCAATTCTCAACTTTTGATCTCAGTCTAGTCGTTCTAATTGATTGATTTATACATCGTTCATTGGTCACTGTAAATTTACAATCACATTATATTTGACTTTGTTTGCGTTTTCATCCTCCTAAACCGCGAGTCAATTTCATGGTTTGGTTATTCAAAATGTATGTAATCAATGAATTTGAGAAATATCATAAAACGATGAAAGAGTCGGACAATACGAAGTATGTTGCATCACCTCTACTATAATGAAGTGCCGGTTAAACAAAAGAAACACCAATATCACTCGATCTCCTCTCACGAACAAAAACTAAAAACACACAAATTACAAATCAAAAGCTAAGTAATCAGAAAAAGCGTTTTTACTAGCTCTGGATTTGTTAACTCAGATCCCAATTCACAAGACCATTTTGGTTTCAACTCAGGTCGTAGTCCTCAAAGGCGGCGACACCAAAATCACTCCATCTCCTCTCACGAATAGAAACGGAACCATTCGCTTCGTTGTCTGGCAAAATCAAGTTCCATCAGCAGAAAGAACAAATGATTTGTACAGTTAAAACCAATACATCAAAGAGGAGCATAGTATAATCATAAGCTAAAACACCACATTTGGAGAGCGCTAAAACAAAATTCAAGTTTGAGAAACTAAACAGATTTTGCTATATAGCTTAATAAACCAGCACTATGACTTCTACACTGAGTCAAGATCAGCTTTTAACTCAAAACTAAGACACAGCTATTGTGAAAGCTGAAATTTTTGAACCCCAAAACGTTTATCTAATCACTAAACCACAAGCCTAACATCAGATTAAATAACTATTATTTGAGGTTAGATAAGTACATACCCGAACAATCTCTTCGTAAGTCTCGTCGTCAATTTCTACAGTCGTAATAACCTCTTCAACATCACCCAGAATCATATTCAAATGCTGATCAAAAGCCTGCAAACAAACAACAAAAATCAAATCAAATTGAGCTACTTGGAATCTTCAAAACTAACAAGATTCACTTAATCCATCGAAAATGAGGTTTTGTACACCAATTAGCTCACTTCCGAAATTAAAACTCTATAAAATGGGTAAAAAAAATTCAACAAGAAACAGTGAAAGCATACAACCACAGCTAAAATCAACAAATTTCAGAAATCGAAATCAAGATTGAATCTGGGATCCAAGTAGAAAGTCGTAAAAAAAAAAAAACGTACGTGAAGCTTGCCGCGGAGCTCACGGTCAGATCGGAGCTTAACATAGATTCTCTCTTCGATACTTAAGCGAATTAGATCCAATGGTTCCCTAACGGTGGCGTCTTCTTCGACGGACATTCTGATGAAAAACTTCTCGGAGGGTTTTGAAATTGCGAAGAAGAATAGTCGCCGATGTATCTCTCTGAGCTCGACGCAATCACCGCCGTTGGTTTCTTCTAAAACTTGAAAGTAAGATCTTACGATTGGGCCTTTTAATATATTTTGGGCTCGCATATACCGGCCCAATATATTTCTCCTTGGTTTAATAATACAAAGCTTTGGTGATTAAAGTAGTTTTGCATACTACAGAATAAGTACATTTACAGATTTAAAGACATACAGATACTTCAAGGTTCAAATATTTTATTGGCTAAAAACAAAACTTAAAAGTTACATTTTTTGCATACAAAATACATCACTAGGAACAAAATATACATCAAATTTTGTTGTTCTCCTTTTCTTTTGTTTAATAAAGGTATTAACATGTTACTAAACAATTTTATACGGAAACAAAAATCATCTAATTTAAAGAATCTAGAAGATGGAAAGAAATTTCTCACCCATGATAGTGGACTTAAACTATACTAAAAGTTCAATCAAAAGGTATCAATTTGTCATTTCAGTAAAAGTTAATTTATGTTTATAATATAATAAAATTAGTGGGATTCTAAAATAATTTAAATTTGCGAGAAAATTGGGACGTGAAAATAAAATAATTTTAGACAAAAAAAGATCAGAGCTTTTTTTTTGGCATCCACCTCACCTGTACACAGACATGTTTTAGAGAGAGAGAAACCCTGAAGGAGCTGACCTGAGAAGAAGACGAAGCAAGTTCGAACTTTGTTTGTGAGTTACTTTTTGTTTCCGACTCATTTCTCATCTTAAAGTTTCGATCTTTAATCTCCCCAGATCCATTTTTTTTTTATGCTTTTCATATCTTCGAATTTTTTCTGGAAAATTTCGTTACTTTTGAGATCTCTTAACTCTATTCAGTTCTCAAATTTCTCTGATGGGTCTTTACAATCAAATAGGTTAAGGATCTGGGGAGAAAACAAAAAAAAAATGGAAGGGAATTTTCAAGGAGGTGTGGTTCGTGGTGGAGCTTCTTCTTATGGAGGATTTGATTTACAAGGTTCAATGAGAGTAGGAGTTCATAATCATCAAGATTCAATGAATCAGCATCGTCACAATCGACCACTTCATGAAGGTCTTCCCTTTACTATGGTTACTTGTGATCATCAAAACAAATCAATAACTGAGCAACAACATAAAGGTGAGAAAGAGAAGCACTCAGTGAGTGAAGATGATGAGCCAAGTTTCACTGAAGAAGGTGGTGAAGGACACAATGAAGCTAACAACAACAACAAATCAACCAAAGGGTCTCCATGGCAACGAGTTAAATGGACTGATAAGATGGTGAAGCTATTGATCACTGCTGTGTCTTATATAGGCGATGATTCGAGTATTGATAGTGGAAGTAGAAGAAAGTTCGCTGTTTTACAGAAGAAAGGGAAGTGGAAATCTGTTTCTAAAGTTATGGCTGAGAGAAGTTATCATGTTTCGCCTCAGCAGTGTGAGGATAAGTTCAATGATTTGAATAAACGGTATAAGAAGCTTAATGATATGTTAGGTAGAGGAACTTCTTGTCAAGTTGTTGAGAATCCTTCGCTTTTGGATTCGATTGGTTATTTGAATGATAAGGAGAAAGATGATGTTAGGAAGATCATGAGTTCTAAACATCTTTTCTATGAAGAGATGTGTTCGTATCACAATGGAAACAGATTGCATTTGCCTCATGATCTTGCTTTGCAGCGTTCGTTACAGTTGGCGTTGAGGAACAGAGATGATCATGATAATGATGATGGTAGGAAACATCAAATGGATGATCTTGATGATGAGGATCATCATGATGGGGATGGTGATGATCATGATGAGTATGAGGAGCAGCATTATTCACATGGGGATTGTAGGGGAGTTCATTATGGAGGTGGTCCTTTGAAGAAGATAAGACAAAGCCATAGTAATGAAGATGGAGACCATCCGAGTCATGTGAATTCTCTGGAATGCAATAAAGGAGGAACTTTACCGGATGTGAATCAAGGTGGGGCAGAGAGTGGGAGATCAGCTTCAGTGCAGAAGCAGTGGATGGAGTCTCGGACTCTACAGTTAGAAGAGCAGAAGTTTCAGATCCAAGTTGAGTTGTTGGAATTGGAGAAGCAGAGATTCAGGTGGGAGAGGTTTAGTAAGAAAAGAGATCAAGAACTCGAGAGGATGAAGATGGAGAATGAAAGGATGAAACTTGAGAATGATCGGATGGGACTGGAGTTGAAACAAAGGGAATTAGGTATTGAGTTGTAACGGGATTGGCTTTTTACCTTCCCATTGATTCATTTCTGCTCTTGTAAGCTTTGCTTTGATTGGGATGATCTCGAGACTTTGATGTGAGAGATTGTTGTGGTTGCATCAGTGATGATGATGCTTGAGATAAGGAGTGGTTGATGATATAAGCAGTTCTCCAAGGCTTGAAGTAATCATCTGGTTAAAAGGTTATTATTGTTGTTCTGCTGTATTATTTTTGACATTCTTAATTTAGGTTTCAGGGGTGTAACAAATGTATCATGTTTAGCCAGTTTGAAAAATGAGGTGTTGTTAAGTATTGGCTTCTAAAAAGATTGGGTTTTCCATATGAAACCTTAATATATATTATATTTTTCACCAAAATTCTAAAAGATTCTCCCATTTTTTCTTTTTTATATTGGACTTAGATCTAGAGAACCTTACACAGCTTACACTTTGGATCATAACTCAGATACTGGACAATGACCCAAACTGTGTCCCAAGATCTTGGTGTGCTTTTTTGCTTTTTCACTTGTTTCAAAGATTCTATGTTGAATTTATTTGAAGAATCTTGAAGCCAAATTAGATAGGTTTCTTTTAGTTTGAACGCACGTGTTCTTCTTTGTCTTTTGAATCATGACTTAAAAGCCTGTTGTGTTTGCCTGTTTTGCTTTTGGTGGCAAGTGAAGAGAATCTTTTCTCCTTTCTTGTTATTTTCACATAAGAGATTTCTGGATACTTAATAGTAACTAACAAGGAAAGGCTTCTTCGTTATTAACTATATAAGTATCCAGAATACTCTTTTGAAACCAAACTCCACTTTCAAGTCTTCAGTTCTGTGTGCTTGTAAGCTACTTGGCTCAGTGCTTCATAGACCTGTGATATTAGAGCATTGAAAAATGTCATTTCCTAGCATATTTAGCGATGCAATGGACAATATACGAAGTCTATCTAGGCTAGTTAGGGCATGAGGTTGGAGGAGGCAACATAAGGCAGGGAAGCTCTGTCTTTCCCCGAAATGCATCAGAAGAACCGAGTATGTGATCTCCTTTCATGCTGATAGCATATCTAGATCCAAAAAACAGTACCTACCTTGGATAACAAGGTACGTGTCCAAAATCCGTTATGCAGTTAAAATTTTGAAGTAAGATGATCCATTGCGTTTGGTTTGATTGATATGTTCCAAAGACTGAGCGAGTTCAGCATGGTCTGTTATGCTCTCAGTTTTTTATTGGTATGAGCCTAAGGATAATGAGTTATTGTTCTGTTCCTCAAAATGGAATGATCTTCTCTGTAGCAGGTCTAATTTTCTGGGGACAAGATTCATAATCTACGACACCAAAATTCCCAATGGTAGGTACAACATTGTGGAAGCAATCTTATGAGTAAAAGGTGCTTGGCACATGTGGCCTACGTAGGTTTTGTAGAGAATGGGTCTACAAGACTAAAGAGAAAAATATATTTTGTGACAGATATACCTGTAAACAAAAGTACCCATTATCAAAGAGAATATTATAAAAAAATGGTAGCTTCAACGGGCAAGATTTTAAAATACTCAACTTGAGGAGAGCTCAAATGATCGTGCAGTATTCTTTTTTTTTAAGTATCAAATGGGTTACTATTCTATATAATATATAAAGCACATCGTCAGTTTCTTACCTTTTCTTCCCGTTAGAAGATTCCTTTGTAACCAACCACTAACCGTTTATGTTCTTGAATCCTTCTACAGAGGAATAAAATTAACTGTTAGACGTAAGCAAGCGGAAAGTAGTAACAGCGAGAGGATATTAAATGCGGCATATAAAGCACACTTGAGCTCCCCCTCTTGCATTACACTGACATTGTCTTCACTTGACCTATACTCAAGTAGAAAATGTCTTGACTCTTGAGTGTGTGGGTTGGACATGGATTATAGTATTGTAGATTTCTTGGAATGAGTCTGCAAAGCAAGAGAAAGAGAATATCATCAAGAGTTGGGGTTTGTTTTGTTCCTATAAAAAGTTTCAAGAGATGTAAGAAAAGAAGAAAACATTTAGAGAGCTAAACCCAAAAAGAAAAAAAAAAGTTTGAAGCGAAAAGAGAGAGAGTGAGGGGGAGATGATGAAGGTGCAGGAGGGTCTGTTCATGGTTGCTATTTTCTACCTTTCATATACGCAGTTGGTCAAGGGTCAACCTCGCCAGGATTGTCAAACTAAATGTGGCAACATCGCAGTTGAGTACCCTTTTGGCACTTCTCCTGGTTGTTACTATGCCCAAGATGATAGTTTCAATCTCATATGTAACGAGACAGGGCTATTCTTTGATCACCAGGAAGTCATCAACATTTCTCAAAGCGGGGAGCTACGCGTTCTGTATCCTATATCAAAGTCATGCTACGACGACCAAGAAAATCTCACAGGGATCGAATACGAATATTTTTACCTGAACAAATTTTCTGTCCAACAAGAACAGCATTACTGCGGTAGGTTGTAACAGTTACGGGTATCTGCGAGGTATATTTCAAAATCAAACAATTGGTTGCCTATCAGGATGTGGATCTTCCAAGGAAAATGGATCATGTTCTGGGAATGGTTGCTGCCAGATCTCTATCTCTATGATGGATAATTTTTTTTATTTCCTGCCAAGTAGGTTTGAAATCCTGCAGAAGAATGGGAATTACGTCCAAAATTCATCTTGCATCTTCGCATTTCTTGTTGAAAATGGAAAATTTCACTTCTCTGCTAAGGAGGATCTACAGAATCTGCGAAATGTCAAGAAGTTCCCTGTGGTACTAGATTGGTCTATTGGAAGGCAGACATGCGAGCAAGTTGGAAATACAAGCGCCATATGTAGTAGGAACAGCACATGTTTCAATTCTACTACTAGAAACGGGTATATCTGCAAATGTGATAAAGGTTTTGATGGGAATCCATACCTTTCAGCTGGTTGCAAAGGTAACCTCAAATTGGTTTTATTTTCTATTGGTCCCCTTGTGTTAGTGTTTTTCCTCATATATTTTCCATCGTCCAGACGTCAATGAGTGCACCGAACATAAGCATAACTGTGGACTTGGTTCCTGTATAAACAATGAAGGATCCTTTAACTGTAACTGCCCATCTGGTTTCCGCGATGATAAACCAAATGGTTGCATACCTAAAGAGTCTAAACACATTGGAAGGACTCCGATTCTTCTTGGTAAGCTCCCTCACTTGCTCTAGATTTTTTTTGTTTTCTCAAACAACTCAGCCAATTACCTCCGTTTGTGTGTGATCTAACCAGGAACTATCATCGGCTTCTTGGTCCTCTTGCTGTGCGTGTTCTGTTTAAATTATGGGCTCAGGCACCGCAAGGACACCAAACTCCGACATCAATTTTTCGAACAAAACGGTGGTTTCATGTTGAGGGAGCGACTCTCAGGAGCAGGGTCATCAAATGTTGACGTCAAAATCTTTACTGAGGAAGGCATGAAGACAGCAACAAATGGTTATGACAAGAGCAGAATCTTGGGTGAGGGAGGCCAAGGAACAGTCTACAAAGGGATATTGCCAGACAACTCCATAGTTGCTATAAAGAAATCTCGGCTTGGAGACTGTAGCCAAGTAGAGCAATTCATCAACGAGGTGCTCATGCTTTCACAAATCAATCACAGGAATGTGGTCAAGCTCTTGGGCTGCTGTCTAGAGACCGAAGTTCCACTGCTAGTCTATGAGTTCATTACCAATGGAACCCTTTACGATCACTTGCATGGTTCCATTGTTGATTCTTCTCTTACATGGGAACAACGTCTGAGGATAGCAGTAGAAATCGCTGGAACTCTAGCATATCTTCACTCCTCTGCTTCTATTCCAATCATCCACCGCGATATCAAGACTGCCAACATTCTCTTGGATGAAAACTTAACTGCAAAAGTAGCCGACTTCGGTGCTTCAAGGCTGATACCAATGGATAAAGAGCAGCTCACTACTATGGTGCAAGGAACTTTGGGTTACTTAGACCCAGAGTACTACAACACAGGTTTTCTAAATGAAAAGAGTGATGTGTATAGCTTTGGAGTAGTCCTCATGGAACTGCTCTCAGGTCAAGAGGCTATAAGCTTTGAACGGCCACCATACTCAAAACATTTAGTGAGTTACTTTGCTTCAGCTACGAAAGAGAACAGGTTGAATGAGATTATTGACGAGCAAGTGTTGAATGTGGATACTCACAAAGAGATTCAAGAAGTGGCCAAAGTTGCTGTTTGGTGTACAAGATTGACAGGAGATGAAAGGCCAAGGATGAAAGAAGTAGCTGCAGAGCTTGAGGCCTTGAGAGACACAAAAACCAGACATGGGAAGTTGGATCAGTTTCCCGAGCCAGAGGAAATTAAGCAGTTACCTGGTGATAACATCTTCTCTGCGCAAGGCGATACCAACATCAGTGATTATGACAGCATCAAGAATGTACCAAAGATAGACATTGAATCTGGCCGCTGATACTTCAGTCCACCTCTCATTAAAATACTTTGACCGTTGGCCACATTGTGCTTGTTTTCATTTGTTTTCTTATCTTATTTTTCTCCTCTAAAACATGTAAAAACCAGTGTATGAAAACATTATCAAAATCTGTGTGTGGATTGAAACCATCAAGCATTGTGTTTATAATGTCCCTTAATTAGTATGCTACATTTCAGTATTAGAATTTGAAAATTTAGAATTCTTACTAGAATCAAGAAATCATGAATCTTAATCATTCTTAATTTAAGTTTCAGGGGTGTAACAAATGCCGCATGTTTAGCTAGTTTGAAAACGAGGTGTTTTTAACTATTTGCTTCTAAAAACATTGGTTTTTCCATATGGAACCTTAATATATATATATATATATTGATCTATGTCAAACGTGATCTACAAGGTTTCCCTTTTATACTTTTGACCAAAAATGCTAAAAGATTTTCCCATTTTTCTTTTTATATTGGACTTGGATCTAGAGAACCTTACCCAGTTTATACTCCTTGGACAAATGATTCAGAATCTATGTTGAATTTGTCTGAGGGAATATTGAAGCTAAATTTGATAGGTTTCTTTCAGTTTGAACTCACGTGTTCTTCTTTATCTCTTTAATGATGAATGAAAAGATGTTTCTGACTAAAAAGCATGTTGTGTTTGCCTGCTTTGCTTTTGGTCCATCTTAGGTTTGCTTATTTGAAGGTAAAGTAATGAGAATCTTGTTTCCTTTCTATTGATTACTAATAAGAAGCATTTAAAAGAAACTCCAACTCCACCTTGTGGTCTCCAGGCTCTGTGAAAAAAAAGAAAAAAAAACATTTTGAGATTGATATAACAGTAAAAACAGGTTACTTTGGCTGGTTCCTTAAGAATCATGGATTAGATTGATAAATGTCAGTCCCTAAATCGTCAGTTTTCAGTTGCTTTTGTGTGATCTATGTCACAGCTAAAGAAAATAGCAGTAAATATGTAAAGAACACAGAGCATGTTATGATTAGAAACCAAGTTTACAGAGGTGTCTTTGTTTTTGATGTGATAAGCAATGTTTTAAAAAAAAAGAAAAAAGAGAAGCAAATTTGACAAAGGCTCAAGTTGACGAAAGCTCAAATAGTTGTTTCTTTATTGTCAAATGGTTGTATCGATTATATATTATCTTAAAGCAAGTCGTCTGAACCTTATATGTTCTTTCCATTTGTAATTGGCCAAAACTGTTATGGTAGTTGAATCCTTCCAAAAAAAAAAAAAAAATTGTTAAACGGAAGCAAACGTAGACGTTTGGATATTATATGGCATATGACAGCATACTTGAACGTCACCTTGTATTACACTAAAGGAGAGTTGATTATAATACTGAATGAGAATGGGTCTCTGAAGAAGGTGGAAGGATGTTTTTGAATAGTCGTCCTCCTGCCTTTTCTCATATAAGAAGAGTCAGAGAAAACTTAAAGAAAGAACAAAGAAAGAAAGAAGATGAAGGTGGAGGAGGGTCTGATCTTGGTGGCTATTTGCTTCTCTCTAGCATATACGCAGCTGGTCAAGGGTCAACCTCAACCTCGCGGGAATTGCACAAAGAGATGTGGCGACGTTGCAATAGAGTACCCTTTTGGGATTTCTTCAGGTTGTTACTATCCCGGAGATGATAGTTTCAATCTCACCTGTGAGAAAGATAAGCTTTTCTTTAGAACAAACTTGGAAGTGGACAGCATTCTTCACAGCAGCCAGCTACGCGTCATGGTTCCTATTTCCTTTGTTTGCTATGACAAGCAAGGAAATTTGAGTATGAACTTGTACTACCATTTTCAGTTGGGTAGTTTTACTCTTTCCGACAAAAACAAATTCACCGGTGTAGGCTGTGACACAAACGTGATGCTGACAAATTTTGGAGAAGATACTTATGCAACTGGGTGCACATCAGTATGCAATACTCTCCCGAACATAGGATCATGTTTAGGTAGAGGTTGCTGCCAGACTACTGTCCCAACGTTAGGCAAAAATGTCAGAGTCAGACCATTTAGCATTGATAACCACATTAGCGTGCATGATTTTAATCCTTGCAGCTACGCCTTTCTCGTCGAAGATGGTAAGTTTGACTTCCATGCTGCAGGAGATCTTAAGAATCTGAGGAAAGTCACGGAGTTCCCTGTGTTACTAGATTGGTCTATTGTAAACAAGACATGCAATCAAGTTGGTAGCCCGGTTTTGTGTGGTGGCAACAGCACATGTATCAATTCTAATAGTACAGCCGGGTATACTTGCCAATGTTATAAAGGCTATAATGGGAATCCTTACCAGCCAGGAAGTTGCCAAGGTTCTTTAATTTCTTTTTTCTCTCTTTCTTCTTTAGTGTTAATTGTTTCCTTGTTGAATCTTGTCTTCTTTTTTCCTTGGTCCAGACATCGATGAGTGTACTACTAGTATTACTTCCTATAAACATAACTGTTCGGGTACCAGCACCTGTGAAAACAGGTCTGGACGCTTCTTTTGTAAATGCCCATCTGGTTACGACTTAAATGCCACCAAAAATGGCTGCGCACGTAAAGCATACTTTGAATGGACTCGAATTTTTCTTGGTAAGCTTCCTTCTCTTGTTCTGTATTCTTTCTTTTCTATATCAAACTCTCGCTATAATCATATTTGTGTGATGTGATTAGGAACCACCATCGCCTTCTTGGCCATCCTGCTTATCATAAGCTGTATACAAGTGAGAATGAAAGAACGGAAGAACACAGAGCTCCGACAACAATTCTTCGATCAAAATGGTGGTGGCATGTTGATACAACGACTCTCTGGAGCAGGGCCGTCAAATGTTGATGTCAAAATCTTTACTGAGCAAGGAATGAATGAAGCAACTAATGGTTATGATGATAGCAGAATCCTAGGTCAGGGAGGCCAAGGAACAGTCTACAAAGGGATATTACCGGACAACTCCATAGTTGCTATAAAGAAATCTCGGCTGGGAGACTCTAGCCAAGTAGAGCAGTTCATCAACGAAGTGCTCGTGCTTTCACAAATCAACCACAGGAACGTGGTGAAGCTCTTGGGCTGCTGTCTAGAGACTGAAGTTCCTTTGCTGGTGTATGAGTTCATTACTAGTGGCACCCTTTTCGATCACTTGCACGGTTCCATGTTTGATTCTTCTCTAACATGGGAACACCGCCTGAGAATAGCGATAGAAGTTGCTGGAACTCTCGCATATCTTCACTCCTCTACTTCTATTCCGATCATCCACCGCGATATCAAGACTGCCAATATTCTCCTTGATGAAAACTTAACTGCAAAAGTAGCTGATTTTGGTGCTTCAAAGCTGATACCAATGGATAAAGAGGAGCTTGCAACTATGGTGCAAGGCACTCTGGGCTACCTAGACCCTGAATATTACAACACAGGATTGCTAAACGAAAAAAGCGATGTTTATAGCTTTGGGGTAGTCCTCATGGAGCTGCTCTCAGGCCGAAAGGCGTTGTGCTTTGAACAGCCACAACAGTCAAAACATGTGGTGAGTTACTTTGCTACTGCCATGAAAGAGAATAGGTTGCATGAGATTATAGACGGGCAAGTGATGAACGAGCATAATCAGAGGGAGATAAAGGAAGCTGCAAGAATTGCTCTTGAGTGTACAAGAGTGACAGGAGAGGAAAGGCCGAGGATGAAGGAAGTAGCTGCAGAGCTAGAGTCCCTGAGAGTCACACAAACCAAACATAAGTGGTCAGATGAGTCTCCTGAGCCAAAGGAGATTGAGCACTTGCTCGGTGTTGAAAACTTATCGGAACATGGCGAAACCAGTAGCATCGGCTACGACAGCATCAAGAATGTAAGAATATTAGACATTGAAGCTGGCCGCTAAATGACTTTACTGTTGGCCAAATTCCATTTGATATGATCATGTTGTTTCTCTCCTCCTTGTCATCCTTTTTACCATTTTAAATTTGATAATCAAACAAGACATTCAAAAACCTTTGTGCTTGAGAGATTCTTGTTTCATCAAACAATCAATCAGTGTGTTTTTATGTCTGTTTCTTTTTTTTTTTTAAACGACCAGAAACGCATTAAGCTTCTTCTTCTCTCCGTCGCATCTTTGGCCCGCTTCTCAATCTACCACCGGAAACTGCCGTACACATACTCCCGGGATATCAGCTAACCACCGTCAAATGGATACTCGAATTACGATTTTAGATGCAAAAGACGATATTACCTTCATGTCCTTTATTTAAGTGAACAAAAGAGCATACAATTGAATTTTTGAAAAGGGCACAAACGTCATTTGAATTTTTGTATGTTGACTTGTTGTATCCGTTTATCTTTATAGTTAAAAAGATTTGTCACATAATGTACAAGTAATTGTTACGCTTCAAAGATTCTTTATCACATTGCGTTACTTTATTAGAATCTTTAGGGATGGTAAATAGATTGGTATTTCGTCTGATCACTAATTCTAGTAACATTCCTAAACCATTTTAAGTCAATAATAGCCTAAGAATATATACTTTTCTAGGATTTTGTTTTCTTTAAAATTTGCCTCAGGAGAAAACAGAGCACGTTGTGAATTGTGATCAGGAGCCTTATTTGACAAATAAATTATTTTCACGTTGAAATTAATGTTAAGAATGGTTTGAAAAATGTCCACTACTCTTTTTTTTTTTATCCTCAAATGGTAGTACATTAAATAAGTAAGGTTAGAATCTTTACCATTTCGGTCACATTTGAAGGTTCTTGCAACTAGCAACCATCGTATAGTCTTTGAATACTAGGACACGTGTCATTGTTAAACCAAAGAAAAAGCCGTCATTGGGATATTTGAACGACCCTCGATGCATTACATTGACTAGGTCTTGGTTGTGTATTTGGATTATGATATTGCGCAGTGGGAAATGGAAATATGTCTGCGAAGAAAATCTAGAGAAGATCCAACACTTTGGGTTTGTTTAGTAGCTATAAGAAGCCTCAGAGAAAAATCAAAAGGCAAAAATTTGGAGAGAAAACAAAAAAAAAAATAGAGAGGAAGAAGATGAAGGTGCTGGTCATGGTGGCTATTTTCTTATACCTTGCTTATACGCAGCTGGTCATGGGGCAACCTCGGAAGGATTGCCAAACTAAATGTGGCGACGTTGCAATAGAGTATCCTTTTGGCATATCTTCAGGTTGTTACTATGCCGAAAACCCTAGTTTCAATCTCACATGTAACAACGAGACAGAGAAGCAGCTCTTCTCTGGTAACTTGCAAGTCATCAACATTTCTCACAGCGGCGAGCTACGCATCCTCAAGTCTAAATCCCACTCTTGCTACAACAACACAAACGTGACTGATCAAGTTCGCTACGACACTACTTTTAGAAGTTTTACTCTTTCAAACAAGAACAGGTTCACTGCAGTAGGCTGTAACACTTACGCGGTTATGACCAGAAATAAAGATGATCGAAGTCACTCTACTGGATGCTTGTCGTTATGCGATTCTCTCCCTGACGGAAACGGACTGTGTTCCGGTGACGGCTGCTGCCAGACCTCCGTCCCTCAGGGGAGCAAGAGTTTTCTTATAACAGCAAATCGCTTTAATAGCCGCAAGTCTATTAATAACTTTAATCCTTGCTCCTATGCCTTTCTTGTCGAAGAAGGTATGTTTAACTTCTCTGTTGCGGAAGATCTTTGGAATCTGCGGGATGTCCAGAAGTTCCCCATAGTACTGGATTGGTCCATCGGAGAGAAGACATGCGAACAAGTTGGTAACACAAGCATATGCGGTGGGAACAGCAAATGTTTCAATTCTATTACTAGAAACGGTTATATCTGCAAATGTAATGAAGGTTTTTATGGGAACCCATACCTTTCAGATGGTTGCCAAGGTATTTCATATTATTTATGTTTTTCTTTCTTTCTTGTTTTGAGTATCTAATTGTGCTCTTTTTCCCTTGGGCCAGACATCAATGAGTGTACTAATCCTATCCATAGACATAACTGTTCGGATCCGGACACATGTAAAAACAAAGTTGGAGGCTTTGATTGTAAGTGTCAATCTGGTTACCGCTTAGATACCACCACTATGAGTTGCAACCGTAAAGCCTTTGGATGGTCTATGATTCTTCTTTGTAAGCTTCCCTCACTGCTTCTGGATTTTATTTTATTTTCAAGATGAACTCACTCTAATCATCTTTGTGTGTCTATGATTGGATCAGGTACTACCATTGGCTTCTTGGTCATCCTGCTTGGTGTTGTTTTTATAAAACAGAGGCTGAAGCGTCGAAAGGACATGGATCTCCAAGAGAAATTCTTCCAGCAAAATGGTGGTGGCATGTTGATACAACGACTCTCAGCAGCAGGGCCATCAAATATTGATGTCAAAATATTTACCGAGGAAAGTATGAAAGAAGCAACTAATGGTTATGATGAAAGTAGAATTTTGGGTCAGGGAGGCCAAGGAACAGTTTACAAAGGGATATTTTCGGATAACTCTATAGTTGCAATAAAGAAAGCTCGGCTTGGAGACAATAGCCAAGTTGAGCAATTCATCAACGAAGTGCTCGTGCTTTCACAAATCAACCACAGGAACGTGGTCAGGCTCTTGGGATGCTGTCTTGAGACTGAAGTTCCCTTGTTGGTCTACGAGTTCATTACCAGTGGCACCCTTTTTGATCACTTGCACGGTTCCTTGAGTGATTCTTCCCTAACATGGGAACACCGTCTGAGGATAGCAGTAGAAATAGCTGGAACTCTAGCATATCTTCACTCCTCAGCTTCTATTCCAATCATCCACCGCGATGTCAAGACTGCTAATATTCTCCTGGATGAAAACTTAACTGCAAAAGTAGCTGACTTTGGTGCTTCAAGGCTGATACCAATGGATAAAGAGGAGCTTGCAACAATGGTGCAAGGCACTCTAGGTTACTTAGACCCTGAGTACTACAACACAGGATTGCTAAACGAAAAAAGCGATGTTTATAGCTTTGGAGTAGTCCTCATGGAGCTGCTCTCAGGCCGAAAGGCATTGTGCTTTGAACAGCCACAACAGTCAAAACATGTGGTGAGTTACTTTGCTACTGCCATGAAAGAGAATAGGTTGCATGAGATTATAGACGGGCAAGTGATAAACGAGCATAATCAGAGGGAGATACATGAAGCTGCAAGAATAGCTCTTGAGTGTACAAGACTTATGGGAGAGGAAAGGCCAAGGATGATAGAAGTAGCTACAGAGCTTCAGGCCTTGAGAGTCATAAAAAATAAACATCAGTTGTTAGATGAGTATCCTGAGCCAAAGGAGATTGAGCACTTACTCGGTGTTGATATCTTATCAACACAAGGTGAAACCAGTAGCACTGGTTATGACAGCATCAAGAATGTAGCAATATTGGACATTGAAGCTGGCCGCTGATATTTCTCATTCCAGCTCTTATTAAATTCTTTGATTGTATGCCACATTGTGTTTGTTTTCATTTGATTTCTTCTTCTCTCATTCTCCTCCTAAACATGTAAAAACCAGTTTATCAAACAATCATTGTGCTACGCTTCATTATCCGATGGATTTTTCTTTGTTAACCAGAGCATAGGAGTATTCATGAGTATGATTCGTATTCTCACACCAGTCTATGTCTTTATTCAAACCGATCAGAAACGCGAAAAGCTTCTTCTTCTCTCTCACATCTAACATCTTTAGTCCATTTCACAATCTCGCTTACACATACTCGGGCACAATATCACACTCGAGTTAGGGATTCAGATATGGAAGAAAGATCTTAACCTCATATCCCTGTGTGAGTGATCAGAAAAAGCATATGCATAATTGTGTTTTAACTTCTGAACCTCTAATTCCAAAACTCCAAAGCTTTTGGATATCACATTTCCATCTTCCATAGATCAGTTTAGTTCATAGATTTTTGTCGCATAATGTACAAAGAATTGTTATGCTTCTTAGATTCTTTGTCACATTGTGTTACTTTCCTAGAATTTTAGGGATACTGGATAAATTGGTATTTCGGCTGATCATCCAGTGTAGTAACACTCCTAAATCATTTTAGCATTAAAATATATATATTTTCTAGGATTTCTTTTTTTTCTTTAACATTAGCATCAATAGAAAACAGAGCACGTTGTCAGCAGGAGCCTTATTTGACAAATAAATTATTTTCACGTTGAAATTCATGTTAAGAAGGAGATTTAACATTTCCTGGTGATTTCAAGAAAAGAAGAGAGTTTGACCAACGTCCACTACTCTTTTTTTATTCTCAAACTTGATATACCTAAGAATTAGAAGTGGATCTTAATCCAAAAAAATAAAAAATGCAAGTGGAATTTTCAAATATAGATATAGTAGTGGATGTCTGTCTCCATCCATGCATGAGAAATGGAAGAAATTAACTTATCTTTGTTTTTTTCTGATAAAAATATTTTTATTTAACGAAAATGGGGGCATTCCGAGAACTAATACTCCATTTTATTAAATTTCTTAGTATTTCTGAAATTTTATTTTATTAATTGGGACAAAGCATACTTGCACATGAGAAAAATCAGAAAGAAACAAGACGTAAACTTACAAACATTTATATGACTATTGATTGCATGCATGAAGGACCATTGATTGATCAACACACACATGTTTCAAATTTATTACAATAAAATACTTTGAAAATGATGAAAAAGCTTCTCTGCTTGGATTCTCTTTTTCATTCTTTGTTTCTCTTATTACAATCACCAGTATTGGTTTCGTCGATCGTGTCTTTGTCTTCTTGTGTACATCGTGTTCTCCTGCAAAGTATACAAATGCAAAAATAATTATTGATATGCATATGAATTCACATACGCTTTAACTTGTTAAATTAACGAGATGTGAAGATATAAGTATTGAGAGAATAACTACCATGATAGAGAATTCTAATAGTGGTATGGAGGAGGAGGGGACTTGTAGAGGTAAGGATGGTGTGGAGGAGAGTAGTGGTGGACTGGAGGAGGAGGAGGTGATTTATACACGTACTTCACCTTTGGTGGTGGTGGGGAATGGTAAACCGGAGGAGGGGAGTAGTGTTTAACCGGAGGAGGAGGGGATTTGTATACGTAGTGCTTCTTTGGTGGTGGTGGGGAATGGTAAACCGGAGGAGGGGAGTAGTGTTTAACCGGAGGAGGAGGAGATTTGTATAAGTAATGTTTCTTTGGTGGTGGTGGGGAATGGTAAACTGGGGGTGGAGAGTAGTGCTTAACCGGTGGTGGTGGAGATTTGTAAACGTAGTGCTTCTTTGGTGGTGGTGGGGAATGGTAAACCGGAGGAGGTGAGTAGTGTTTAACCGGTGGTGGTGGAGATTTGTAGACGTAGTGTTTCTTTGGTGGTGGTGGGGAATGGTAAACCGGAGGAGGAGAGTAGTGCTTAACCGGTGGTGGTGGAGATTTGTACACGTAGTGTTTCTTTGGTGGTGGTGGAGAGTGGTAAACCGGGGGAGGAGAGTAGTGCTTAACCGGTGGTGGAGGGGATTTGTAGACGTAATGCTTTTTAGGTGGGGGTGGGGAGTGGTAAACCGGAGGAGGAGAGTAGTGCTTCACCGGTGGTGGTGGAGATTTGTACACGTAGTGCTTCTTTGGTGGTGGTGGAGAGTGGTAAACCGGTGGGGGAGAATAGTGCTTAACCGGAGGAGGAGGGGATTTGTAGACGTAGTGCTTCTTGGGGGGTGGTGGAGAGTGGTAAACCGGAGGAGGCGAGTAATGTTTAACCGGAGGGGGAGGGGATTTGTAAACGTAGTGCTTCTTGGGTGGTGGTGGGGAGTGGTAAACCGGTGGTGGAGAGTAGTGCTTAACCGGAGGAGGAGGAGATTTGTACACGTAGTGTTTCTTTGGTGGAGGTGGGGAGTGGTAAACCGGGGGTGGTGAGTAGTGCTTAACCGGTGGAGGTGGAGACTTGTATTCGTAGTGTTTCTTAGGCGGTGGTGGAGAGTGGTAAACCGGTGGAGGAGAGTAGTGTTTAACCGGAGGAGAATAATGCTTAACCGGTGGTGGAGGAGAAGAATAGAAATAGTTAGCGGTTGATTGAGATACAAAGGTGAGAGAGATTGTTAAGATAAGCAAAGTTGCTACTAAAGAGGCCATTGGAGACCCCATTGGTTTGTTTTGTTTTGGTTTGTGCTTTTAGTGTCTTCCCTTCACACCCTTTAAATAGCTTTTTCAGTTTTACTCATTTCACAGTGATGTGAAATGGTAAATTACGTCATGTGAAAAAGTTCAAGCAATTATGTACACCAAACATATAAAATATTATATGTAGAAAGAAGTGATGTTTGTTGGTCTCTCCGAGTTTCATTATTAATTTGTTTCTTCAGCCGTCAATGATTGACATGTTCTCCATGTTCGAACAACGTATCGAATCTCGTGATTTTCTAAGTATTACGGTAGATCTAACGTTTCTTTTATGAAATCTTGTACGATTTTTATTTTTTACCATGTCCCTTTGATAAAAACTTTTTATTTATATATAACAAAACTATCTAAGGATAATATACAAACCCATCTATAGGCTTATGTTCATATATAATTAAGATGTGTGTAGCTCTAGGTATTTGATGCAATATATTTTTATGTCGAGCTAAAAGCTTAAAACCAGCAAATATATTGTTGTTATAAATGGTCCAAACCATTCGTTTCGCATTGATTTTTATCATGTATTTTACTCAACAAAGTCATTAAATTCTCGTCCTCGTTTTATTTTTATTTTTGGTTACAATACATGCATCTTTTTTTGTTTGGTTAAAAGTACATGCAGATTTTTTTTCTCTCTGTGGTATTTTCTTCTTGGCTCTTTATACAAATCCGTATGAATAATGGGAAACGAATATTCAATGCTTTGGATAATTAAAGCCTTTGCAAGATTCATTTTGAGTACCCAATTGATGAATTAAGTTAACATAATCTGTTCAAATTCCTTTTATTTCCAATTATGTTATACTCGAGTTTGAATATGATCTGCCTAATGCATATAAGTGATTTTCGGCAACGGACCAGCCACACCTATTTTCATAGATAGCGATGAATATTTAGATCAATAATAAACAGCTAGATTTGTAGCTAAACAACTTATTTTCAACCTCACCTACTTCCTACTGGTCAAAGATGCTAACTACATCTATTCTTTTGTAATCAATCCAAGATTCAATATAAAACTTATCAGTTCAATGTAAATATTACATCTTTAATCAAAATGAGGTATCTCAACAGTATTGCAGTTAATGCATATACATAGGTCAAGCCTAGAAATCAGTTTCTATTGGATGTATTCTTAGATGCAGCAAATTTACAATCGACAACGAAAAACTCTAGTATTATTTAGTTCGAGTTTTACCTAGAAGATTGTTCAGTTACGGATAATATTGTTTTTCATCTAGTGGACCTATATCAATAAGTATATCATTAAGTAACATGCACATTTTCTTTCAAAGCTTACATTTACATAATTCTTTTAAGTCGGTTCATATCTCTCTTCTTCAACAAAGGACACTCGTATATGTAATGTAATATAAGTTTTAATTTTCTATTGAATAATTTTTTTTCAAATAAGATAGGGTATTTTTTAGGGAGAACAACAAAAAAATATATACGACAAAAGAACGCGTTGACTCAAGGCGGCCGAGTTTGAAATGTGGAAGGGAACATAAGAGGGGAGGTGGTCCATCGCACACCAGAATATCGTCTCTGTGTGACAGTGATTCTTCTATTTTCGATTTTTGGAGTTTTGCCTCACATTTTCTTTGTTTAACTTTATAACACGTTTCTTGTCCTGTCAATTATTTTTAACTCACAGAGAAGTTGATGGAGAAGGAACTACTTTTCTTAGTAAAATATATTTTCCAGCTTATAATCCACTCTATTTAGAATGAACGAAATAAGAAAAAATATGGTGAAACTCCATTCCCACCAAACCAATTGATTAAGAGGTTAGATATACAAGTTCGTAATCGGTTATTTTAAATCCAAAAATAAGAAGATAAAAGATATAAAAATTATATGGTAATGTGGTTTGCATCAAGATAAAGAGCTATCATCTATAATTTTTATTTTTATTTTCTAATTTTAAAATAATTTACATAAAAATATTGCACTTGTTGTAAAAATGATTTTTGAGAATAAATTTTACATTTTATTCAAAAAGAATATATATAGTTTTTTTAATTATGTATTGTTAAAAATGGAAGATAAGAAAACGTTAATATGATTTAACTAATTACAGGGTAGAAGAATTATTACGACCGATCTTTTTCTGAATATGAGGATGACAGTTAATGAATTAATCAAATGTCAATGTTTATCTTCTGCAAAAATATAAACTATTGACCGAAGTTTGGTCAAGAGTCAAGATACATTTTAGACGATTAATTTTTTTATATAGTTTGATCGAATTTGATAAGTAAGTAGCTGGATTAGGATTTAGACAAATTAACAACTTCGCATTTTTAAAACCAATTCTTGAAAGCTGACTTTCTTGGCGAGACGTCAACCAAATTGCAAGAATAATCACCGTCATACTGATTTGGTCATTTGTAATAAAGTAACACGGAAATAGTTAATTACCTTTGATGATAATATTTACATAACTATATATAATCAGATTACTTATACTGAAATAGAGTTCATATTTGATACACTTCGAAAGATAATTGCTTGAAGTAATATCGATTACACATTGACTAGATAAACCATTCCAGAAGAACATTTAAAGAAAAAACAAACAATATTTGATCAACCCGATTTTAATGCGCTTAGTACTTTAAATACATGAAAAATATACGGAGATGGAAATAAATGGATTAGATATTACGTAGACCATTCTTTTACGTGTGATAGTTCCAACTTCCAAGGGTAATTTTTTCGATGTATTTAATTTTTTTCCCTTTTCGTATGATTTTAAATATTAATCTCATAATAACAATTCTTTGGGCTGAAAAAAATAAACAATCCTTCAGCTGTATAATTATTCTTAAACAAAATTTGTAGATTTTCTTACCGATTCTAAAACAACGTTGGAAATACATGATTTGAAGTATATAACATAAAATATAATAAAAATTACATTAAATGATATTATTAAACAATAAAGAACAAATATATACATTTCATTAATGGTATTAGAGTCCAATACAACTCAAAATTAGAACTATTCTCATCTACCAAATTCAAAAAATCTAATATTTAATTTTAAAAAACTTAACAAAATTATACTCCCACACATTGTGTGGCAGCGGAAATTGTTTAAATTTCAAAAATAAAAAGGATCAGCAACTTTCATATATATATATATATTGGTTAAAATCATAGACGAGTAGATCTTAATTGATTATCACTGACGTATTATGACATAATCAGTCTAATAGAGTAATTGATTAAAAGAAATATACAATATTGTAATCGCATGATAGATTCATGAGTCATAAGCAACATGGTCTCCTTGTTCGATATGATTTTTCTAAACATATTCGATAAGCTAGTAGCTACTCGTAATTTTCTTACTATATTTTCAAAAATAAAATTTTATGTAAAAGATCGCTCATCATTTTCAGATGATATGAAAAAGAAAGACTACACGTCGATAAATCAACCTAATCTATAATAAAGATATTTTGTAACTATTTCTTGGAAACACATACATAATCGTTGTTTGTCGTAAGAGACATTTTTGTCGCGTTGCCAATGTGCCCCAATATGCAGTCTATAATCAGTATGTCTTTTCAAATACGTACTATCTATCACAGACGACTAGTCTTTTTTTTCTTTTTTCTTTTTTTTTAACTGTTAAAATCACGGGATCCCTTAAAATCACCGACGAGTAGTTAAATTTCATACGGATTTACCATTCTTTATATATGATTAGTAAAAAGTAAAAACTAACATTTACCAATACAAAAATAATTAGGGATATCACGGTAGTTTAATCTGTAGCCAATTTGACAATTTTAAATAATATATATCGCCAACTTTTTTAACTAGAGTTAGATATATATATATATATATATGTATATATCAATAATAAAAGCAATAAAACTTGTTATATATATATATATATATATGTCTTTCGAATTAAAACATTACTGGGAGAGAGGTAATACCAGAGTATAATCTTGGTGTTTTTTTCTTCCAAAGTTGATCAGATGATTAGGAGCCATAACCAATCGTACCTCTCATATTAACTGAAATATAATTGTTTAAATAACGGGGCGTTTCTATTATACTCCATTTTTTCTTGTATGTTACTAATAGTGTTTAGATTCGAGCTTACATGTGAGAACTACAAAGTTGTAATGGAGACTACCAAACTTGCAGATGGAACAAAAAAAAAGACTAACCTAGATCTGAGATTTGCGGTTATATAAACATGGAATCTCCAAATTTGTTTCCAGTTTTAGCATGGAATCTCCGATTTTCTAAAAAACAAAAATAAAAATTAACCTTCTACTCTCTTCTCTATATTCTGCCGACATATCCCTTATGTATGTTTAGTTTAAACTTTAAACCACTTATACTATTAGGAGAGAAACACACATATATGTTCAGTACATCTTATGCAAAATTAATTCAAGTATACACGACTCATCGGATGGGATTTTAATGGTTAAAACAAAAAAAGAATTATGAATTAATAATTCTGGAAAATCTTGTTGAACGGTCTAACAATTAATAAAACTCAATTTCGTTTTGGTTACTACCGTTTAACTTTATACCATCTTTCTCAAATGCACTTTGCCACTTTCACATCTTTTTTATCCGATATGTCATATCTTATTCGGAGTTTCATCTATCTTCTCTGTAAAATAACAATTGATGTTCTCTCCGTTTTAATAAAAATTTGTTATAGCTTTATATATGAATGTATTTTTTTTGTTATTATACCCAAAAAAACTATTGGAAGTATTTCTGTTTACACTGTAAATATTTCTAATAAAACTATATTAAAATTAAAACAGCATTAGTTTAAATAAAAAGAACTATCTTATAATTATATATTAATTATGAGATGAGTAGGAATTAGTTTCGATGTTAATATAAATTTTTATGACCAGAATAATCAATAAGATTCAAGTTACTAACATACTCACCGATCTCAGCTACTTCTAAAACAAATCATCCAGTATAAAAAAAAACTACTTCATTCATCAAATTTAACAAGCTAACGCCTAACAGAACGTAACTTGACCAGCTCTAGACTCCATTATTTGAAACCCTAACATATATACGAGAAATCATTCCGATCAACACACACATATACTTCCCCAACTCCAAAAATCAAGTGGCACACTAGCAACATCTTCTGGTTTTTCAAGAATTGACAGTAGAAGGTACGATAATGTAATTGCACCCATGATTATCACCATTTGACCACAAATTTTGTTCACACTAGTCATATTTCAATAAAATAAAAATATCACTAATTGCTAACGTGAAAGTTGAAACTACGATGGAGACAACGAAATGTAACAAACATTTACTTTTAAAATAACTTTTAACAGATTTGTCTTTTGCTAGTAAAGTTGGACCTGTGGGCGTCAGAAAATGCAGGGGACAAAAACATTATTACGTGGTTGTCATAAGAGAAAATAATTTACATCTATGAAGACTAAAGACTAACAAGTAACAATAATACAGTCATGAGTCATCAGAGCCTTTATTATACGTACGTGCGTTATTTATTCAAAAATAATTAAGTTGGTCTCGTACAAATAATTAATTGTATAACAGGTTGAAAGAAAATCAACCTTTTAAAAAAACATAGGTTGATAAAAAAAACAAACTTAATAGCATATAAATTAATAATAGTTGGATTTGAAAGAAAGAAAAATGATGTAATTCAAAACTAAGTCATTGTTTACATAGACGACGGTCCCTAGACGTCATGATTTGGTTCTCTCTTATCCGGTAATCTCAATAGTATGTGTTAATTGTTTTGCAACTTATTTTGTTATTTGTAAAATGACAATTCCTTTAACTAATTACCACAGTGATATAACAAAATAATTTATAGAATATAATCGTAATTGATAAACTATAAAATAAAAATATATCTCACAAGATGACAAATGAATATGTCATTGTTTCCAGGAGAGTTCTAAAAATACAAGAGAGCCAAAACAAACACAGTAAAGAAAGTAGTTAAGAGGGTATTTTCCAGTGTAAGATCTATTGGAATCTCTCTAACCTGTAATTAATTAAATCCATAATCATAATTAAAATAATATAGTACTTACATAATAATTTTGGTTAGGTAATGTAGAACAGAGACTTTTAATCCACTTGAATCAATATTGTATAAATTTCTGTAATCTAGTTTTTGTTTAGCAACTTGACACTTTTAATCATTGTTGATAAATCCAATCGGTTTATAACACTAGTCTTTGTTTGAGCCAAGAATATCTGTAATATGTTATAATTAAATAAGTCGTTAAATTAATATCATGTCAGGGAATCAATTACATTATATAAAGCCACCTCTCAATTAATTAACATAGTATTCCAAACCAGTGGCTAAAAGCAATACGTTGTTGGGGATAAAAGAGTTTGTTTACATTGTTGGGGATAAAAGAGTTTTTTTTTTTTTTTCCTGCAATTTTTGTAGTACATATGTGGTAATACAAGTCTCTTATTGAGTACGTTCAGAAATTCATGAAAAAACATTTAACTGATATATATTGGACAAAAGGTTGCTTCTGCTGTCCATCATTTTCTTAAAAATATGTCTTATAGATATATATGCAAATTTATATGATAGAATAACGGATTAAGGTGTTCTAACTTCTAAAGCTATTTTTGCAGTACATGCATGTGTAATACAAGTCTCTTACTTAGTACGTTCAGAAATTCATGAAAAAACATTTAATTGATATATATTGGACAAAAGGTTGCTTCTGATGTTCACCATTTTCTAAAAAATATTTCTTATAGATATTATACAAATTTACAAGAAAGAATAACGGAATAAGTTATTCTAAAACTATTTTTTTTACAATTACAGTAGGGCATTTTCTGGAAAATAAAATGATATAGCGGAGGACCTTCTTTTTATTTCTTTAACATGTAATATGATCAAGGTCTTTACTCATGTTTTTTTTTCCTTAACCACTCATGTTTGTTCATCCAATAATACATATCAATAATATCACAATTCACAAGGACATGTGCAATATAATCAGCTTATTAAAAAATCAAATCTTGTCTCAAAAGTCGCAATCTACTGCTCGTAAAAAGATGGATAAAACAAAAGTGGAAAAGATTGATATGTACATTGCTAACTTATTAACGTGGACAAAAGCATCAAGTTTCTTGATTTATGATTCGGACGCGAAAAATCGCATCTGCTCTTTGGATATCGAATATACTAACTTCTCTATATCTTGTCGCCAATGCCATCTGTGTTGACTTATATATTTGTCAACCTAATAAATATCAGTGTCACTCATTTCTCATCTATTTATGAAATTTCTTCATTGATTTGCTAGTTGTTTAAATATTACAACGCCTTTAACATCCTAGATATAAAGTTATAACTTTAATTTAAAGTTATATATAAAAACAAAAACAAAAACTCAGAATCATGAGCCACTGTTTTAGATTGTGTCCCAAAATTACATTGAAGAAATACAACTACTGATCCTTGAGGACACAATCCAAAATCCCATTCCGTATACTATAGTTCCCACATGCAAAGGAAAAAGATTGTAAAAAAAATATAAAAAAAATAGGGCTTTGATAGATATAGCATTGATACGATCATAACACTTTGATGAGCTAAGAGTTCTTGCATAGTGTTTAATAACCGATATGAAGATAGTAATATATCAAGAAACCAATGCAAAACAAACTCAATATGTGTTGGACCAAATATTCACAATCTTTGAAGTAGACTCTTAAGGATAAACACACGTATATTGTGTGTACTAAATTAGACTCTAATAGACTAATACTATTAAGATTCAGATTTTGAATCCTTATTGGATAAATATTGGATAATTCAGATTTTGAATCCTTATTGGATAATTCAGATTGAATCCTTATTGGATAATTCAGATTGAATCCTTATTGGATAATACTATTAAGATTCAGATTTTGAATCCTTATTGAATCCTTATTGGATAATACTATTAAGATTCAGATTTTGAATCCTTATCCTTATCCGATAAAAAGGTATAAATTAGACTCTAATCCTATTAGATTTAGATTATGAATCCTTATCGGATAAATATTGTATATCATCACAATATATGTGTGTTTATCCGTAATATAGAGAAAATCTCAGTTCCCTTGCAACTTTGCAAGGCGCTCACTAGCTCATGGTTGGGCTCAGAAGAGGGAATCTAAGGCCCACTTAAATCCAACTGGTTAGTAAATAAGTAAACTTTCAGGATAAAAAAAAAAACTAAACGCCGTAGTAAAAAAGTAAAAAAAAAACAATGGCGGATTCGGATCCGAAATCTCCGTATTATCTCGATCCAGATTACGATGTACCGGAGAAGAGTCTGTCGACGGTTATACTGAGCCAAGCCGCAGACAACTACTTCATATGGAAGAGAGATGCTATAAAATCCCTAGGAACCAGGAACAAAATCGGGTTCGTCGACGGCACCATCTCGAGACCCGACCCTTCGTCGCCGCTCTACGACGCATGGAAAAAATCTAACGAGATTGTCATCTGTTGGCTGCTGAATTCAGTGAGCGAAGCCTTACAATACTATGTCTACTTCGCTGAGACGGCGCATCAAGCCTGGGTAGATTTCCGCCGGATCTTTTCCCCTAGCCCCGAATTGAAGATCTACGAGCTTCGCCGGAGGATCTCTATGCTAAGTCAAGGCGAAGACTCAGTCGCCTGTTTTTTCGAGAAGCTGAACCTCGCTTGGCAGGAGCTTTCAGAGTACGATCCTGTGCCGGAATGTGTCTGCGGCGGCTGTTGCGGTTGCGATATCTCGAAACGAATCAAAGATGCGAGAGATAAGCAGATTCGTTTCGCGTTTCTGATTGGTTCAAACAATGAAACGAGTATCATCGATTCTCTTGTTTATGCTTTTAAGGTGGATTGGAAGATTTATCAGCTTCGAGGGAATATTCCCTTTATGAGGCAGAATGGTGACTCGCTGACTGGTTATTACGAGAGAGTGAATGGACTTTGGCTGGAGCTGTCGGAGTATGATCCTTTGCAGGAGGAGTGTACTTGCGGCGGTTGTGGATGCAAGGTCGCGAAACGTGCCACGGAGGCCAGAGAGAAAGAGAAGCTTTTCGGGTTTCTCAAGGGATTGGACATGGGCCTAAGAGATATAAGAACAGCACGAATCAGGATGATGAATCCTCCTCCATCTCTTGACCAAGCCTATTCTCTCTTGCTGAGCTGGGCCTGAACACTTGTACACTTGTACACTTGTCTTTCTCTCTTTCTTTGCTTTTTTTCTTCAAGTTTTTTTTTTTTTTTGTGTTTTTTCTTTTCAACTTTATTGATTTTAAAATCTTTGACTCTATGTCAAATTTTAGATTTTTAATACTAATCAAAACACAAACAACTGTCTTAGCTAGCTAGATTTTTGGAATTATCAAATGGATTTGAAAATAATTAAGCTTAGATGAAGCTAGTGGTTTACAATTAGCCGAGCCTGCTCGACGAGATTAGATTATGTTGGTATTATGTTAAGATTAGAAGACGTTTAGTTTCTGATATCAGTCTTGGGCCCTTGGCTAGTTTCTCTCCTTCTCTTCTGTATGTCCGAGTAAACAACTTAATACTTTTTAGGGGCCTGACCCTGAAGAGTAGTCCAAGTTGTCAACTCATTAGAAATTTTATTTTGTTAGAAAACTTATTGGGATTTGTTACGTGACTAAAGAAAGTTACAGTTTAGTTTGCGTAATTACAAGAATCTGGAGATTTGTTTTTAATAGCTACAGCCTACAAGTCATTTAACATTTTTCAATCTCCGATGTGGTTACTTTCTAGAATATACAGCTGAAGGAGTCAAAAACTGTACATGTGTCAGAACAGATATTAACAAAGATTGACACGTTCCTATATCTACATGAGCATCGCAATTTTCAAAGTCTGGGACAATGTTCTCACTTTTTGAATTCAACTCCTGGATTCTACTCAAGATCTGCTAAGGAATCGAATCTATTCCTTAACACCAGAGTCGAGGTTGATGTTGTACGAGAGGCTGATGTTGTATGATGAGAGGCTGATGATGTTGTATGAGAGGCTGATGTTGTATGATGAGAGTCTGATGTTATAAGGGTAGGCGTATTTATTTCTGAGAGGAGTGACTCCAAACTTGCTCGTACTTCCGAGATGTGAGGCCTGAAGAAAGGGTCAGAATCCCAGCAGTCCTCAATTATCTTCTTCAGTTTTGGATTTGTATCTACCGGAAGCTCGGGCCTTGCTCCCTGATGAACACAGAGCCACAAAATTGGTAAATTATGTCACACTCACACGTATATATGTAAGTGTAGAGCAAAGAGCCTCACCCCTATAACACGTAGTGCAGTGTGTATTGGCATTCTGTTACCCAAATTCTCATACGGAAGCTTAGCCGTTAATATATTCCAGAGGACATTTCCAAAGCTGTAAACATCTGATCTGTCACCATATTCTCTGCTATTCATTGCCTATAGAGTTAAATGTGTGTTAGAGCCATATAATTGTTGGAAAACAATGCATTGAACAAAAGAAAAAACTATATACAACTTACTTCTGTTGCTGTAAATTTACACCATCTTCTGATTTTGGGAGTTTTCATCTCAGGCGCATTAAAAGCATGGATTAGAGCATCCAGTTGAGGGGTGGTATCCTTCCCAGCCCAAGCCATGTACATACTACTAGGTAGATCAACTTTTGCAACCTATAAAACGATCACATTTATGAATATGATACGATAAAGCAAAGAGTATGAAGAGAGGGCCTTACATTGTTTTCATCCACAAGTATATTTGAAGAGTTGATGTCTTTGTGGATTATCATCTTTCCAAGGAGGTATTCAATACCTTCCGAAACATTAATAGCTAACATCAACCTTTGAGACAAAGTCAATATTTCTTGATTTCTTTGGAGATAGTCAAAGAGGTTGCCACCACCACTCATATATTCTGCAATCAAATACAGCTGAATTAAAAATCAGACATGAAAGACAAGTAAAATCAAATGTTTGAGTTAGAAACCTGTAACTATTCTTAAGGTGCATGCTGTGTTTGTCCTAGCGCCAAGACAGAGTACGACATTTGGATGTCTAAGTCCACTGAAATACGTATAAGCCAAATATACTCATTTGTAACTCTTCTTATAGTAACTTGTCATCGTCACTTTCAAATACATATATCTATCCTATTCACAACTGATGTTTTACCACAGTTTTTTCATTCCCTTCCAAAAGTTGGCTGCTACAGAAGAAGATATGCCGGTTTGCAGTTCCTTAATGACAACTTTCTGGTCTTGGTATGTCCCTTGATAACTGAAAAAAATATACAAAAATGATAATTCAAAATCGATACTTGAGTCAAAATGAGAATCAGTCAGAAGACTCACAGATTGGCATGTTCATGAGAAGCTATCTCTTCAATAGGTAGAAGATCCAATTCAGTGTCCAACATCGCTTCCTATATATATATATATGGTAGGATATTAAGCTTCAGTAGTTTAAAAAGTTACAACACTAAGAAAAATAGAGATGTATTACATTTAGTGCAGGTTTAACCAAATTCAATAGTTCTTCTATGTTTTTTCCGTGCCAACCATCAACAACAAACAAATCCAACGAGTAATTATCAGTCGTTGCAAAAGTACTCGATTTGCAAATTTTGCCTCCATAAGCAGACATGGTCGATGAAAGCTGTGAAGCAAAAGGACAAGGACTGTATGTAAGGTGAAGAAATAGTGTTAGAAAAGAATGAATATATGACAAACCCTCTACCTTACTATGAAGACCTATATCATAAATGCTGGCAAAAGCAAGCTTATGGCAGTTGAATGCTTGCTCATCGACCGATGTCTCATGCTCTATCATGTGTGATTCTTTAGCTCGTTTCAGAATTCGCATGTGTACAAGTACATCTTGTGGAAGAAAACCTTCGGATTCATAGCTGAAAGATCATCTTTATGGTTTAGACAAACTCTACGAGGCATAAAACAACTATCCCCTAAACTTAGATAACAATGGTCACTTGCAACAAATCTACACAATGCCAAATCTGGTAACTTGATCAGATAGATACCATTATCAAGAAGAAATACTAAAAACTATCAATGTTCAGGAAGAACTCTTGCGTGATCTTCTACTAATTCCTAACCTAAAATGTTTCCTTTTCGTTCCAACCATCAAATCTTTCCATGGCCAAACGAAGATTACGGAACTTAAAACTATAATCCTGCAAGATTTTCTCAGCAAGGCGAAACTGGTCTGCTAAGACTAAGAGCATAAGATACAAACAATAAAACGCAATCGAAGATCAACTCTCCGAACTAAACCATCCATTTGATCAAGAACCCTAATCGGAATTGATCCCAATTTCTAAAATTCGTTACCTGGAGGGGAATCTATCGTAGTGCGCATCGATCATTTCCTTGAAGAAATTGAATGTCTTGATCCTCGCTCCCTGAGACGAACTGTCGCCTTCACCTTCACGAAAACCCAGCGGATTTGACATTTTCCTCTCCTCCACCAGCCGCGACGGAGCTCTTCCGCAATCCTAACGAACTCGCCGAGTTGCTATTTTGATTTCAAGAAACCGCGAAATTGTATCGGATTTTTATTTGTTTGACTCTCTGATGAGTCACAGAGAGCGAGATTATTATACTATAGTTCAGGGGTACGACCGTCTTTTAATATTATTATTTTTTCCGTCTCATTCAACCGTCTTTTTTATTTATTTAGTTGAGATTTTTTTATTCTTTAATTATTTTATTATTTGCAAATGCCCACTAATAAGAGTCTAACAATTCTCACAGGATTTTGATCAAACGTTAGCCTTTAATTTTCTAATTTCTTCTAAGTTTAATAGAACAAAGTTTTTAGTATATATACAAGGTACAGGAGAAGATTATTTTTTTTTTTGTGACAGTAAATTTCACATGATTAATCAAAAACTTGGTTTGGTTCACTTTAGCTCACGAGCAAGAAAACTAAAAACTGGAGGGATCACACAAAGTTTTAAATTTTCAACATCCGAATCTGCGTTGACCCCAGTCGTTTTAAAGACCCAGTTTTTCTTCTGGCGCCAACTTAACGGGCCTGTAAACTCATCGATCCATTGGCCCATTTGATCAAAACCGACAATCCACCAAACCGATTTAGGTTGGCTCATTTTGATTGGCTCGTTCACTACTAAAGTAAAACTAGGAGATGCGATGTGATTTAGCGTTTAGTCTTCACAAAAGCAAAAGTAATTTTCTATAGAATTTCACGGGATTTAGTAGTCTGAAGTGAAAGAGATGTTGGATTTTTTCTTATTTAATTGCAGTCGGAAAAAAGATTTGAGGTGCATCAAACAAAGACATGGTGTACTGTGTGGTTTGGAGAATCAATCTAAGCCGGTTCGGAACACGTTGTTAACCGGATGGTAACGAACCAAAGTCACACATATTTACCCATTTGCCCCGAATTTTTTACCCACTCGGCCCTCGCTATTTCACCACGTCACAGTTTTGTCATCAAGCTCTTCATTTTTGCTACAGAGTCAATTCCACATGTGAAAGTAATTTAATTTAGTCCAATGAATGGATTAATCAGTCGATACTTGGAATTCAAATCTTACCATATGCATTACCTATATTATATACCAACAAAATTCAATTTACCAACAAAACCTAAAATTCATAAGGTTATTAGTATATAACAAACAAACAGTAAATTAAATAATGCCTCCCAATTGAATTAGTCGATGAGCAAATAGCAGCTAAGGAGGGACAAGAGTCATTAAAGATAATAAAACATATGGGACTACGCCCACCAAACATGAATAATACACATCTATCATCAAATTGCCAAATTGTTTCTAATAAATTACGTCATCATCACGAGTTGCACAAGCAAAGAACCCTCTAACTCCACCAGAGTGTTTCTAAAAAATGATGAAAAACGTAAAACGTATAATTTCTCTAGCTCTCTCCCTAATTAAGACTCGTAAAATATAGTTCCACTTGATACAAAACTAAATCAAGAATCAAAGAAATTGTTGAAAAGGTCCATAGAAGAAGGAGACGGCACCATCGACGATGGACTAGTCTGAAGGATAGAGTTAAAGTCATTGAAGAACGACGAAAACCCTTGTGGATCATTCGTCGGTCCTACCGTAGAAAAGAAGTCCGGTGATATCAACGGCAGAGAAGTGGGTCCCGGCGATAAAATCCCAGCATGATAAAAGCTTGGCCGTTCCATGACTCGATTTTGATGATGGTGAAGATGATTGTGATGATGATGATGATAATATTGATCCATAGTCTCTACGCCTCCTCCCACAAACCCTTGCTCGTTCGAGATATTAGCCTTCTCCGTAGCAGCGAACCGAGCAGCCGGAGATATCAAACCACGAGATGCATCAAACTGTGATGACGTAGAAGAGGAAGAAGATGACGTTGCGGAGGTAGAGATCTTGCCTGTGAGACGTTGAACCAATGCCTTGAAGTCATTAGGGTGTGTATGGATAATCTTGGGAGATACGGTGTATATGATCACTGGACCATTTTGTGGCTGCGACGACGGTTCTTGCTGATGAATCTGTGTTGGTGGCGGTTGAGGCAGATGCGGAGCCAGTGGTGGCTTCTTGATGATCTTGTGAGAATCTTTATGGAGTTTCAATGGATCAGGTCTCGGTCCCATGATTCCTCTTGATCTTGGCGATCTATTATAATCCATATATATAGAGTCCACTTAAGGAATATGTGTGAGTGGGATGATGATTTTAGTGAAGAATAATGATTATGTGATGATTAGGGAAAAAGGAAGGGTACATGAATGTCTGTATTTATATGATTTGTGTTATGTATAAAAGAGGGAGAGAGGGAGAAAATAGAAAAGTCAAATGGAGAAAGCAGAGTAACTAAACCTACTTATAAAAGTGGTAAATTTTGGCTACTTGATTTGGTAGTATTGATTTTTTAAAATTTTTTAATTGATGTTTTCTTCGTGTCTGTTTCTTTTTACCAAGATATAATTTGGTTTACCCAGATTAAAAGGTTTCCAGTCGTTAGAAAAAACTATTTAACTGACGACAAAAGAAAAGAAAAGGCTATTTAATTACGACTCACAATTTTATTTTATTTAGTTTCCTTAAAAAAATTATCACGTTTAAGGTTAATTAAAGTTGTTTGAACGAAAAAAGGTTAATTAAAATTGATGAGATGTGTATTTCTTTTAGTTACCCAAATTTAGAGATTAAGTCATGACTATTTATAAATAGGTAAACAAACAGAATAAATTACTTTATATGAAAATGGATTACTTATGTTTTTTTTTTTTTTTGTATCTTAGTGGAACTTAAAGGTTGAATATGTCCAGTCTTGAGCAAGTCAAAAGCGTAGAAGAGGTCATAAGTGCCACGTCGGAAAATTTGTTGCTGACTTGTAAATCATTTTGTGCAGCTCCTTACACGGTTCTACTCACCGAGACATGACCCTGTTTCCGTGGACCAAATATTTGTTTTTCCTTTGTCAAACAATATTTATTCAATGAAAACAATTAAATGTGGTCAGAAGTTTAATAACTAAATATTTTCCAAAACTTCAAATCTAAAACGCATGTCGAGATATAGAAATATGTAACATGTCTGACATATACACTTTAGTTGTTAGGTTTAGGTGTGTCCCATTTTGTAAATGATTTCCCCTGTACAGGTTCTAGTGTAAAGCACCGTTATCTATATATATATATATATATATATATATATTTGACATGAAATGTCAAAACTAGAAATGATTCATTCATTTATGATACGTTCATTATTTGGTCTCTTTTGTAATATATGATATATTTAGGTATTATTTCTGGGTAGTATATTTTCTAATAATTATATAGCTAAATCGCTTACAAGAACTCATAAAAATTAAAACATCACTACAAATTAAAAGGGGGCTTTCTCGCATTTGGCCCACAAGCCTTGAAGCTTTTCGATAAGAGACAAACAAGAAACAAGATGTGTATTTCTGTTGACTCATAATCACATGTATGACTCTAGTTAACCAAAAACAAGATAACTACATATTTTTGATTCTATCTGAAAGACTAATATTTTACTTTAGAAGATTGATTGTTCTGGCAAGGTCTAGGTCCTATAACACATGGAATGTAAGTTTGTTATTTAGGTTCAATTATGAAACTACTACTTTTTTTGGTCAAAATGAAACTAGTACTTAGATTCGGAAATTTGTGAAGATACCAATTTAGATGATAAGTGCTTATAATTCGCGTGCTTAATATCCAAAAAAACATTAAAACATCAAACTAGTACAAACTAATGGGTCCACTTTGGTTTTCGATTCGTTACGGGTTAATTAGATTGGTTTGTTTGATTACTAATATGAAAATTAATTTGATACAAGATTGTCCTCCGTTCATCTAAAACAATTTGGCTCAGCTCATATTAAATTTCCTAAGTAAAATAGAAAAGGGACTTTTTTGGTTCGATTTCAGTTAGTTTTTAAATTCAGATGGCATGAACAACATATAAACCTTGTATTTTGCCAAAAATGGTATATAATGTTATTTTTTTGGGCAAGCATAAGATAGTAGTACATATATAATTTTAAACCATGATAATCTGGAAAAAGTGCTTAATTGCAGTTTTGCTAGACACGGAAACAGACAAGAGGGGAGAAAAAGTCTTTTGTGTTTGGTTTTGAGTCTATTTTTGGTCAAACTCGAATCTCCAAATGACATGGTCCATCTATTTTTACTTACTTATTGCTGGAAAGTGATTGGTCTTTCAAAGTCTCCATAGATTCTTCCAAATTTTTTATTTTTTATAAACTAGTATGTACTTCTTTGTAACTTTTATTTAACAACGATTATCAACACATTTGTTATCAGATAGTTTCAGATACGAATGAACGCGTATAATCTTTAAGGTCTTACGCGGATCATCGATATATTATATAGTATAAGCAATAAAGAACTATTTTATATACCTAGTCTTGATAATACTATATTATATAAAAAATATAGCTGCAAAAGTCTGGTTCTAGATAGTATGAATCAGTCTTATATCACTGCCAATAATTCGATTTGTTCTTAAAGTAGAAACAACTCAGAAACACTATACAACTATGAGTATTCAAGTGGAATAAACTAATTTGATTGCAATTTGCAACTGAAGGAAAAAAAAATCTCATATAAAAATCAAAGTAAGTTTTAATATAGTTTATAACTTTATATGATTTGTTGTTCGAATGGTATTTTAAAATGATTTTTTTTATAGAAGATATGAAACAATCATACTGGTTATGGTTATATTTTGGTTACTATTTTATACTAAAGCGATACTTTTAAACGTAGTTTGTCAGAATGAGATTGGACTACATATATTCTATATCGTTTTTGGGGAAAATGAACCACATTATAAAAGAACCTACAACTTCATTTTTTGGTGAATTCATCTTACAATAAAGGATAACATCTTTAATCTTTTCATCTCTTTCCTCGTCTACCATTGAACTACCGCCGCAAGAATAAACCTGAGAGGATTTTATTGAGTGAACCGAACTTCTTCTCCGTGACAGTGTCCTACATCTTCTCCGTTGATCCCCTTCCGCTGTTGCGTCGAAGCACATAGACAACCGTATCAATGGTTTCAGGAATCCAAAACTTTTTCCACTTGTTTTTGGCTGTGACATCTTTAAAAGACTTACAAAGATTGATCTTCACACTCAAGAATACGAATCGTACTAATACAAATACACGAAGGTGTTAGAGATGTAAAATGGAGAAGGTTTTTGTGTTTTTTGTTTGTTTGTTTTGTTACTTTCCACTAGATTAGGGACAAGGACTATTATATATAAAGTTAATTCTAATTTTATGTTTTGATCCTTTAGTCATTTTGTTTCTATAACATAAACTGGATATTTTCTGCAAATCACAAAGTTTTTGATCTTTCTAGTAATTGTTAAGGACTACAAGGTGTGTCAATGATTCCTTATTTGAATTATCTCGTTAATGAGTATTAGTTACGAATATTTTTTTCAAGTTTTGAGTTAATGTTACGGCTAAATCTGAGGATTCAAATACCGTTACTACATTTTTGGGATACAAAATATGCGGTAATATTGTTATATATCAAAAAAAAACAAAAGAATGAGCAAATATATATATTTGAGAAACTATCTCGGCTAAATCGATGCTATGTTAATGTTTTGAGTAATCTTGTGGCTTTTTGGTAAGAATATTTTTTCAACTAGCCTTTGATAAGAATAGGCATCATACTGTTATATATTTCTCATCTAGCAAAATAAAACATACGTGCAATATGATGTTATAACTATTTTGTCAAAAGAAAAGAAGAGCAATTATGTCTATCAGAAGCGATAAAAAAGGTCAGTGAAAGTGTGAAACAATTCAAAAATAAGGTAGGAACCATAAATGGGTCCCACAGTCTAAAATAGAAATTACATATGTTTTGTTTGGAACTATACTTATTGCACTATGTCTCTCGGTCAAAGCAGCAACGAATTAATCTTTACATGAATGTTCTTCTTCTTCACATCACAGAATCATGTCCCGGTACAACCAATTTCTCAGTTTAATGATATCATATAACAATGGTTTGGGCCATTTACAATCACCATGTGGGCTCTTCCTATCTTTCAGGTTATGAGGTTAAAATGTTCCTAAGTTATTACTCTTTTGTTAAACTGTTCCTAAGTTCTCGGCCATATCAAACCTCACGCCTTTAAGTTCGCCTCTCAGAAACCTAACGTTCCTATGTTTCAAGGAATCCATCATCAATTGTCTCACAGATTTTCAACCGTTCCTTCAATCAAAGTATAATCAAAAGATTGCTTCTTATTCGTTATTTTTATTCTATTTGTATTCTTGTAACAAGTAGTAGTGGTAATTAATCTACAATAGAAAGAAATAACTCTTAAAGGTTTCGACGAATCCGAAGAGTTTTGTTTATCTCAAATTAGACATGAGTATTCAAGTCAAAACTACTTTGTAGTCAAACTTGAAATAATAGTACAGCTGGAATGAATAAATACCGTCCCAAAAAGAAAAAGAAAAAAGAAGAATTAAGGTTTGACTTTTTTTAAGGTATTCACTAGTATTATATGTTTGATCATTAACTACAGATATCGTATAGTAAAACGAAAATAATATTGGGATCGGAGCTCACCCTAGATCTAGTTCCAAGACTGCCCAATCAAACTTAATCGACGATAATAAAATAACAATTCACGGTTATAATAATTAGAAAATACGAAAAATAATCAATACTACTAAGAGAATTCAACGTCAGGGAAACATAAAAGAAACAGAATTAACTTCGTAGATGTGAAGGAATTGAGAGAAATAAGGGAAACATAGGTCGACACGTCGGGAGAAGCACGTGTTCTCGCGTGCGTGTGCCCTTAATCTTGGCGTTAATCTATACTATTAATCTTACAAATCTTATGTTTATACAATCTATGCTCTTATTTATCTACATTTGTACTTTAATTTAACAGATTACAGAAACAAAATGCACTAGCTCATAGGATTTGACGATATGAAGTACTAACTTGGCAAGTGGATAAATTAAATGAGAATGAAAATAATGTACCGACGCTTCGAAGTGTTAAAATGGTAGAATGAATTAAACAAAACAAAAATATAGGGTAGAATGTTGAAGAGAGTGCGAGTGATCAAATGTTACGATGCTTTGTTTAATAAATTCGATGGATGTCTTGCGGTTCACGATAACAAGATGCTGAGAATGTAAGTGACTATCATCATCATTTTGCACACAAATGATGGCCCTACGTTAATATTTTTATGAGAATAATTTGCTGCATAATTACCCAAACGTTTAGGTCAACCATACAAAAAAAAAAATCACATAGATAAAATTAACATTGAGAAAAATATTTAAAAGACATTACTCGTTTTTTAATTTTATTTTTGATATATGGTTTACTTTGCTCGTAAAGTTTCATCGCTATTTGTTAGTAATTGAAGGAAAATCGATAGCACTATATTTATATTTCAAACAAAATTCGTTATGTTATTGAATGTATTTATTTAAAAAAATTAAAGAGGTAGTTACGGTAACTTTTGTCAAAATATTATTATGATTTGTCTTAAATGGAACACAGATTCTGCTCAAATCAATTGGACTATCCCTAGGGAAAATAATCCAATTGCGACTTGGTGGATTATATTAGTAAAAAACTAACCAAATTCGAAGGTAACTTGACGAAGAAGAAACGAAAAAGGAGACGCACGGCTCGGTGACCGCCCACGTTTACTTCGTAGCCCTTTCACACGTTTATCGATGCACCTCTGCTTCCACACACACATGCTCTTCCTCATCACATATACTCCACGCACATATACACTATATATAGAGCTACATGTTACTCTCGTAAATAAACCAAGTGCTTAGATTTTCCAATCGTTTCACACCAAAATTCTTAAAAAGAGTACATGAAAAATGTTGCCGTACATTGGACACAACAGCTACCAGCAGCACCAGTTCCCGTCGTCGCCGGAGATGGACATTTCAGAGAAGTGGAAGCTTTCATACGGACATGAGGCAACTACTGCTCCAGCTTGTCCTCGTTGTGCATCGTCCAACACCAAGTTTTGTTATTACAATAACTATAGTTTGTCTCAGCCTAGATACTTCTGCAAGGGTTGCCGTCGTTACTGGACTAAAGGCGGTTCTCTACGCAACATTCCTGTAGGTGGAGGCTGTCGCAAGAGAAGCCGTAGCAGACAAAACAGTCACAAAAGGTTTGGTCGGGACGAGGAACGGCCTGATGATGGTCTTAGAAACCAAGATGATGGATTCAAGTCTAGTCCTGCTGGTTCTGATATTGATTTGGCTGCTGTTTTCGCACAGTACGTGACTGATCGGAGCTCGTCTAGTACCGATAATACTACCGGTTCCGATCAAGATTCACCGGTAACAACTACAACAACCACTCATGCTTTAGATTCTTTGGATAATTGGGATATCTGCCAAGAAACCAATCCGGATCTTGGATTCTACGGGGAATTAAACCAAAAGACTGAAGAAGATCATCAAAGAGGATTTGGTCAGTTTCTCCAAGAAGATCGAGAGGAGATCTTCGAGTTCCAGGGTTTACTTGATGACAAAGAGATTCAAGAGCTTCTGGAATGTTCATTCTCAGAGGAACCAAACCAGTTGATCTCTCAAGGGAGCTTCATGGTCAATGGTGATAACTGGAGTTCAACAGATCTAACAAGGTTTGGGATTTGACCAGGAAGATCTGTTCTAATTTTCACATATACTATTAAATATAGAAAACGTACTATTTACACTAAAAACTCATTCTTACATTGTTCATAAGAGTTTATATCACAAATGAACGATCCCACAGAGATAGGATCTGTGGAGTAGATTTACTGTATATTAATCTTGAATAATGGAATACAAAGTTACACTTTCCTATGTTCTTTTTGCTGTAGAATCAATGTCTCATTAGGTCACGACTCTGTTTCTGGATGCCACTTTATGCTGCAACCGACACTTTAATATACCAAAAGCAGAGTTGGTCATCAAAGTCTATAGAGACATAGTAAACAAAGAACTGAAGAAAAACGTAGCTTATTTTGAGTGTACCTTGGCTTTTGATTTGATGGTATTGGTTGACAGCTAAGGGCTAGATCGATCGCCAGGCTTAGATCCCTACGCATGTATAACATGTTAGGTTTTTACTATATAACAACTTCTCTCAAAAATATGTAAAAATCAATAACATAGATAACGAACCTCCCAGTCACAGGTATGTTACTGCTAGGCCGGGAATCATCAAATTGGCCGTGATAGACTAGCTCAAATGGCCTACGACCATCCTGCTCCATATGACAAACGAGAACAAGTCATAATCTTCGTACCCAACAAATGGTATCTTGAGCATATATGATTAACAAATTACCTTCTTATATAAGAAAAACTCAGGTGTACAAACAGCTCCAAATTCTCTTGCAACCTCTTGTGACTGAAGTAAGATCAGAACATGAGTATAATCAAATTACAATGCTGAAAAGAACAGACAAAAGGATACCTCATCATATAAGTAAGGAAATGGATACTTGAAAACTTTTGCATCTTCTGCCATGAACTCTGGCCCATCCTGTGAAAAGAAATGAAAACTAAACAAACCTCAAACTCAACAACAAGCAGTGACACTAGGAGATTCACAAAACACAAACCTGAGGATGAGTTACTACAGAGTTCGAAGATATAGCAACAACAGCAAGACCTTTCTACAGAACCAGAAAACACACACACAAATTATTCTCTTTAAATAGCAAAAATATAGATCAAGATGCAAAAATTTTGGTACCTTCATATAGAAATTGGAAAGCTTAACAATGTCTTTCTTCAAGTGAATCACAAACGGACAATGATTGCAGATGAACATTACCTTATGAACCAAGAACAGAGTTTTAAAATTTATAAATAAATAACTATGGAGGAAGGCTGAGTAAAGAAATGAAGATACACTCACTAGTAGAGATGGATACAATTCAAAATCTTCTAATTTCCATATGTTTCCAGTGAGCGGCTCCGGAAGCTATATAGTTAGTTCACTCAAATTTATAAGATTTACAAAGTTCGTCGTCATTCATTTTTTACCGGTGACGTGGAAATTTTACAGTTTTACCTCAAAATCGGGAGCTCTAGCTCCTAATTTCACTCCGCCGGACTCAGTTCTTGCGGCTCGAATCACGATGCGTCTTGGTGATGGTGCATTGACTCTCCGCCGCAGATAACTGAGGTTTAACCGTTTCGACGGCGAAAATGAAGAGATTGATAATGCGCTTCGTGTAGGAAGTAGATAAGACGCTCCGTATGCCACGGCGGTTACGGTGGTGGAGGAAGCCATTTTAATCTCGATGTTTCTTCAGTACTCTTCCCGAGCTATACAGGCCACGCGTCAGTATTTTAGACATATGTAGATGGTGGGCTGAAGTATATGGACCTAGCCCAATATATGAGCCCAAAGCAGAAAAAAATGCTAAATCGTATTTCTTTTTGGTTCAGCTAATAAAACCAAACATTACGATGAATCAAGAAAACTTGGCTCTTTTAATATCTGAAAAAATCAATATTAAATAGTTCCGGATTCTATCAATTTTGTAAGACTTAAAAAGAGTATTAAAGTCCAGCATCTAGAACAAAAAAAGGAATAAGCCGAATAGTCGATAACGTAAGTGATTATTTAAAACAAATATCTACCAGCTGAAGTATTAATTTCAATCTTCATAATTAAGCTGATCCATGATAATATATTTTGTTTCTAGGTGATGTTAGAGGTGATGTAGGGTTTCTGATTTCAAATTAACTTGGAAATTTGCAATAAATATGTGATTCACTAGTGTATAATAACTCACATGACTTGTATAACGAAAATTTACAAGACAATATTAGTAAATTGTAAAAGTACGAAACTTGAAAAAACAAAATCCAGTCTCATATAATTTGGATCTCATTGTAACTAAGATAAATTCGTCTCTCATAATTTTTTCTTGTTTATCATATATTTTGTTTTGTTAATGATGCATTAACTTTTATATTATAATCATAACTCAATATTGGTGCAAATGATTAGATTCATGAATGGAGAGCTGACAAATCCAAATAATTAAGAAATTGAGAGAAGATTCCTTTTAATTCATCCTTGCATGCCTTATGACCAACCAGCACATCTAAACGGAACCCTAACCCCATTAATCAATATTATTAGCTTTTTCAACTGTTGTTTTATATCGTTAACACAATTTTTCTATGTAATCTAAACAATTGGATCGATTAGAACCGTAAACAAAAAAATAGAGGTAAAAGTCACCATCATCATATATAATCAATGGAATCTAATGGATTAGTGTTTTCATGCCATACTCACATATTATATGATTATATGTTCACATATATGAGTTTATATGTGGACCATGATCGTCTTTGCTGTTGAAGTTTACTTGTCTCCGCTTCTAACCCAAAACAATAATATTACTTTAAATCATATCATATTACAATTAATAACCAGGAACATTTTACATATTATAAAGTTGAATGCCTTTTTATTTTATTATATTTAATTCTCTACTTTTTAATACAAAAGATAACACCAACTTGATAAATTTAAAGTCAAAGCGATGTTTCGTACTTTGCAGTTTTGTACTACACTAATAGATATATAACTCTGGTCTTGAATAAAGAGAGGGAGAAAGTGAGAAGATTATAAAGAAGCAAGAAAGGGAGATAGGAGATAATGAAGAGAAAAAGATACGAGATGGAGAAGAAGAAGACAGAGCTTAAAGCTGCCATTGAAGAGCTCTCTATCTTCATCATAACTAAAGCTGCTGATAATAACACTGAAGCTACGCATATACCCTTGAGGCCACTTCTTTCCTTCTGCAACTTAATCATCCAAGTTCTTGGTCTCTTCATTTTTTTATATTTCTTGAAATTTTTTAATTCTCTACATAAACTGTTTCATTGATTTTGTTTCTTAAGGAATCTGAATTGTCTCTAAAGTTCATATATTCAGCACAGCTTGATGATTGTTTTTGAGTTATTTTTGTGTTGATGTTTTTGCAGATAAGATAGGACCGACAATGGCTGTTCTTAGACAAGACATTGATCAAAATATTCAGGTAACTAAAGATAATGTAACCTTCATGCATATAAAGACAAGACCAAGACCCTTTATTTTATTTTGATTTGTCCTCTTTATTGATTGAACTCATGTGTACGTATGTATGGTGGGTCTATAATAATATTAAAAAAATTATTAAAAAAAAGATGTTACACTTTTATGCTGATAAGAACACCCAATAGTTTCATAGATATCTTCTTAGTATGCCTTTGTTTTGGGTAAAGTTCTCCTCAATAATTCAATTTTGAGCCATGTAATCCTTTATTTGTTTGCTTTCTTGAGGATTTTAGTCCATTTTGAAATGATTATTTAAAATGATTAATGTTGGTTCCCTCTTTTTTGTACTTTAATTATCATTTACCTATGTTTAATTTCATTTGGGTGGTGTAGAGATTAGAGAAGGTTTGTGAAACAGACTCTTCTCTTTACTCCAATTTGGTTGAGATTCTCAAGAAAGAAAGGAAGGAGGGAACATCCAAGATTGCTGCTAGTTGCAGTAGAGCTCTTCTTTGGCTCACTAGGTGTGTTCTCCTTAATTATTTTATAATTTCATCAACTATTTTGTAGAATTCTCATAACAATTAATATTAATGCACACTAGCTATAATGTTTAGTCTAACTCATAATTGTATTATTCAAAATTATGTTGGCCTTCATGCATATACTCTCTATTATTACTACTACTAGGACTAGCTACAACTTTGGATTCATATTTTTGGACTCATATAGAATATATATTAAAGTAATATATGTTGTCTCTTTAACAACATGTCGATCCCATATGTATCACGTATTGTTTCTGTACCCAAGGAGTCATAACAAATATGGAACGAACGAAGATGCATGGTTATCTTAACTAATAGACTTTTTAAGGCCTATGATTGCTCACTTTTTAATTATTATATTCTATCACACAGGACCATGGACTTTACTGCGGGTTTACTACGATTGTTATCGAAAGATAAGTCGTCGAAAATGGAAGAAATTGTAGAAGAATGCTACTTGACAACTTTAAAACCACATCATGGATGGATCGCGTCTGCTGCTTTCAAAGTATACACCATGATCACTCCTCTCTTCTGGCTATATCATAATTCATACATAATTAATACCATCATTAGTTTCTTATTTACATATCAAAGTTTGTTTTTCTACTGTTATATATGCATTCAAGTTAATTTTCTTGGGATTATACATTATTGATATTGTGTAGAATTACTGTGTAATAATGAAGGTGTGTTTGAAGCTGGTGCCTGACAATAAGAGGTTCATGGACGCGATTGGTGCAAAAGAAGAGAGCTATGAGACCATAAGAGAAGATATTGATACCTTAAGCTCCTTGTTGACTCCTATTCTCAAAGAAATCTACTTTGTTCTGGTAGTTACTAACACACACAAATATATATATATATATATATATATATATATAAACATGTTATATACAATAGAGTTAAGAGTCCTTTTTACGTTTTCAAATATTTGGTTTGATGTATATACTGATTATCGTGCCTGGTGCTTCGTTTTCTCTTTCAGGAACAATACGGGTTGAACAGACTAAGATCGATGTAAAGAGATAAGGATCGAAAAACAATCTAATTATTTAATGGATTTTCATTAAAATGATAAATTTTATTTTTAAGATAAATATATAGATGTATATCAGTTGTTATACTATTTATTTATTTAATCATCCCAACTAAAATGATTTCTCTTAGGTTAAGTTGTATTTGTACATATATGTAGAACTGATATATGGATGGAACTACTGATATAGTATCTTAAGCGCTTTTGAAGGACCCTACTCCAAAGTTCAGAACTTCAAACTAGAAATGAAACTACAATACACACCCTCGGACTCTATACGTGTGTAACGTGTCGTAGTGAGTTCCAGAGGGGAAACATTAATAGGTCTGATGGTATTTTTGAATTTCGTACGTACTACCATTCTGTTGTAAACTTGTAATACAACAACATGTGAGATCATGTGACTAATACAAAACTTAATCGACCAACGTAACAACAACGCCTATTATCAAATAAACAATAAAAACTTAACAACGCCGGCTAAATGATTGATATTATTAGCTTAAAACCCGTCACGAAGGTATCTATAATATAATAACGGAGAACGGTAGTATGATACAGTGCAAGTGCTATTTAAATTACGTAACCAAATAGACAAATAAGAGTTGAGAACGTGTCACATCACAACTCACAAGCTTGATGATTTATATATTACCATATAGTGATTGCATGTTAAACTGTTTATATATGGTCAAAAGTTTAAAATAAATTAATGAATTGACAAAACAAATATATGATAATGAAAAGAATATCGAGTATTCATTCACACGAGATAAAAGAAAACAGAAATGACATCGGCACCTTGACCTTTCTGATATATATATATATGATTTAGCTGGCAATATTCATGGATAGGGAATAACCTTACATTTTTAATACGTTAATCGGATTTAATTAATATTGCTAAATTATTTCTTACATACATAAAAAGAAAAACACAAATGTAAAAAGTCTTTGTTGCAAATGTTCCAAGGATTTTTCAAATTTATTTTTTAACGCAAAATGTTTTAAGATTGGGTCTTTGGAGGTTTTTATGTATATATATTAAACTAAACCCATTACATTACATGGACCAAGATGTGGATCTGGGCTTAAGTCGTGATCCTGAACGACGACACAAACATCTTTCCTAATAAGTTTCTTTAATTACTTTGTTCAAACCGTTAATTGTCCTTAAAAGATCTTTGTTCAACGAATCGTAAACACTCTTCTTCGTCAACGGATTTGATGCAATAAACTCTGCTTATTCTTCCTTATAATTCACCGGAAACTGAAATAAATCTCGTGAGTTTTTTTTTTTTTTTTTTTTTTGTCTCCCCTGTTAATTAATATCTCTGCCTCAGTTCCGGATTTTTACCACCTGGGTTTTGCTCAAATCCCCATTATAATATTTTTCAAAGTCAATGATCTGGGTTCTATCAAAGTCTGCATCTTTAAGTTAAATTCCCCCACTTGAAGAATTTTTTTTGATGATCCGACTTGTTAATAATAATCTCTCAAAATCTGATCTGGGTATGCTTAATCTGCGGTCTCAAGCTCTGGATTTGATTGTACCATGAAAAACCATCCATTTGGATCGAGTAAATCCTTTCATGCGTACTCAAGAGCTGCTGCTGCTGATTTCGATTTAGAATCAGGAACCGTTAGAAAATCTAGAAAGCCTAAGAATTCGTTTAGGAAAATGATCAAATCTCTTGGGAATCGTATTCACCATTTGCTCAAATTGCATCCCATTCTCGTTTTCATCATCTTCATCTCCTTTGGGATCACAGTTCTGATACTTGTATCGTCAGTATACGATAATCATCAGTTTCAATCAACGGTTAGTTACAAGAAGAATGATTTGGATAATAACGATGTTTATCCATTTGCCAATCTGAAAAACCTTGTGATGGTGGCTGGACACTCTGTTTACACGAGTAGTAACTGCGGTAAAGTTGATAAAGAGGATTCGTGGTTCTTGGAGTCTTATCAGAAGAATCCAGGTCAAGCTGCAACGTTCTTGAGTCATATACAAGAAGGTGTTGAAGCTGCTGGTAAAGATGATGAGTCTTTGCTTCTGTTCAGTGGTGGAGAGACTCGTAAAGATGCAGGACCTCGTAGTGAAGCTCAGAGTTATTGGTCTGTTGCTGAGTCTAAAGGATGGTTTGGTGAGTCTTATTGCTCTTTATTAACTTGATGGTGAAATGTGGTTTGATTGTGATAATGGATAGGTAAGGATGAGGTGAGGTCGAGGGCATTGACGGAAGAGCATGCCAGAGACAGCTTTGAGAATTTGCTATTTAGTGTTTGTCGATTCAGAGAGCTCACAGGCTCTTACCCAAAGAACATAACAGTAAAAGTCTTCTTTTTGCTTCTAAAGTTCATTCTTGTGTTATTCATTCTTGTGTTATTAATGTATCACCTTCATGCTTGGATCAGGTAGTGAGTTATGATTTTAAAGAGGAGAGATTTGCGCATTTGCATCGTTTAGCAATGGGGTTTCCGGAATCAAGATTCTTCTACTTAGGAACCCCAGCTTCGGTATCATCCAAAGAAGGTGCTCTAAAAGGAGAAGCTATGGTTAGAGCTCAGTTTCAAGAAGATCCATACGGATGTGTTGGTTCGCTTTGGCGTAAGAAGCTGAAACGTGACCCTTTCCATAGGACTATACCATACCCTAATGGTTGCCCTGAGATTCGAGGATTGTTTAAGTACTGTGGTTCAGCTCCTTTTCCTGGCTCTCTCCCATGGGATTGATCTGTGTAAGATCTTTATACTATATACTTGCTTAGAAGAACCATTACAAATCTCAAGAGTTTTTGTTACTTTTTCATCAATGTTTAGATTAAACAGAGAAGTAAAATAGAAACAATCAGAATTTTTTTTATTCTGCAGACTGAGAATACAAACTGTATTGTATTATGAGATTTTATAATCCAACAAAGGACCTCTAAATATTCACTTCTTATTGGATGAAAAAAGAGAGTAATTATAATCCATATTCAATCAAAACCGCAAAGGAAACAAGAACACAAATGAAGAAAAAAGAATTTGTAAAGAGTAGGTTTGTGTTACTAAAGCAGCAACAAGAGGTAGGCTCAGTCTTAAAACGGTTTGTTGGGTTTGGAGGAAGAAGACGATGATGTTCTGGTTTTTGCAAACTCAACCAAGTCTTTGAAAAGGATATCCTCTGGTTTGTCATCTTTCTTTGGTGGTGGTGGTGTATCAGCGGTTGGATTCAGAGAGAGATTCCTGGATTGTCCAACAAGATCCTCATAAGAGGAGGAATCAGAGCCACTGCTTGAGCGTTGAGGAACAGTACTAGGCTGGAAGTAATCTTGCCTCTTGTTGGTTCTAGCAGACATTGATGGTGGATACTTCCTACTTACTTCACTATCCCATGGAGCAGGAGGCAACTGCTCACTTTGGTCATAAACTGGTTTGGCAAACACAGCTTGCTCAGGGGATTTACTCCGAGGAACTGGCTCATCGAAAACAGGAGCAGAATAGTCTTGATTTGATGAATGGGAAGTACTCGGAGGCTTTACACTCTCTTTGGTTCCTTGAGGTTTGTAGACATCACCACTGAGGAAGTCCATAGCACCAGACTCAACATGTACTGGTCTCATTGTACCTGGTGGAGGAGGAAGAATAGGGTTGAAATTCCCTTGTCCAGACCCTCGTGTGCTCTCTCTTTTCGACCTACAAAGATAAACACAATGAGTTCTAACAATCCAAGTCTTGGAGTTCAACTGAAATGCGCATTACCTGTGAGCTAGCTGAGCAAAATCATCATCTGACTCATCATCTTCCTCATGGTTGATGCTAACAAGCGGTATTGGAGTGGGAGCTGTTGCAGGAACAGAATTTCCCTTTGCTTTATCATCATGGTGCTGAAGAACGCGCTGCAAGTTGTCGTTCAGTGCTAATCCTTGACACATAAGCTCCTCATCTCTGGAAAAGAAAAGAAGAAGGATTCTCTCTCACAAATCTACCAAAATGGAGGAGACAAGAAGAAGGATGAAGAAGAAAAACCAACAAATACTTACGAAGTAGTGTTCACCAGAGTCATTACACGTCTTTGATAAGTACGGCATTGCTCAACCAAGTCAACTATAAGTTCTTCTTTTAAACCCTGTCACATCATTTAGAACAGTGAGTGTTTTCAAATGAGATCTAACATCAGAGCAATTAAATATCTAATCATATAAAATATTCTACCTCTGGATGGTTTGGATCAAGAGCCCCAAGCATGTCAGTCAAAACATCAACTGATCCTTGAGCGCTTTGAATCTCTTCCTTGCTGAAAAAAGTGAAAGATACTAAAGTCTAGCAAACAAAATGACAGGACAGAAAGAGAAATTCAACAAGATAAGAGTTGTACCTGAGTGCAGAAGCATCATCACTTTGCAGAGAGGCTTGGATAGCTGCATCTTCATCTGATGGAGCAGCGTGAGCAATAATAGGCTGAGTCTGAGGTGGAGTAAAGAACGGTACACTGCTCTCGGTTCGAGGAGGGAACTCAATTCCAGCAGACTAAAAGTTTTCAAAACCAGTTATCAAAAACTTTGATACATAGTGATAAAAATTGAAAACACATAAAAAGGCTCATGTACTATACCCTGAGTTCATTATAAGCATTGTAGTACTGAGGGTATCTTCCACCGCTTCCACCAAAAGCTTCTTGCCATGTATCTAATAAACTGAGTATCTTTTCCCTCACATGTAGATCCGGCTGCATAAGTTAGATGGTGAAAATTTCCATGTCAAGTGGATTTGATAATAGAATTGAAACATAAACAGGCAGGTGAGAGATGGTAAGTGAAAAAAAAAAACCTTTTTCTTCACTACTTTGACCATATCAGACAAGATATCACGTTCAACAATGAGCTGGTACACGCTCTCGCCACAATTCTTGCTCAGAGTTTCCAAAGCCTGAACCAATTCACCAATGAGAAGATCAATACAATAAAACAGAACCAAACCAAAGCATTGTATCCAACAATGAGTAGAAGAAATAAGCACTTACATAAAGAGCAAGAATCTGGACTTTAGAGTTTTTACTTCCTAACCGTTTCTTAAGCACCTTCACTGCTTCTTTTGCTTGACTACAACAACCAAAACAAGGTCAAAACTTTTAAGCATCCACCTAGCTTAATAAACTCAATCAGATATCAGTAGTTTAAATGTGACTGAAAGGAACTATATTTTACCTAGGATCCATGTTGATTATATCACACAATTCAATGTTGATAGCCCAATCAGGACCAATCAGCATATCATTAGTAGCTCTCTCAGCACAAGCAGCTGCGTTGTTTGCCATTACTAGATCGCTTCTCCAATCAAAATCCTATAAGTATTAAGAACACACATGTTGAAACACCATAATATCTATATATAACCTCTTAATTCCAGATTAGTAACAAAAGATCAAACACTGTGTCAACATCATTAGGATCAGACTGTTAAAAAAAGCTAATCACAATTCACAAACGAGCTAGTTAAATAAGAACAGATCACGAACCTAGAAGAAGCAATCAATTGTAAAACAAAACTAATTCCAACGAAATCAAAGTGAACATATCAAGCTAAGAACTTTACCTGCAATAGACTCTAAACTTGAGAATAGATTATAGACCAAGCGAAGATTTGTACGACTGAAAATCGAGAAGATGAATAATTTAGAGGGTTATCGGAAAAGTCTAAACTTGAATTCGATTACGATCGGAATTTGTGTGATCGTATCGTTAGCCTTAGCCGTTCATAAATCAACTGCGACTTCTTTGTGTTTTTTTTTTTGGGGGCTTTTTTCTCAGTAGGCTAAAATAACAGTCGGTGACGGAATATAAACAATCAATTATTCTTCATCATTCGATGAATATAATAACGTTTAGGTCAAAAGTAATGATCATTCTTTGCAAAATAGCAACTACCAAGAATTTTACCAATTTCTGAACTCATATTTGATTTTTCGATATTCATCGTTGACTTTTCTTATTGTTAACCGCTATAAGGATTAAACGCGTTTTTTTTTCCAATTCCAACGTTGCGTTTGGACAAGGAAAAATTAACTCTAAAACAAATTATTGTTAAGTCCACAGTGGGACCCAATTTCCACATCAGCTTTTTCTAAAAAACAAAAAGGACGAGTCTTTTTAGACAAACAGATTAATGTAAATTTATTAGTTTTAGGCTTTTAATAACTAAAGGTTAAAAAAAAATTAGATCCTAAAACAAAGCTACGCACTGTCATACTGTACATTAGGATTCAAAATCCCAGAATTAAAGAGACATAAAGTGCACATTAGTCTCGATTTACATAATTTAAAACCGTATCCAAAAGACACGTAGGCTTATTACAAAAAAAAACAAAGTTAATAAAAGTGATCATCTTCGTGGTAAAACTTCATCGATTTTCATATCTCTCTCTGTTCTCGGAACCATTCCTCCGAAGACTTGTAGACTCATCACTCGATGAGTGTATCATTACTTAAGCCACGAAAGGGTCACCAGACAATGAGGTTCAGTCTCTTGAGTGTACCTTCTTCCAGAAGAAAGAAAAGCAGCTTCTTGTTTCATCCCTGCAATTATAAATGAGACAGTTTCAATGAAATTTGAATTATGATGTGACATTTAATAGGTCTTAAACTTTGACAACAATATTTCACAGTTCACACAACCAACAACATCGTTAAAAGATTCACGTGATGCAGATAAAGAGAAAAAAGCATCATAAAACAGTTCGATTTTTACATCAATCATCAAGATTTATTATTGTCAAAGTTTAACAAAAACCAAAAGCCAATGAATTGATGTAATAGAAACGAGACACAACTAGGAATTTTGATCAAACTGATTAAGCAAAGCAAAATCCAAAGTAATCTGATATGAAAGACGAAACCTTTAATTTCTCTGTTCGAAACATACCTTAAGCTGCTTCGGCTCCTATTACTGCTGTTGCTATTACTCCTCTTTGTAGTCGAACTTCCTCTAGATTCAGACAATCTATTCCACCAATCTCTATCCTCTCCTTTCACAGACTCGTCAGAGATCGAAGGTCTCGGTGAAACCTTAGAATCCTCGCCCTTTCTCTTCGTCTTCTTCTTATTCTTCGTCGTAGTAGTTTTCTTAGATCGTAAACTAACCGGAAACATCATGTTCAGAAGAAACCCACTGTTAATCCCTCCTCCAGTCCGATTTGAATCAACCCATTTACCACTTTTACTCTTCTTCACAACCTTACTCGGCCTATTACTTCTCTTAGGCAATTCATCGAACACCTTCCGTTCATTCTCATCCTTCACCCTCACTTCGACAAGATCTTTCAAGGAAAGCTCGTAACACGACTCGGGCATCTTACTAACCATATCCATAAGCTCTCGTTGACCACGAGCTATAGCTTGTGCTTTAGAATCCGGCGAAAGTCTCCAATATTCTTCCGGTTGGTGACGAGGAGGACTCTTGGGAGGACTGGTTCTCCATAAGGTAGGAGAACAAACGCCGGAATCTGAGTGATCGTTGGGAATACTTGGAAAACACAAATGGGTATTGAAGGATTTAGATGAAGGATCTAACATCATGATGATTTAGCAACAACGAGAGAAGCGTATGTGTGGAAATTTTAGAAACTGAGCTTTTTCTACAAAACAAAACGAAAAAAAAGATATCTAGCTTGACCCGGTTATTATGGCAGTTGTAGCATATACTGGAATTTATAAAGGATTCAGTTTTTATTTGTTGTAAGTGAAATAAAAGTTTTGATTTTATTTTTCTTTTATTAAAAATCTTATAAGATTTTTGGGCTTTAATTTAAAATGTCACGTTGTTTTCAAAGTGGTTAAATAGTCCCTATTTAAATTAATTAGGGGATTTTGCAGATCGTATTTCAGGATGGATTGTGGGAGTTGGGTTCTTCAAAGTCAAGCGCTTCTAGATCATATTTCCTCAAAAAGTCATATATTTGTTATTTGGCATAAGCATGGACAAAAAACTTGAACTCAAAATCGAACTGATCTAAAATAATTTGTTCGGATCTGGTTTGGTTATGTTTATGATAGATTTTTGTACTCGGTTTAGTAACATGTATTACCTTATATAAGAATGTTTTAGTATTTTGGTGTTTTTGGGGTATTTGAACATATTTTGAGTATTTTCATATTAATTTTTTTACATGTTTAGATATTTATGCTATTTTTTTGGATATTTTAGATAAAAAAATTTAAATTTTGAGTCTGATATATTTAATAATATCCTAACCGAAATAGTATATAGTTTTGTATTTTATTTTTATATTTACTATTGTATTTTTTTAAAACCAACTCGTTCTAACCTCGAATATAACCGACTAAAATGCGATATAAAAAATTATAAATATTTATACGGGTCTGAAACTTCTATATCCGAAAAATTCAAGTCCAATCAATTTTTATTGAAATTTGACATAAATACATGAATGACTAAGCCTAATTTTGCACATAAAATCAGCTATCTTTTTTTCTGGAGTAGGAATTGGTATGATGATATCATTGATTTTAGGTAGTCGTCAATTGTCATTAAATGATGGTCGTGCTTTCTCACCACTTGAGCACGTATGATATTATGATGTCATTATCTAAAATGTAGAACATACATTACTGATGAATATAGAAAGTAAGACTACGATTGGTTGACAAAAACAAAATGTATTTACAATTCGTGATATTTCTGTCTTTTTAGGAGCGTTGGTCTTTGTAATATTTAGTCTTTTAATGTGTGTTTAAAAGCATAATCAACTAAGCGTGTTTAGTACTAGAAGACAAGCATAAAATGCGTGTTTCATTACATTATTCCTTTGCAAATTTTAAAGGAATCTGTCTATATTTACTAATCATTCAGTGTGCTCCTCGTTTATGGAGCTAATAGTTTTCAAATGATTTTTTAAAATGTTTACATTATAAAAGTTGGTCCCAAACAAAGGATAGAAATTTGGAAGTTGAGTTAGAATTGTCATGCAATTGAGTAGAGAGGCCCAGTAAATTAAAAAGCCCAAAAAAAATTGGGTTAGATCCACCCGAAAGTGGAGAGCCTTAACTGGATGTGTTTTAAAATACCCGAAGGTCAATCCCGTCTCTGTCAGAGGAGATGCCAACCATCTCTCCTTTTTAGGAACACAACCTATCAACATTTATTTATGTGTATATACACAAACCAAAACACCCAAATATCCGATGTGGGACAAATATTGATTTTTAGATCAGCTTAATACTAATGACGTTAATAACTATGGAAGGGGAAGCAAAGCTCCACCGTCAAGGCACTTCCACCATTGCAGACTGTCTTAAATGTCTTGGGCAATGTGGAAAAACTCCACCGGTTGCTGTCAGAAACATGGTATCCGATCAACAGAAATAACAACAAATGATATATGATTTGTGTCTTACAATATATATGGATGGAGACTAATCTAAGACTCTAAATAAGGCTTTCTTATGTGTATATCCAATATTTCCCATGTAATATAAAATCCTCAATTTCAAAAACACTCTCCTGTGGTTAAATGACTAAATTCGGTGGGAAAGTATTGTCTAGCTACCTGATATAAAATAATATCGATAGCAACATGCTGAAAGAATGAGGAATTGCTCAAAGGCTAGCACATATCACACAAATTCAACAACGATCTCAATTCTCAACTCAGGTTCCCACTTTTTACATACGAAGCACATAAATTTAACCCCCTAGGTTCATTGGAAATTGATGTAAGTTATGTCGAAGAAAGCTTTATTGGTGGTTAGATGTTACGAACCAATGAATCTTTCAATGTCAATTTGTTCCCCACCTAAAACTATAGAAAAGCATTTCTGGTAATTGTTGTACACCCTTCAACCAATCTAAAAATGGAAATGTTTTCACGTGGTATGATCAATAGAGATATTGTTTTTTCTTCTTTTCTTTAAAAAGTTTTATTTCACGGACGTCATGAAAAAAAAAAAAACAAAGAAAGATATAAATGACACGCAAGTAGGTGACTTTGCAATTTGATTTCGTTGGATAAAGATCAAAATCAATAAAAACACAACAAAGTTTGGTTTGGTGGTTGAAAAATCTTTAAATGATTTGTGTTTCTAGGTAACTAAGGCATTGCAACTTCTCTCAATATTAATTTCTACTTTCTTCAATACTATTTGTCCACTATAATTAGTGTAACAACAAGAAATCCCCAAAAAAGCGTGGAAGATAATAATTTGTAGACATTTTAGACTTTTTAGTAATTAAGAAAAAAAAAAAAAAGTTGGAGATAGATATGGCTGACATGTCAAGTCCGACAAGGAGATACATGCACTTGTCGTCCTTCTAATCCTTTGTCCTCAAACATCGTTAAAGACAACACTTCTTCCTTCTTCTTCTTTCTATTCTTCATCGTTTTCTTCTCCTTCTTCTTCTTCTTTTGTCCCTTATCGGTAGACATGGCGATCTGGTTTGCTAGATCCAGAAACCTTGTTTCTAGCTTGAGACAGAATCTAGGTTTGTCGACGATTCTCGTAAAACGCGATTACTTTCCTCGTCCCGTTGTCTATACAACTTCTCGGTTATCTTCAACGGCGTTTTTGGGTCCGTTAGCGAGCCTCCGTCGAGAGTCGACGGCCGTGGAGAAGCAGCCTGATTTGGTTCAACAGATTGATGTAGACGATGCACAGGTATTTTCATTTGTTTTTTTTTTAATATTCATTGGATTCACGTGTTTATGGTTATTTTTAAATTCGGATTAGTGCATAAGTGTGGATAGCGATTGTTTCTATTGTTTAAAAAGAAATTATTAGTTCTTGTGAGGCAGATGCTTCTTCGGTCTAAAGTCGTTCAACCCGGTTTAATTTGATTCCTTGTTCGTCATTTGAATTTTTTGGATTTCATGGTTAATTATTAAGATAGATTTGATTTTATCCTCGTAATCTTAGGTGAAACATGTTTCGTTTTGGTTGAAAATTCATTTAGTCTCAAAGATTTGTACTTTAAAAAAATATCTTAAAGAGTTTAAAAGGTAGATTATTTTCCCTTTTGATTTTGCGGTCGGTTTAGATCCGGTATGGGCTTGAACCGAGATCCATACATTTTACGAGACAACAACAACAGTTCACAACTTCACACCCACACAAATACACAACTACGCAAATCATAATAAAGGTGGGGACCACGTCGCATGAGAAAAAGTAGGGCCCACAAGTCACACTTATGAATAGTTTGAATATGCAATACGGGTCCCACTTTGGGTTAGTAACAGTCGAACTGACGACTACACGTGTCTGACTCTGATTAATAATAAGTCACAGCAGTCTTAATCTTCCAGGACCAGTTTCGCTATAAACCCCTGTTCTTATCGAACCTTTGTACATATGTCCCAATATTTTTTGTTCTTTACACTGTTATACATTAAGAGTTTTAGCATCATACTGAAAATTTCCAGGAATTGGATTTTCCCGGAGGCAAAGTCTCTTACACATCGGAGATGAATTTCATCCCGGAATCTACTTCTCGGAGAATTCCTTGTTACCGTGTTCTTGACGAAGACGGACGAATCATCCCCGATAGCGATTTTATTCCGGTACAATAATTTTGGAAATGTAATTAGAGTTGGTATGACTTTGGTTTAGTTACTAACCGACAAAAATGTCTGACTGAAATCGGAAAAGGTGAATAAGAACCTCGCCGTTAAAATGTACGAACAAATGGCGACGCTTCAAGTAATGGACCACATCTTCTACGAAGCTCAACGTCAAGGAAGAATCTCTTTCTACCTTACTTCTGTCGGAGAAGAAGCCATTAACATTGCTTCTGCAGCCGCTCTAAGTCCTGACGACGTCGTTTTACCTCAGGTAAGCCGTTGCGTTTGTTCTGAAAACGTTTGTTCCCGGTTTGTTTTAACCGGGAAATTTCAAATTTTTTGATACAGTACCGAGAGCCTGGAGTTCTTCTATGGCGTGGCTTCACATTGGAAGAGTTTGCGAATCAGTGCTTTGGGAACAAAGCTGATTACGGCAAAGGTAGACAAATGCCGATTCATTACGGTTCAAATCGTCTCAATTACTTCACTATCTCCTCTCCAATCGCGTAAGAATCTCTGAGTCATATTAATGATTTGTTCTTTTCTTTGGTGTTTTTTTGCTGAGTCTGTTTTGTAATTTTGCTTCTTCAGCACGCAACTTCCTCAAGCTGCTGGAGTTGGGTATTCTCTGAAAATGGAGAAAAAGAACGCTTGTGCTGTTACATTCATCGGAGATGGTGGCACAAGCGAGGTTAATTTCTCACTTCTTTAATTAAGTATCAACATTTCAAGAACTGAAATTCATAGTAGTTTTTTGGGGATTAGGGAGATTTTCACGCCGGATTGAATTTCGCGGCGGTAATGGAAGCTCCGGTAGTATTTATCTGTCGAAACAACGGTTGGGCCATCAGTACACATATCTCAGAACAGTTCAGAAGTAAAAAAAAACTAACTTAACTTTTCCTCTGTTTTTACATTACAAATAGAGACCAAAACTAATTCCTCTGTTTTAATATGGTTTTGGTTTTAGGTGATGGAATTGTTGTGAAAGGTCAAGCTTACGGAATCCGAAGCATTCGTGTGGACGGTAACGATGCACTTGCAGTTTACAGTGCGGTACGGACAGCTAGAGAAATGGCTGTAACAGAACAAAGACCTGTTCTCATCGAGGTAACAAAAAAAAACCATATTAGAGATTTGTCTCAAAGTTTATAACTTTTAGTGAGACGAGACTTTGTTGTGCAGGCGATGACATATAGAGTAGGACATCATTCCACATCAGATGATTCAACTAAGTACAGAGCAGCCGATGAAATCCAATACTGGAAAATGTCGAGAAACCCTGTGAATAGATTCAAGAAATGGGTTGAGGATAACGGATGGTGGAGTGATGAAGCTGAAACTAAGCTAAGATCTAACACAAGAAAAGAGGTAAAGATTCCAAAAACCGCTACGTTCTTGGTGTTGAAGTTAAAGTTATGTTATTAAACTGTTTTTTGTGTTTATTATTATAGCTGATGCAAGCGATTCAAGCAGCGGAGAAGTGGGAGAAACAACCATTGACAGAGTTGTTTAACGATGTATATGATGTTAAACCGAAGAATCTAGAAGAGCAAGAACTTGGTTTAAAGGAATTAGTACAGAAACAACCTCAAGATTATCCTCCTGGTTTTCATGTATGAAATCTATACAGGAGCTGTAAAGTTGAAGTTCCCATTCTAGTACATATTGGATGCTTGGTGCAGACTATTTATGTATATTGCCCGAGTTTCGAATTGTAATCGAGTATTTATGAAGAAATCAGCATTAGAAGCATCATGAAATAGCCTTGAGAATGTTGTTTTCGTTTAATAAAACAAGTTATAAATTTTCCGGGTAGAAGTTTAAATAAGTAGTAGAAAATTATTCTGAATGTATGCATTGTAATTAGTCATGTCCATCTTATAATATTAGAGAATAATGATAAGATGATCCTTTTTTCAAGTAAGTAAATAAATATGATAAGATTGGTCTGCATTTCTACATGTGTATATAGGGAGAAATCTCAATCAAATAAATTTATTAATTATTTTTTTCTAAAAATGCATGTATTGGATAAAATACGATGTGCTTAAACTTTCTTCCAACTTCATGAGAAATTTTAAATGTATGACAAAAAGTTATTTAATATTTTGTTAATTAACATTATATATAGTACTTTTTAGAGAAAAATCATAAAAAACTATAAATGCGATCGTCTTTGGAAGTTATCCCATAGCTTAAAATTTGTGGATGCATAATGCTAAAAAAGTGAGTGGATCTCATTCGTTGCGGCTTCGATTTTTATCAAATACAACAGTTGTCCACTGTTCGATTTTGACACACACACACACATTCACCGATTCACGTATCTCCTTCTTCTATTTCATTACTCAAAGAATAATTCCTTCACACCACCATTACCATATCAATTCAGTTAATCATTTGTTCAACATTTTTCTTAAGGAATATTCACATATTTATATGTATTAGAATTTATAAAATACTAGTATTAAATTATACTAGTGTCATCGGCTTAGAAAATTGGAATCTATTCAAAGCATTTTTGATGGGCTCATAGAATTAATTAAAATTAAAACACTTCACTTAACGTATCTGCCAGTCACTATAGTACACGTGGCAGCTTACGCGTCACATAGCCATTACCCACACGTTTCCATTGCCTCTGGCGTCTTCTTTCCCTTCCATTTCCCAAAACTTTTTATTTTTCATTTTTTGTTTTGTTTCTTCTCTTGTTTATATTCTGGACGATTGCTTTTGCGTAATTACAAAGAAAATATCAACTAAATTTGAAGGTACCCAAAAAAGAAACAAAGAAAGAGGAACGAAGAAACTAATTCAAAGGTATGATCTTAAGGCCAAAGTTATGATCTTTTTTTTCTCCTTAGGATTATACTTTGTTTTACAGAAACAGAGCTACCCTCTGCTCTTACTTTAGTCAGTGAATTACTTGATAATCTTTTTTTTTTTTTTAATCAAAGGGTTAATTATTCTACTTTCGGGAAAAATACAGAATCCAGAGCTAATCATGAAACTTAGTTTTTGTAATTTTCTCTAGAGCAGAATTGAAATTACTATACTGCTGCAAAATTAGATTTCAGAGGTTCAAAAATTTTCGTTCTGTTTCCATGAAAATGAAAGTTTGTACTTTTGCTGCATTTGTTTCTTTACTGATGATGATACTTTCAAATTCCTCTTTTCAAAAAAAGTTTCGTCTTTCGAGGTTCCAAATCGGTGAATAGCATTCTCTCTCTGACCTGTCTATATATCTCTCTTTATCATTCCTTTGAGGTGATAGGATCAAGACACCGCTACATTAGTCATTACTTACTTTAAAGATGGTGATGGGTGGTGGAGAAGCATCCATGGAACTAGACCAGAGTTTTCATAAGATGAAGATGGAAGGAATCTTAATCAAAGACTGGAAAGACATCCCTGTAGAGCTTCTAATGAGAATCCTCTCCCTTGTTGATGATCGTAATGTCATTGTTGCTTCTGGTGTTTGCACTGGCTGGAGAGATGCTATCTCTCTTGGCCTCACTCATCTTCGTCTCTCTTGGTAATATTCTCATTGAAATTTAAAGTCTTGATTTCATCTGGTTTGTGTAAAGATCAGTTTTTTTTTGTTTTTCATTGATCTTTGTCTACACTTTATGATGTTGTTTCTTTGTTTTTTAACAAGGTGCAATAAGAACATGAAAAGCTTGGTTCTTTCTCTTGCTCCCAAGTTTGTAAAGCTGCAGACTTTAATACTGAGGCAGGATAAACCACAACTAGAGGACAATGCAGTGGAAGCTATAGCAAATCACTGCCATGAGCTAGAAGAGCTTGATCTAAGCAAAAGCTTGAAACTTACTGATCGTTCCCTTTATGCACTTGCTCATGGTTGCCCTGACCTCACAAAACTCAACCTTAGCGGCTGCACTTCATTCAGCGACACTGCTATTGCTTATTTGACCAGATTCTGCAGAAAGCTTAAAGTTCTGAATCTTTGCGGATGTGTCAAAGCTGTATCTGACAATGCCTTGGAGGTGAAATCTCTATTCTTTAACCTTTGCTCATAACAGTTGGCAAATTTTTTGATAGAATTCGTTTTATGTTGATGTGTGTAGGCTATTGGTAATAACTGCAGTGAGTTACAGTCACTAAACTTGGGATGGTGTGAGAATATAAGTGATGATGGTGTAATGAGTTTAGCTTATGGCTGTCCAGAGCTCAGGACCCTTGACCTCTGTGGCTGTGTTTTAATTACAGATGAGAGTGTGGTGGCTCTAGCAGATTGGTGTATCCACTTGAGGTCATTGGGGTTATACTATTGCAGAAACATAACAGATAGGGCGATGTATTCGTTAGCTCAAAGCGGGGTAAAGAACAAACCGGGGTCATGGAAATCGGTTAAGAAAGGGAAATACGATGAAGAAGGGCTGAGAAGTCTCAACATTAGCCAATGCACTGCACTCACACCTTCAGCGGTTCAAGCTGTTTGCGATACCTTTCCAGCTCTTCACACTTGTTCGGGAAGGCATTCGCTTGTCATGAGTGGTTGTTTGAGCTTAACGTCTGTGCACTGTGCTTGTATTCTTCAGGCTCATCGCGCTCACAGTGTGGTTCCTCACTCAGCTCATTGAAACAGAGGAATATATATGTTTGTATTGTATATAAGCATCATGTTTCATGTTGATTAGGTGACAAACTTGGTATTATAAAGGAAGTAGATTTCTAAGATGTTTGTTTTGTGTTGGTTCTTTCTTTGTCTTGAAAGATCTTTCATGAAGGAATGTCAATGACATGTTTGTTACACTATTGAAGGTATAATAATTGGTCTTTGGTTGATAAGGTAGATGTAACTTATTTAGGATTGTAAAGTCTTGACTCTCGAGGATGGATGTAGAAAAAAATGGGCCTTTGGATGTAAAATGAGGATAATAATTGTAAACAAAAAGAAAGGTCCTACCGGGAGTCGAACCCAGGTCGCTGGATTCAAAGTCCAGAGTGCTAACCACTACACCATAGAACCTTTTTGTTTAACTTTATTCTTTAACTTATATATACCAAACTTGCAATGAAACAGTTAGTTATTTTGTTTGTTAAGTAAACCTTGATCAATTAAGCATATTACTAGTATATAAATTAATCTACTTTAACAGATATCTAAGAAATGATTATTGTTGTTTTCTTTGGAAGATAAGGACTGACAAATAAGCACACTATTTGATTGTGGTGAATCTATAAGCAAATATAAGCACTCTAATAGGAATTCTATAATGGGCTTTCTCAAGGGACTAAACACATAAATAAGTGGCGATATGCTGAAATAATCAGACAAGGTATTTTACGCGGCTTTCATTTGACTTATAAATTTTAATTAGAATATTTAGGTCAAAAAAAAGAATTGAGTAATCATTAAGATGATTCACCTAAATTAGTGTTTAGTTTCACGTAGGACGGAAGGAATGAACACTACTTACCACTTAACAGCTTCGTTTGTCCGTCTTAGATTTCTAATTACGGATACAAAATATTTGGAAAATTTTGAATGTAATTAAGAAGTTATTGGAATAGAGTAATTAAGGAAATCTTAAAATGACAACCGTGTATTGACTCCATGTAAGACTACTTCGACAGAGAAGATAATTAACTTGCCAAATTAGCAAAAATAAAAATTACGAATCTTCCAAACACATCCTATGATTCACCTCTTAGAGAAATAATCAACTTACACTTTAAAAATAAATGCAATTACAATCATTTAATTACCACAAATTTCAATGATGTATAAGTTCAGGTCCAGATTTTTACATAGTAAGTACAGCTTTGCAATTTAGTTACCTACAAATTTTAGTCATTTCCATATAAATATACTCACACTCAAGTACAGCTTTGCAATTTCAAAAACAAACACATGGATAAAGAAGAAATCAAGATTCTGGTTCTCATAATCGGCGCAGGACCAGCCGGTTTAGCTACATCAGCTTGTCTTAACCGGTTGAACATACCAAACATAGTGGTGGAACGAGAAGATTGCAGCGCCTCTCTCTGGAAAAGAAGGTCTTACGATCGTCTCAAGCTTCACCTCTCAAAGAAATTCTGTCAACTCCCTCACATGCAATTCCCTCCAAACACACCTACATTCGTCTCCAAGTTAGGTTTCATAAATTACCTTGACGAATACGCTACAGGTTTCAACATAAAACCTAGATACAACCGGAACGTCAAATCCGCGTATTTCAAAGATGGTCAATGGATCGTGGAAGTGGAGAATGGCACAGCAATGTCGAGAGAAGTTTACTCGGCGAGGTTTTTGGTTGCGGCGACAGGAGAGAATAGCGAAAGTGTGATTCCGGAGATTCCGGGGCTTGTAGGAAGCTTTGAAGGAGAGTATTTACACTCAAGTGAGTACAAGAACGGCGAAAAGTTCACCGGAAAAGATGTTTTGGTCGTCGGATGTGGTAATTCCGGTATGGAGATTGCTTATGATCTATCTAAGAGTAACGCTAAGGTCTCTATCGTTGTTCGTAGTACGGTAAGTTATACAGATTACAAAAAATTTAATAAAAACGGTTATATAAGTTATAACATTAACTAATCAGAATATTAAACATTTTTTAATATAGGTGCACGTGTTAACGAGAGGGATCGTACGGATTGGAATGTCTCTGCTCAGATTCTTCCCGGCAAAATTAGTTGACCGTTGGTGTCTCTTACTCGCGGAGCTAAAATTTGGGAATACTACGAGGTATGGGCTTGTAAGGCCTAAGAAGGGCCCATTTACGTACAAGTTTATCACCGGCCGTTCACCAACCATCGACGTCGGCTGCGTTGGAGAGATTAAATCCGGCAAGATTCAGGTTGTGCCGTCGATTAAGCGTATAGAAGGGAAGAGAGTCGAGTTCGTCAATGGAAAAACAAAAATCGTTGATTCTATTGTCTTCGCAACTGGTTACAAGAGCAGTGTTTCAAAATGGCTTAAGGTAAACTTATTGTCTTCTCCGAGAATTTTTTTTTTTTAAAACTCTGTTCTTGTTTTAATGGTTTTGATGTGACACAGGTCGATGATGGAGATCTGTTCAATGAAAATGGGATGCCGAAACACGACTTCCCGGATCATTGGAAGGGGAAGAACGGTTTGTATAGTGTTGGGTTTGGGAGACAAGGCTTGGCTGGTATTTCAAGAGATGCTCAAAACATTGCTAGTGACATTGTTTCTGTTGTTTGTCGGAGGAGAATGATGAACAAGCTTTCCCTACTAAATTAGATTTTTTTAAAGATTCATATTCTTTGATAGAGCTTCAAAAGAAGTTGGGATAGTCTTGTTTGAATATGATATAACCAAAAACAAAATGTTATTAATAAGATAGATACACACACAGCTTCATGGAAAAAGAAGATAACATTATTGATGATTTCAATTGTGGCCAAGACTTTTCTCAGAATCTCATGATTTTGTTGTTGTGCCAAGAGCGTTTCTGAGGTTAGAGTACTTAATCTCAAGCTCATACCAAGAATCCAAGTTCACCAAACGGTTAAACTCCTCGAAAGTAATCATTTTTTCTAAGTGATCTTTTGTGGTTCCTTTTTCCTTGAGAATCTTGAGAACATCGACAAGAGCTCGAGTCGATGCATATAACGACGTGAGTGGGTGTGCTATCAAATGAAACCCCATTTCTTTAAGCTCGTCAGGTGTATGTAACGGCGTGCGTCCACCTTCAAGCATGTTACAAACTCTGTAACCTTTTGTTCGCTTTCCAATTTCTTTAAGCTCATCGTCGTCCCTTGGTGCCTCGACAAAACAAGCATCAGCTCCTGCCTGCACATCATTTTCCCAATCTTGTCTTTATAACACAACAAAACACAAGATAATTTAGTAGCTAGTAACCAACAACCTCCATGTAGAGATTAGCACGGTCAATGGCATCTGAGAGTCCTGTTTTTGCTGAAAGAGCACGTGCATCAGTTCTAGCTATGAGGAAGAAGTCAGAATCTCCTATAGCGTCTCTTGCTGATGCTATCTTAGCTGCGTGCTCCTCTGCAGGTATGACCTGTTTCCATGTTAGTAGCCAAATGTTATATAACTTTAGAAGTTAGAACTAAAATCATCTGAACGCAAAACCAATACCTCTTTCCCACGCATATGTCCTAAACAAAAGACAATAGAGAGCAAAAGAGTTAAAACACTATTCAAAACAGCTTAAACCTTTGCGGAGAAGGGACAAGAAGATGATGTTGCTTACCACATCTCTTTGGCCATGCTTGGTCCTGCAACAAACCCAAAAATTACATCAACAAGAGAAAGAAACTGTCTTGTAGTTACTAAGATAGCAAAAGAGAATAGTAACATAAGACTATGGCTTATTTGATCCAATACATCAAACATTACCAAGTCAGAATCATAAGAGATTCTAGAAACCAAAGACAAGTCTGAGAATATATATATATACCTCAAGGAAACAACCAGCAGCACCAGCTGCGATTAAGTCCTTAACGGTTCTTTGAACATTTAGAGCATTTCCTCCACCAGTATCTGAAACAAATCTCAAAGACTTAATCTTTTTTTTTAAGAGAACAAAAACTTCAGATAAGAAACATGACACAACTTCTGATATTCTTGCCTGCATCCGCAATGATAGGTATGTTCGGAGCTGCAGCACAGACCGATCTCGCCGTAGCTGCCATCTCCGGCGGTCTAAAAACGACATAACAAAAACAAATAAAACGACAAAAGATATAATTTCGACTAAAAGAAAGAGGAAAAATAAAAAGGCATAGGAAGCGCACGTTATCAAACCGAAATCTGGTTTTCCCAAAATTGCGGCAGAGAGAGCATAACCGGAGATTAATGCAGCGGAGAATCCGGTCTGCTGCACGATAGCCGCCGATAATGCGTCGTAGACGCCGGGGATAAGAACGGCTCCTTGCTCTTCAATCAGACGGTGAACGCGTGTCTGCATTCTCACCGTCGGATAAGCCGATCTGACGGCGCGAGGAGGATTTTGCCGTATTCTAGCTGAAAATGTAGAGTTTGAGTTGCAGAGTGAAGTAGATTTGGCCGCCATTAAGATCGACATTTTCGAAGCTTCGGAGATTTTAGTAAGCCGTTAGAGAGTGAAGAAGACAAGGCTTTCAGTATCATCGTCATCAATGGTATAAATAAAGAAGAAGATAAAGTTTCTTTAATGATATGATGTACACGTGTCACCACGTGTCGTATGTTTATGAGCTATTAATTGTATTTAAGCTCTAAATCGGTAATTTTGATGATTATGTAGCCTTACGAAAGAGAAAATAAGAAAAGAAAAAAGCAGCATTGCATTTGCAGGGACTATGGTTAGGTACGCACGTTTATTGGTGTTAATTATGGTTATGGACTATGGAGTTATGGCTTCACCAATTTTACAATCTAATGTACATAAAGAGGTTTGGTAAGTATCTAAAGAGTGTGTATCTAAGCAAATAAATTGTGTTTTCTTTTAGGTCATTTGTCGAAATAAACACTAAGAGAAAACAACAAATTGGAGATAGTATGAAAAGGTTTTCTATTGTTTCATTTGAGTCTTTAGATGATTTATAAATAAGAGATTTCATCCTCTTTATACAAATGTACTTGAGCATTCCCAGAATTGATGATGGATATCAATTTGTATCCGACGATAGAAATTGGTCTTCTAAAATCTTTCATATTTTGAGTATACCGCCGGATTTTCTTGAATTTGATTGGTATTTGAAATTGTTAACCATTTTTTGTTTTTTGTCAAACAAGATCTTTACTCATACAATAGATGAATTCATAATTATCAAAAAAGAAAAATATCATGTATCCATATAAAAGAGTAAAAACAGAGTTACTCATTTGGTTATAACAGAATAAGAACATCTCAATTCACACTCTATATTTTCTTCTAAATTCTATTATAAAGTAAATTTGCTTCAACATATCTCTATATCTTACTCTAATTAGAGTAACACTATAATTTATTCTCTATAATAGTAACTTTATTTATTCTTCTATATTTTACACTACAAATTTCTTTAAAATAGAGAAGTTTATGCCATTTCTACTCGTTTAAGCCAAGTTTAGTGGCTTTAGACGACATTCCTACTCGCCATAATATTATGTCTTGGTCGTCACAATCACATGGAAGAAATACGTCCATGGGCCTAATATGGCTCTGTAGAGATGTTATAGAAACTCAGGTGTCAAACCCATTACGATTTTGGTATTCTACTACTTGTTCAATGTCTTTGTTTTTTCAATTTTGGTTGTGACCTTTGTTGTTCATTCTAATGAGTAATGATTATTCAAGGATTTCATCCAAGTTTTATCTTCTGCTTTTTTAGTTTCCAGGAAGAAAAAATAGATAGAAGAAAGTTATATAGGCAACACGTGGATTTTAATTTTTTGTATTAGTTTTATCTAGTGAACTTAGTGAATTAGAGATTATACAGACTTTGTCGGTCAGACTTTTTTATCCTTAGATGAATATTAATAATAACTAAATTATTACAGGTTTGAAATCATGGGACATGCTGTCGGAGACTAATTAATATGAATCCAAAACATAATTCCATGGCGCAGCCGGATTTGCATGCGTTTAGGAGGACTAAACAACCCACTTCCTAGTGACAATCTTTTCTTAATACATAAATCATGTACAAGTAAACATAATTAACCTATGTACCATCCGTATGGACCGTATCACTCACGCATAGATGTGAATCATGTGGTCGATGGCAATTAAAAAAAACATACATGTGAACATCGGTTGGACTCTTAAATATTCACTTTTTCTTGATTTCTTAAATATATACACAAAAATGAGGTTATTTGCAAGGGTAAATTTTTTAAAAAACTTTCTTCTAATTTTAAACTTCAAAGCAGGCTTTTGTTAAAATGCATAAGATTCTATTCACATTTTAAAGCTTCGTCAAAAGGAAAAAAAAATCCATCAGCCAACTAAGCTAGTAACATCATTTGTTTAAAGAAACTTCCATTTAAATTCTATAGGTAACATTATAGCATAAGAAAAGCAACTTTAGTGAATGGGATGCATAATTTTCCCTTGCAAATTAATTTTTGCTAATGGTTGAATATATTAATATTGTATGTGAGATAATCAATGTATATACTTCAAACTTCAAAAAGAATGGGAATTAAGGTCTTATTGTATCAAATAAAAAAAGAAGTTACGTAGTGGATAAGAACGAGAGATAGAGAAGACTTCCTAGGTGGATATTGCCAGGATAAGGTTGATAAAGACTCTGCTTCAAATGTTAAGTATCTTCATTCTTCATCATGCTTTTTTTTTTTGGTCGTCAAAAGTTTCACTAAAAGAGGAAGAAACTCATACAAGGGCTTTACATATTTAAAATGAAGAATGTTTTCCTGGTTAAAATGAAAAAGAAAAACTAGTAATAGATTCTTTACACATTGATTTCTGATCATTACTTATGCGTTAAACAGTCATTTTATTTGAAGACTTTCATATGTCCCACTAAACTCAAGAACTAAAATTTATAAATAATGGCTCAACAGTGTGGTCACAAAATTAAGCTAAGATATAAACAAATGAAAGGACTTTGCAAACAACATATTTTAAAACATCTTAGATTCTTGGTATTTAGTATACATAATAATAGAGATATGTAAGTTAGGATCAGTGTTCAAACTAAATTTATGTTGACATGTTCTTTGTGCGACTTGGGGATTTTAGTTTTGGTTTATTAATTTTTTTTTAAAAAAAACAGTATTTGAGAATGTGAGTTCAGATAATACAACAGTAAATTTCTGGTAAAACATTTCTCAAGTTGACAAAGAAAAAAACAGAGCGTTTGAATATTTCATAAGAATCAACACGTTAAATTGCACTAACAGCATGAAAATCGTGAATATTTTAATCCAAAGTCAATAGTGGGAACTGTCGTAGGCGCCTTCGTCACCCCACGATCGCTTCCGTCATAGTTTCCAGGTATAATCCAACGGCCATTATTTTTCTTATTACTAAACCAAAATAAATATCCTAAATCAAATATTACCAAAAGAAAAAACAAAACCGACTGATAATTAATTGGTCAACATAAATTTGATGGAAACCAAAACCAACACGGAAACTACTAATTATATATTTTTTTTATCTTCCACTGAGATATTTAATTAACTTTACTCTTTTACTCCTAAAATAATGTCTGGAAGGATTTATAAATTCTTGTAAACAATTTTCCAAAGAATTTCAGTTTCGGTCTTCTCCACAAATCAAATATTCCTATCCAATTTTTTGTTTCCCTGAAATTTGTATTTTCAACTAAAAGTCCAAAACCTAACACCACAAAGAGTCTTTAAAAGAGAAAGCAATCTTTAAACACATCGTTAAACAAAGACCACAGACACAGAGACAAACAAACAAACAAACCAAACCAGAAGATGAGAAACAAAGCGTTTTTATCATTTCTGTCTTGTTATGTGTAAACAGTTGATACAAAAAGGTCAAACCCATAGGCTTTCCTTTCTCCCTTTGGCTTTTCCGGCGTTTTAAAATCAACATTTCCTCTTTGTCAATTTCTTCATTTGGGGTCAATCTTCACAATCCAAGACTAATCGCTCCTGGTAATTCACTTCATCAACCCCTTCTTTGTCTCACTAACTTGTTCGATTATGTTATTGTTTACTTTCCTCTAAACCCTAATCCGTTTGGAACCAATCAATTTTTGCTATTTAAAAACATAGATCCTAGTGCTCTGTTTGCTCTGTTATGCTACTATGGAAGTACTTTCTTGGCTCATCGGTTATGGTGTTGAGTTTTGCATAGATTTTGTTAGGTATCAAAAAGGAAGAATCTTTACATGAATTTGGTCAAAGTTACATAATTCTCAGTGGATTTGGATGATAGTCTTTGTTAATTATTTGATGAAATTTAGATCATAAAGCTTCAAAATTTGGCTTATCTATGATGATTTAGTAATAAAGGCTAAATCTTTAGATAAGATCTCTTAGGTTTGTTTTTACATGATTTAACAGTGACTTTTTTGTGAACATTGTAATTGCAGCTGAATGGTGGAACAAACTGTGGTTAGAGAACATATAAAAGCGAGAGTCATGTCACTGGTGAGGTCAGCAGAACCATCCTCATATAGGAACCCAAAGCTTTACTCTTTAAATGATAACGGTGACAACAATGGTGTCATCAGCTCTGCTCAAATCTTTGACCAAGATAGGTCTAAGAACACTTGTCTAACTGATGATTCTTACCCAAGCCAAAGTTACGAGAAGTACTTTCTCGATTCTCCTCCAACAGATGAGTTCGCACAACATCCTATCGGCTCTACTGCCTCGGTTAGCTCGTTTGGCTCTTTAGACTCATTTCCTTATCAGTCAAGACCAGTTCTTGGATGCTCCATGGAGTTTCAGTTACCGTTTGACTCAACCTCTACTTCATCCACGAGGCTTTTGGGAGATTATTACCAAACGGTTTCCTACAGTCCTAGCATGGATGTAGTGTTGGAGGAGGAGGAGTTTGATAATGAGCAAATGAGATCAAAGATTCAAGAACTTGAAAGAGCGCTTCTTCTTGATGATGAAGATGAGAAAATAGATAATAATCTGATGGAGATTGACAATGAATGGTCTTACCAACAGCAGCATCATGACTCTCCCAAAGAATCATCATCTGCAGATTCCAACTCTCATGCAAGCAGCAGCAAAGAAGTGGTCTCACAAACCACACCGAAGCAAATCTTGATCTCCTGCGCTCGTGCGTTATCAGAAGGCAAAACAGAAGAAGCTTTGTCAATGGTGAATGAGCTGAGACAGATTGTTTCAATCCAAGGAGACCCTTCACAGAGAATCGCAGCTTACATGGTTGAAGGTTTAGCTGCAAGAATGGCTGCTTCAGGGAAGTTTCTCTACAAAGCATTGAAATGCAAAGAGCCACCTTCTGACGAAAGACTCGCAGCTATGCAAGTCCTATTCGAAGTCTGCCCTTGTTTCAAGTTCGGTTTTTTAGCAGCTAACGGTGCCATACTCGAAGCTATCAGAAACGAAGAAGAAGTTCACATAATAGATTTCGATATCAACCAAGGAAACCAATACATGACACTGATACAATCCCTTGCTCAGCTTCCCGGTAAACGTCCTCGCCTGAGGCTAACCGGAATCGACGACCCTGAATCAGTCCAACGCTCAGTGGGAGGATTAAGAATCATCGGTTTAAGGCTCGAGCAACTAGCGGAAGACAATGGAGTATCTCTCAAATTCAAAGCAGTGCCTTCAAAGACTTCAATAGTCTCTCCATCAACACTCGGTTACAAACAAGGAGAGACTTTGATAGTGAACTTCGCATTCCAACTTCACCACATGCCTGACGAGAGCGTGACAACAGTAAACCAACGAGACGAGCTGCTCCACATGGTCAAAAGCTTGAACCCGAAACTCGTCACTGTCGTTGAACAAGACGTGAACACAAACACTTCCCCGTTCTTGTCAAGATTCGTTGAGGCTTACGAGTACTACTCAGCGGTTTTCGAGTCTTTAGATATGACACTTCCTAGAGAAAGCCAAGAGAGGATGAATGTGGAAAGACAGTGTCTTGCTAGAGATATAGTCAACATTGTTGCTTGTGAAGGAGAAGAAAGGATTGAGAGATATGAAGTTGCTGGGAAATGGAGAGCGAGGATGATGATGGCTGGATTCAATGCAAGACCAATGAGTGCAAAAGTAACAAACAGTATACAGAATTTGATAAAGCAACAGTATTGCAATAGGTACAAGCTTAAAGAAGAAATGGGTGAGCTCCATTTTTGCTGGGAAGAGAAAAGCTTAATCGTTGCTTCAGCTTGGAGGTAAGATATAATGAATGACAAGAGCATATAAAATAGTCCTATAATGTTTCATAAAAAACTTTCTTTTTATGTTTTTTTTTTTTACTGTAATCTTGGGTTGTTGAAACTGGTTAAAAATCATCACCATGTATTATTTATTACCAACAGATGATCACAGCTCATAAAGCTAATCTAACACTTATGAAACATTTGTATTTTTCCTCTCCTCTATATATATATATATATATATAAATAAGTAGAGTTTTGGTTCTTAAATGAATGTGTTAAGTGTTTAAATGAATGTGTTAAGTGTTTACATGACTCGCAGCTATTTCAGGAATTCAATACCAGTTAGTAAATATTACAGAATTACAGAAATACAATATATAACTTTACATGCTATAACTTTTACTATTCATATTTAACACAAAATATTAACATTTGGAAATGGGGTGCTTATATTAGTTTTAGTCCCATTAAAGAAAGTCACAAAGACATCGTCTTCTTCAATCATTTCGTCGTCACATATCAATGAGGAAACTAGAGAAAATCTTACATTTTTTCCAGCATCATTTTTGTTTTTTACAACCCAAACTAGAAAACAGAAAAGCAATACTCTAATTAAGAAGAGTTAATACGAAATCACTTAACAAATTCATCAAAAGCTTCAAACTTGGAGGTCTTGCTTTCCATTAACCACATTTTGCTTCTCATCATCACCTTTCATCTCCATCGACTTCTCATCACCTTTCATCTCAATCGTCTTCTCACCCTTCTCAGCATCTCCAGATTTCTTCTCGCCTTTGTTTCCACAGTAGATGAAGTATAGAATCAATTGCAGTGTCCCTAAAGCACATCCAAACCCATTTGGGATCTTCACCACACAAAACAAAACAAAAAAAAAACCAAATTTAGAAATCAAGTTTTGTTTTTTATTCCCAAATCCAACAAAAAGAGTGAAAATTTGAAACTTACTGCAACAAAAGGGTCACGACCGATAAGACCATAGACGAACCAGGAAGTACCACAGAGGAAGACGAAGAGAGATAAAAAGAATGGCATAAACTCTACACTCTTCGTCTTTATCACTAATCTCTGTAAACAACCAAACACAGAAATCAACAAAACGAATCTCAAAAAACAGAGTAAAAATTGATAAAAAAAAGACTCAATCTTTGATATTTGCTTACCATGATGGACAGTGGAGAACCGTACATGATGATAGAGAAAACAGTGGCTGCGATACCACAGAAGAGTTTTCTTGAGTTTCCATGGAGAGCAAAGAGAGAGACGAGAGCCACGGTTGCGAATACGGTCAAAACGCAAGTGAAGATACCAAAGATCTTAGCTTTCTCCTTCTTTGGTGCGTAGAAGAGGAAGATCAACACGTAGACTGTTTCGATTACAGCTCCTGTGCCATTGATTGTGCTCACAAGTGTGTTGTCTTTTGACACAAATGGAAGTCCGTACCTGAGAACAAAAAACAGAGTAATCCCAGAAACAGAGGAGTCAAGAAACAGAGCTTTACTCTAATGGAAGATTAAACAAAAAAAAACGTGAGATTTACCAAGCGGAGAGGAGACAGTTGAGGAGAGTCATTGGGTAAGGAATACCAGAGAATTGTTCAGTTGATTTGTTCTTGATGATTCTCTTGAATGTTATCCTAATAATATGAAAAAAGGAGGAATCTTTGAGTTATTTTTTGGTTAATCAGACGTAAACACATCAAAAAGGAAGAAACTTTCAGGAAAAAAACAACAGATTAAGCGAAGAAATTGAGGGAATCAAAAGCTATTTCACGAGAAAGGAGAGATTGAGATACGTACGCAGGAGCCAAGAAGAGAAACAGAGCAGTTGCATTTCCTGTAAAAAGTAGAGTAACGACAAAGACGATAGTTTTCAGAGATTTTCTCATGGAGGAAGAAGATGAAAGAGAAAGAGAGAGATTGAGAAAATGGGTTACCGAAAACGCCGAAGATGGTGTGAGCGATTGTCATCTTTGATCTCTAAAGCGAGTAAAGATTTCTCTTTTTGTTTGTTCTTGTTTGTGAGCTGAGAGAAAATGAGCTGAGTGTGTTCTATCGAGAAGTGTATTCTTCAGGTATATATCGAGAATCGGCGTGTGCTAACCGCTTCACCGCGAAACACCAATTATTAATAAAATTATATTTACAAAAAAAATAATGTCAGAGCGTTTTCTGGAGTATTATATTTTGTAGAATTCGTAAAATGAAAAATAAGAGTAATGATTAAAATGAAAAACCTAACAAATGATTTCGTTATTTTTTTTACAGTATTTAAAATCTCCCATGATTTTGGATTCTACTAGACTAGTACATATATTATCTCTTTATTACTCCCAAATTCATTTTTTGCAAAACGAAATATATATATATGTTACTTGTTTTGTCCTCGAGAAGTGAACCTCTGGATCGACGTTCCTTCAGTTAGATTGTGACGATTTTTGTGTTTTTCTTTTCTCTTGTGAAAATAAACGATTTTGCTTATTGTTATGGACCTATGGTTAATGGTTATAAACACCAAAAAAGGAAAGTTTCTCTGAACAAGCCAGAGCGTTTTGAGCGTGAATCGAGCCTGCATTTTCTGAGGTGCAGTGGCTGGGTTGTTTATATTCTTTTTCACCATACAAAACAAATAAATAAAGATTCTTGATGAAATTCGATTAACTTTAAAAGTTTCTGGTTGCATCAGCGCGAAACCAAACCTAACAAACTGTCACGTTTTGTTAATTTAAGGGAAACAATAAGTAAATAAGTAGAAGATAAAAAAGCCATTTATAGAACTTAAATCCATTAATGTGTCTCTCTGTTCTTATTATTCGCCAGTCTCTCCCTTTTCTTTTTTGAAATGAAGTCTCTCCCTTTTCAATTAAGCATCTTATTTAAATTTTGTTTTGTTATACATATCTTTTTATGTTTTAAATGCAAATTTATTCCCTTGTAAATACGTAGATAGAACATAATGATAAAACGATATAATAAATACTTTTGATGTTTTAAGTTTCTTTACTTTTTATTGATAAAGTACTTTAAATGCTTTAAATTGTACGAACATTTCAATAAATTTTCAATTATTATATAACATTAACCACAGCCATAGGATGCTCTTTGGTAGAGCAATCTCGCTGGAATATTTTTCTAGTCACCACTCACCACGTGTACATAGGTTAGTCTGGTCCCTCCAAACCATCGGTTCATGATGACTTTAATCCGAGTAGTAACAAACAAACAAAAATCCATTTGGTTGGATTCGATGTTTGAGGTTAATGGATCAATTCGTGGGCAGTTGAGTTGATTATGGAATATGACTAGAAATGGTTGTTTTTGTTTCTCATAAAATTGACTGTTCTCGTACATATTCATTAGATTTTTTTTTTTCATGCGTATGGTTTAAAGATATCGAAAAGAAAACACCATACTTTCACAAAACTTTATCAAACGTTGATTGGATTTTTTGTCGTTTTGCTACATCAAGATTTGCTGAGATTCTGATATTTTGCCTAGAACAAAGTGATCAAATTGTACGTAGACAAAAACATAGCACAGTAAACTATGTATGACAGATGATTCAGTCTGCAACAAGCAACATGCATGCTTTTATGCTCTTCGCATTTACGAGTGAAAATCTTAAAAATCGTTATCCACAATCTAAAGCGTATATGCTTATAGTATATCGTCTTTGTGGATAACCCATATACACAAAAACGCGGTTGGAGCCTTGAGGGTCGGTTCGAGTCACACGCTAATGATTGAAAGCAAAAAATAATGGAAAAGAATATTAAAACAGAAAAGGTGAAATGATAACGTCAGGGTACGATTCGTATGACCACACCACATGGACATGGCACAACTCTTCACGAGTCACGTAGCTCTTTCCTTTTCCAGAAATTATATATCGACCTCTCTTCTAAATTCGTTTTTTAAAAATAATTGGACCACCATTATGTACTTTTGGTTAGAACGATTGTTATAATATCGAAATATCAGATTGAATGGAACAAGCATAATAAATAACAAATAGCTTTCCCGTTTTTATAAAGTTTGATTCGATTTTGGTAGTGTACATGTTTTTTTTTTAATTACAAGACATCTGACTCATAACCTATAAACTTTACTATTTCTTCCTAACATTCAAAATTTGAACTTTGGTATCTTGAGATACACTCTTTTATTTTTATTTAACATAAAATAGAAATTGTTCTTGTGTTGCATGACAAAAGAAACAAAATATTTTTTTTAGGAAATTAGTTTCGTTTTTTCTCTAAAACATCTAGACTTTGAATGGGTGAAGCTTTTGGATCAGTTTTCCCGTTAACACTTATTTTAGTATTAAAACTCATTGAATCGTCCAATCAATCTTTAGAACTTATTGTAGTTTTGCAAAAAAATGGGCAGGTAGAATAAAACAAGGATGTCTTTGAGACTTGAGTAGTTTTTAATAGTGAATTACTGAGTTTAGGTAGTTTTAGGTTTTTATTTGCAAAATAGGTATATTTTAGGATAGTTTTAGAGACAAATAGGAGGTATCAAAGTGGAAACTAGCCTAAAACATAAACTATGTAAAAAACTACCAAATCTTCAAATAAAAATCCCCTATTTTCAATTTCCTCATAAAACAAATTTATTTCATTCTTTTGCGGTTTTGTTTCGATTTTTTTCCCTCACTTCTAAAAATATTTGGTGTTGGTTATTTATTTGGTCACAAATGATTTGTACAATCAAAGTGGTAAAATAACATTAAAACAAAAATAAAACCATCCGTGTGCCAACACATGAACATATATATAAGAAGATTTGTTCAGTTAATAAGAGTTTCAAAAAAACTTCACATTTTGTATATTCTTTCTTTTCATATAAAAGAAAAATAGCTTAAATTGATTTGCCAATTGCAAGTGCTCAAACGAAACTTCTGCCTAAAAGATAAACACTAAAGACGATCAATAAATATACACAATCACTCTATGTCGATCTTCATTCTTGATGTAACAATTCAACAGATAAAATTGTTTTTTAAATTGAAGCTGAATGAGATTTCTTGATACGATCGAATCAAATGATAGCGATATATATTTAGCAGACGAGTACATACATAGTTACATTCATCGTTCGCGGACACATTTATATGAAGAGATTGATTATAACTTCTCAGAATTAAATATTAACTTGCCCTCAAAGGTAGGGGAATTAATTAAATACTTGCTTGCCCTCAAAGGTAGGGCTTTCTTCTCGACCTTTCTATAATTGCTTTTCTTTGAAAACTTTGCACCTTCGAATGTAATAGTAAATGTCTTTACATTTCTCTTACCTACTTTTGGCTTCTAGCTTCTTATGTATTCATGGACTTATAGTAACCACCAAAACTCCAAGGCTTATCGTCATTACAAAGTTACAAGATCATTCAGAAAATATCCTATCTTGAACTTTTTTTTAATGCATTTAGTAATGCCATTTGCTGCAAGCAATACACAATTGATTAAGCGAAAGCAGAGTAAGTGTTAGGAAGATGTCAAGTCTATGATATCATATATAGAAAAGTTTGTATATTACCTGAAATAGAAAGGCTATATATTTGGTGTGGCGAGCTGTGTATACATAGACACGAAGGCTTTATTTGGATTAACATAAGTGATCACTCCAGGAAATAAGATTTGGACCTATTCTCATAAAAGGCTCATGAATAGAAACATGAAATTATGATTTCCGTATGGAACTGTGTTTTGTGGGATCATATTTATTTGGTTCCTTCTCGGTAGATTATTACTGTAAACAAAACTTGTGTCCTTCTATAGACAACAGTCACTTTCATCTATTTGGTTCTTTCTATTCAGCCAAATCTAATGTCGACCCCAAAACAACACTGAATACTGTCTTTTGATCTATATAGTATTCACTGTGCTTCCGAATTGTGCGGATTCGACTCTGATCTCTAAAACCATTATGTAAAAGACCACTCTACCTTACAGTAAGTAGACTTTGTGGCAATGTCTAGTAATATTAGATCATTCGAAATAGAGATGCTTTTGTTTCATTCAGGTAAGTGATGAATGCAAATAATCTAGTTCCACATCACACGTTTCTTGGTTCATGTTTCTATCTAACTTTAGTCATATAAATTTCACTACAAGAAATTCTTATGGTATGTACACAAAATTAATTTGACAAAAAAAAAACTATGAATCTATTTGTACTCAACTGTATAATTGATTTTCCGTAAATACAAGAGATTCTCGTGGAATGTAGAAGAGACCACTTACGGTAGAGACATAGGAGGTCTCCAGCTACTGAACTGGACAAGTTCTCTATTCACAAAACTTCCATTGTGCAGCCAAAACGTCTCTGTCGATTGGTGGAAATGTCTCACTTTCCGTTGAAGCTCCCACAGAATCCCTTTAACCGCACTACACACCGCAGAATCTGGACCGTACACAAACAAACACCTAATTTTCCGACCTCGAGCTATCATTCCTTCTATGTCTCTATCTGAAAAGCATGCCAGGAAAAGAAAAGTCTTACAAAAAATTTTAAGAATGTGAAGAAAAAGCGCTGCTGAGGTAACTTATTGTTACCTGATATTGAAGCTAAGTAATCAAGAAGCTCTGTGCCTATGTGACTTGATGGCCATTTGATGGATACTTGGGCATAGTCGATGATATTCTGGAAAGGCAGCTCGGCGTGGTCAGATAAAAGAACCGGGACACATTCCTGAAAATTAAGTAAAACACACACAAAAATTTCAGTACATAAGGTAAGCTATAACGTGAAATTAAAGGTTGAGGAAGAAGTGATGAGAGATCAAACCACAAAGAATGATTCATAAAAGCGAAGTGTCCATGATGATTCCCCGCGAGGAGCAAGGCAGAACTTAGCATCTCTCAGATGTTCAAAATATGTAGTCCTTCCAAATTTTTCAGTCCCGCTAAACTTCAAGTCTGGACATTCTATCTGTTCACAAAACCACTCATAAGAAGCAAGCAAGGAAACGAAAACATCGAAGAACATGCTATAGCTTAAGCAGATCATAGATGGTGTATTATGAAAAATGTATGAGGAGTCTTTGAAGAAATAACATGAGACTAACCTTATCTGGATATTGCTTTGAAAGGTTTATCAATTTAAGTCTACCAGCCTTCCCTTGCGCACGACCCAAATAATTAGCTAAATACTTCCTCTTTGACAAAGGCAAAGGCTGAACATCAGGTTGTCCATTTTTAGTCATAGCATCATCCACATTTCCTGGTATGATTATATCTTTCCATGTATTAAACGCAGTTGTGTCTTTCTTGTCAGTCCGATCACCCTGCATCATCCCCAATCATTGAAAGTTTTCATTTTTTCTGTAAAATGAACTCTGAGAACCTACTAGCTCAGTCATTTCATTGTAAAAGATAGGGACACAAAACCATTTAAGATTACTTGAATGAAAAAATCTAAAAAACCAGAAGTAAAACAAGCTAAAAGTACCTCGGGAGTGAGGATAATAGAGCGGTTGATAAATGTTGACCAGGATCTAAACAAGTGAGCTCCAGCACCACTACATTAACCATACCAAAGAAACGTAATGTCAAAGATAACACAGAACAATACAGTTCATCATCAACATTAACAATTTGTATACCTGGGAAATACAAATATATGATCACGACCACCGGATCTTCGGAAATACGGCATTTGACTCAAGACCTAGTGAAATCAAAGAACATGTGAACCATATGTATCATCAATTGTAATGAACAATTAGAATCAGCGAGTGATGATTCGGTTGACCTTAACATAGGTGTGATTGATCTCCTTGTCATTAAGACCTCCCAACATTCTCACACATTTAACATAAGCTGGCACAAAGAAGAGATCCGCTTCATCTTTCTTAACAGTTCTAAATTTGGACTCCAAAAACAGCTTGTGAATCTTAACCTATCATCATCACATTCACAAGCAAATCAAAATTCAAAAGAATTATCTATCAACAACAAAATTCAAAACACCAGATACGATCAAGTAGTTCACACTATGCTAAATCCATATAATTCAACTAATTTCCAGATTGAATCGTCAAATTGAAAGTAAAATGAAGATGAATCACCTGAGATCCCCATTGGCCTTTCAAGCATGCGGTGGTCTTAACACTACCATCCCTACCGTACAAGAGCTCTTTGAGACCGTCGATCTCATTCTCATCGTAGACGTAGATCTTAAGCGAGAGGTGGGACCCATACCCTCGCTCCGGCCACCGTAGAATCCCGTTATCACTCGTGATTCCGTCAGTACGATGGAGATCAATCGCCGGAGTAACGGAGAACCACTGGTCGAAAAGCCTGGTGAGGAAGAAGGTAGAGACGACGAGAAATAGAGCTCCAATCTGGTGCGTGCGGGTGCAGGGAGTGGCGTAGTGACTGTACGCACCGAAGTTTCTAGGCTTACTAGTTAAGCTCGCCATCTCTCTCTCTCACTCACTGTTTCTTCGTTTAAGGCATTTGTTTTTTTTTTTCCGGGAGAAATTCAGTATTTAGATCTTGCAAAGACGACGAGATCATAAAACACGCCGGGTAGCAGCGAAACGGCATCGTTTCTAAACGGAAATAAAATAAGGCCCATTTCTGACTTAAAAAACGAGGCCCATTGTGGATTTGAAGAAATTTCTGATAATTATTAAAATTTTCTAACATAAACAAACAAATTGACCCAAAAAAAAGAGTGTATATAAGAAAAACATAAGGGAACTAAAAAAAAATTAACATGTTTTTATAAGCGAAACTGTCCCAAAACAGAAAAAAGTATATAGTTTACACTTCATTTTCTTCTCGGCTTTTTAGAAGCAGAAGACATCGTCAACTCCATAAATATGGTATCTACATTATCTGACTCACTGATGTTTATTCATCAAGTTTGCAATGATATATTAAAAAGTATTAATAACTCGCCAAGTCAAAACTAATGTAGTATTTAAAAAAAAAAGTTTTACCGGCTGTGACCAATCAGACGGTATCAATAATATATTAAACTGGTGAAAAAATCATAAATATTATTAGTCATGCATATCAGCATGAGATTCAAAAAACTTTACACAAAAACAACATTTGATTTACCGGGGTCGGTGGTGTGAAATAGCCAGACCGGACTCGACGGTGTGAACCAGATGCAGTCTGCAAATTGACCAGAAAAAGTAAGATATAAGAAAAAATAAGGAAAATATATGAAAAAACTAACATGTTTTTACTTAGGTGTTTTTTTTTTTGTTAATTATGAATTGTTTTTTTTTATTATTTTTAACAACACTTGGATGCTTTTATATAGTTAAACCAAATTCTTATTCAATTATGTTGTGGGTTTAATGTAACATATGGGTTTAATGTAACATAATCCTAACTATGATTTGATTTCGAATATGAGCGATGCATATTGAAATACTTAATTGGTTCTAGACTTCGTTTTAGAGAAAATTTAATTTTGGAAGAAAACAAAAAATATACCAAAACTGTCCCTAAACAAAATTAAATATACCAAAACTTATATTACAAAATTAAGTAAACACTTCATTATTTCCTCTACTTTTTAGAAGAGGAGATAGCGTCAATTATGTAGATATATCATCCCACTTATTAGTGTCATTTTGGACAGTTTCACATAATAAATCTGTGCACAGTTAGAATTTGTGAGTTTAAAATCTTTTCTAAACCACTCTTTTGGAAGATTATATCTTCTAAACTTGTTTTCTTTTTTTAACGTATATCGTTTAATTAGTAAACTACCTATTGAAAGCATAATTAGTATGAAAAGGTATCAAACTACTTTAATGGAAGACCAAAACAATTGATAAGAACACAAAACAATCGGATGATTCAGGGTTTTTCTGTAGGAATCTAATTATTGAGTTGGTTGAATAGAAAAAAAACATTGAAACTCTTGCATTTATTTATTTGACACATATACTTTTAATTATGAGATAATTTTTGACAATTTAGTTTTTTTCTTAAAGTATTAGTAATTATTAATTTAATGATTATCTTTACAAAAATCTTTAAATAAGTAACTGCATCTTTCTGTTAATAGTGATTATTAATCAGTGATTATTTTCTAAGCTAACAACAAGCTAAAGTTCACTTTCTTCACCTCACACGTGCATTCCTCTTCAACCTATCATAAGCGCTTTGCTATGATGAAAGAAACTAATGAAGACATGGATCATTTTGTTATTCACCGATATCATATTTTGTATTCATAAAACGTCGGGTGTTAGTGAAAGATATATTCATTTAATTAAGTCAAAAGACAATTGTATCATTTCCTAAAACCCTTGAACAATCTAAAATGTGCCCTTTTTCATTTTGTATCCCCGTTTTGCATGTTAGCTAGTGTTTGATTCTATTGATGATTTCAGATGAGCAATTATGTTTGGACTTCGAGACCACACAATCACCAAAAGAGTGAATAGAAATATAGAAGTGTATATTAACATCACACGGAAGAATTAGGTAGACAAATGAATGAAAAGGTTTAAATATTTTTGCATAGATGTTATTGAGAAGAAGAAGGAGAAGGAGATGGTTCTGCTTCAACAACAGCTTTGCCTTTCTCTCTAAGTTTAGCAATGGCAGCCTTCATTTCCTCTTTGCGCTTCTTGCTTGCCAATACCTTGGCTTGAACTCCTGTCACAGTTGGATCTTTCTTCTCCTTGGGTGGTGGTGGAGGCGGCCGTCTTGATGCAGCCATTGCCTCCTCCTTACCGGCCAGAGCGTTCCAACTCCATAGCGCACCACCTAGCCCCACCACAATATTCCTGCATTGAGATTCCATATTTGATTTTTGTTTAGGAATAATCTTACAACAACGATCATATTCAAAGAAACCAAACCAAATTTCCCAAAGAAAAACTAGGAGTTGAACAAAATAATAAAATAATAAATAATTGAAAAGGTAACAAATAACTTTTACTAAATGGTAAGAAAAATAAAACAATTTGACCCCCCAAAAATAACAACCACTACTAGTTAATGAAGAAACATAAATTCAGAAACAATTCCTTCTTTACGTGTTCAACAACGTCCAATTGAATAAAAAACGAAAACATTTCTAATTCGAAATGAGAATTAATATTTCTTAGAAAACCGGGTTAACCAACCGACTCGATTTTTAGCCGGTTTTAAGAAATTGTTTTGGGATGATGACAATGTGGCTGTGGATTAAACCCGGACGGGACATACATTTTCTTATTTTTTATAATAATCATTGAAGAAAAAGCTTTAGAAATCCAACTAGTGAATAAAAATTATGATTCACTCTACTTTTTTTTAATCACCAATTGGTTTTGATATAGAAACAAGCATAAAACATTCATAGACTTTGAATAACTTTTTCCAAAAGTTATCTATTTGATTACCTGCGATTAATTGGTGGAACTTCAAGAACGACCGGAGGAGCCTGTGGCAGTGACCGCGGCGATGGAGAGGAGAGTTTGGCGGCATGAGCAGCCGGTGAGAGAGGAACGAGTGAATGTGCCATGGTTAATCCAAAAATATGTAAAAAAAGCAAGTGATGTAACAAAAATTGGTAAACACTAGTAGAAGATAGAATGGGATAGTGTTGTTGCATTTCAATTTATATCTGCTTGCTCATTGGTTGGATTTGGATAAGACATCCAAATAGATTTTTGTTTGTCTACCAAGAAAAAGAAGATTTACAAGAATCTAAAACGCTGCGTTTCCTTTAAGATGAGAACAACACTGTCAGGTTCCAAAACGCAACGTATCGTTGTTATTTTTATTTTTATTTTTTTGCGTTTAATTTCATTAACTTTTTTTTTTTGTTAATTAAGAATTGAAACTTGAAATTTGAAAGTAAGAATTAAAAAAACATGACAATAATAATTCAATCCAAACTAATTCAAATGCATACAGATAAAAGTAGATTTTTTTTTGAAAAAAAGTAAGTATGAGTGTGTTTTGATCTACCTGATCATCACAAACTTGTAACAAACAAAAAAAATAACAAAAGGAAAATATCTCAAAAAATTACAGAACCTATCATCTGATCACACAAACACATATTCAAGAAAAAAACAAAAATCAAAAGCTTATAATTAAAGAAAGATAAAGCAATCCAAATCAATCAAAGGATTGCCAACCTCTTCAAATATTGGAACCACTGGTTCCTTGTGGTTTGCGATTACTTCTCTGATGATTGTTTCGTTAATCTTAGAACCTATACGATGAATCCGAGTCTCTGACAATCTGTTGCTCTTATGAAGAGTCTTTGGACCAGAAGAGACAGAGTTTTCTTCAAATCTCCGACTTGGAGATGGTGATGATTTCAGGAAATTGCCCTCATATCTTCTGCTTGGAGATGGCGAATTCAAGAACTTGCCTTTGGTTAAAGAATTTGATGAAGACATAACAACTCTTTCTTGATCTTGACGAAAACTCTTTTGTCGTGTCAATGGACGATGGGTTGGCGATGGCTCTCGGCTTCTCTTAGAACCATTGGTTGTTCCTCTTTTCAGATTTTCACTTGCTCTGTTTGGTGTTGTTGAATACCGGTTTGATATAACCGGGGAATCAAACCGGTTAGGATATCCTAGTTTTGTGGTTTTCGTAGAAAGAGAAGATTCTCGTAAGGAATTGATCCGAGCAACATGTGAGTTCGCTTGGTAACAAGCACGCAAGAAGTCGTTGGAGAAAGATCGGTCTTTCGGAACCGAGACTGATGAGGCGGTTGAAAGTGACGAGCTTGATGAGCTTAGAGAAGAGTTGCTTGTGGTTGAAGGTTGGATTTGAGAGAAAGATGCAAGCTTTACATGAGGAGAAGGAGCAGGAGGAGGGAGTTTATCTGGGATATGGATAAACTTATCCGGGACAGGGATAGGGTTAACCCGGTTCTTGTCGGGAATAAGAAGCGGAGAAACTCGACTTGGACAACGCGACATGAACATCTTCTCTGGGACATAACAATACTTCTCTTGAGGTTCTTCTAAATCTTTTGTCTTTGGAGAGCATTTGCTGATGCAACAACCCATTTCCTAGAGTGATTTTATTTCAAAATTTTGTGAAAAAAATCTGTTGGAGAAAAGGTTATTATTAAAATGTAATGGTTTAAACAGGAGATGAAGATGCATATATTGTTATATAATGTGTGGGTTTATGTGTATTTGGACCTTTTAGCTAGGCGTGTTATAAAAAAAGGATTAAGGAAGATAAAAAGTGGCAGAGAGGAAAAGTGATGTAGTTTTCGAATTTTCGTTGGCGGGGGTAAAGTATGAAGCCGTTAGTGTTATGTCAAGTATGAAGACCTAATCAAAGTTGGACTAACTAGGGAGGCCCAGACCCATTCATGTTGGTCCATTAACCATTAAAAGTTTACACCCCATAATAAGTAATATAACTGTATCAAAAATCTGTCGATATAATAAACTTTTAAGCCTAAATATGGATATGGTATCGAGTTCCTTTTTTTGACACGACGCTAATTTAGTATCTTCTAGTTACAAATCAGATGCATGTAAAAATTAATGTTGGTGATATAAAATATAAAATAAATGCATAATTCCAGTCTCTGATCAACTACTATAAGACAGGTTATTAGGATATATAGTACTTTAATTTGACTGTTACTAGATAAATACATAGTTACACCCTAGTGTTCTTTTATTTATGTATATTTTTAAATTATTTTTTTAATTTAGTAAGTTATTAATTTATTAGTATAACATGTGAGTTTTTTAATATATCAAAATAAAATTATTAGCAAAATTGTTAATAATTTATCCTGCGAATTATTAGAAAATAGTTAATAATTTACATTTCACTTAAAACTCTTGTTTTTATCTAAAAGTTTAAATATTATGTGTACAAATACAGTTTAGACACTAGAAATTTTTTTAAAAATTCAATCAATAACAAGTAAATTTTAGTGGATGTTTTATTGACATAACTCATCACCTACTTTGTATCAGTAAACCTATTATAAAGTTTTAGAACACAAAATAAGTTTCACAACAATATTTTTTTGTCTATTTTCCACATAAAGTATAAATACTGTTCCCCAAAAGCACTTTTCTCATTCTTTTTCACCTATTATTGTCTTAACATTATCCATTAGTCATGTTTCTTTATTCATATCTAACATATCAAACAATTTTTCAAGTTTTTAATTTAACTTTTCATTCTTGGGAAAATATTCAATAGCAATTTCCAAAAATTTTATTCATGAAAGAAATATTTGAAGAGTTGATAATTATGGATATATATTATTGAACAAACTCTAGATATTCAAAACAATTTAAGGATACCATAATCAAAAAAACCCTAAATCTGAGAACTCGAACTCTTAAATATCTGCCTAAGAATTCTACAACTTTTTATTAAAACACATATTGAAGAAAATCCAAACTCTTAACTCAATTCAACAAAAAAGAAGAAAACCTAAAACCAATGCTAATCAATAACATAAAACTCGATTAAGTCGGTGAAAAAAATAGCTAATCAACACATGTAGCTTTATTCATTGTAAATAATAGATATTATATAATCTGTATATAAAAATGATTTGATTTGTTTAGAAATATTTTTATTTATTTATTTATGGTAAAAAAATAAATATTATATGATGTGTATAATTAAAATGATATGATTAGTTTATAATTTTTTATTAGTTTATTAATGGTAAAATAAAATATTATTGTTATTATCTTATGTGTATAATTATAACAATTTGATTAGTTTACACCATTTTTTTATTAACTGATATGGTATTATTTATAATGTTCCAAAAATTTGATGTATTTATTTATATGTATTATGAAATAATTTGATTGAAAGTTTAAATTTTTTTATTTAATAACATATTAACATCACAATTCACCATAAAGCTGATATATTATCTCAGAAAATAGTACTTTATTATAGTATTTATTTCAGATTGGTTGACTGGAGAATAAAAAGATCTATACACTTTTAAAACGAATTAAATCAAAGAAATCGTTTAAGGTCGGGGATGTAATTTAGTGACTTGCTTTGTGACAGGATTAACAGATCTTTCTTTGTTCTTTTATTTTAAATGATTTATATCATAAATATTTTTATTATTTTATATCCGAATAAAAAATTTAAGAAAATATTTTCCGAACAAATCGATTGTAACTGTTTTTAGAAGGAATATTTGAATATGCTTTCATGTCCAATCACAAAATCGGAGATTCATAGTCAACGGCCAGCACTGACGGAACTGGACTTCGGCCACGTCATTAGTGACGACTGACGACTACCTTTCTTCTTTGGACTTTTGTAGGGCCCCCAGTCTCTCCTAATTAGGAATCACACGAAGTGTTTTTTTTTTCTTTCTTTTTCAATTGCTCGTTCTTAAATTGTTTTTTTTTGTGGATAAAACTTACCGTATAGTATTACTATTACCTTTTTGTTTGTTAATTGATTTAGTATTATTTTTGTTAATTACCAGGTTTCATCTCTTTCGTATATAGTTATATGCAACTTCATGGTATAAGCATAACTGCATTAAAAGTTGTAGGGACGTTTTGTTGACAAAAAAGACATTGTGGTAGCGTTATTTGATATATTTGTGTGTTTTGGAAAAGAAGAAGGGAAATTGTGATTTTGGATGCAAAATGCAAAACTTGTTTATATATTCGGATACTATAAAAGAGAATTTTCAATTTTCAATAATTAAGATTCGAAAGCATAAGCCAACCAACACATCCACAAGTCCGTCAACATATAAGACAAGTTTTGGTCCTTATATGATTATATCTTATGCTAATTTGAAATCAATTCCATGTTAAATTTCAAATGTGCCCCTTCACTTTTTCATATTTCCATGTTACTCTTTTTCATGTGTATACATCCATATCTTTTTTTTTTTAATGTTAATCCATATCTATTTCCAGTATCCAATTTTTTCTCTCTCTATTATTTTTTCTTTCTTATACATATATATCATTATCACAAAAGTTCTGAGTTTCGAGACAGCACGTTTGCATATAATATTCGAAACTATATCATATGATCATAACAAAAACAAAATTATATAATCACAATCAAAATAGATAATGCATTTTTTTACCAAACATAAACATAGTTTGTTATTAAGATTAATAAATCACAACGCCTCATGATCATATCGACTTAGTTTTAAAAAGCAAGAGGATTAACGATATTAATCGTAATTCATTAACTATCTCCCTTTCCTGAAGACTGAAAACTGAAAACAGAGGAGAAGGAGGACCCATAAAAGATCATGACGGCTAAAATAACATCTTCAAACCCCCATGAAAAAGACCGATCAGTGGCGAGTGGGGTACACACGCTTTTCGTCACGGCCACCATCACCGTGACCGTCACAGGATGGTTGAGAACAGTGTTTACAACCGGAGGAGTGACAGAACAAAGAGAAAATGGCTTTGACGGCTTTAGTCTTCACCAACTCTCTTTCCTTGGGGAACACACTCCCTTCTTTCTTCTTGAACGGCTTCAACTCCACTGAGTTCATCTTCTTTCTTTTTTTGCAGACTATGGATTTGTAAGAATGTATGTGTGTTGTGTGTATGTATGTATCTATGTTTATTGCTTTGTAATTTTTCAGAGATGCAATATTTGGGGTTTATATAGAAAATAGACTGTCCCGAAGTTAGTACTGTTGATAGAACTAAAATACTTGTGCTATAAGTTGCTCATATTGTTCACACTACGTGTCAGCCACTCATTGATGTTAAGACGAATTTTATGAACAACTTCTACTTATTGTTGTAGCTTCCAAATTTTTAAAATTAAAGTGAAACTTACAGCAAATTTTCATAACATTTATTCCGCTATTTATAAATTAAATCTCTGTGGATTCGTAACTACTCCAAATTCCAAGTATCTTCAACTTTAATAATTACTTGTCTTTTCCTTAATGTATTTCACATATTATTGAAAGGCAAGAACTTAGCAACTAAGGTTCACTCTACCATCTGTGCAAGGGACTGGGATGACACCATTTGTAAGTTGAAACTTGATACTCAAGTTTATATTTTTGTTCACGACTCATATTTAATTAATTGTTTATTTAATCAAGAATAAGTAAGTGAAGTTCGAAAACAACAAGAAAAATTAATTGCTACGTGAAGAAAAAATGAAGTGCAAAAAAAGTCCACCTAACGTGACTAGACTTGTTTCTGAACTTAGCTTTAGTTTTTTACGTTCTTTTGGCATTTGAACATCAATCCAAAATGTTTTAATGGCTTCTGACCACCGAATCCATTTAATTTTTCAATGTACAAATACATTACTAGATTAATAAACAATATTTTCAAATTCTTTTTGACGTTGACTTTGACCAAAAAGTTATTTATTTGATTTTTTCTGTAGCCCTGTTGACAAAAAGATTATTATTATAAACAGATATACAATAAGTATAGTTTAGGAAGTAGAATCTCAATCAATATATAGATGAGGCCTTGTGGAAAATAAGGGTGTATTAAGTAGATTACTATTGGTTATTGATTGTTCAATGAATCTAAAGATTCTAAAATTGTGGCCAAACAATATCATATTTTATGTCATTCATGTCAGGAAAGTTAAAAGCAAACATCCTCTTATACCTAGGCCTTTGCTATATTAGTGTTTATTTATTTCCTTTTTCTTAAATTTGCTTTTCTTTGTCCTTTTACTATATTTACTTCCGGGCTTATGTTTTCACGCTCAGTACAAACCATATACAGATATACGATAGGATTTAGGAACATTACAGAGTTAAGCCAAAGTCATTTTGTTTTGTGGATTTGTATGTAATTTATATGATATATATGTATACATAAATAGATAGATAGAGTTAGTGAGATTTTGTTGTCAAACATGCTGTAAGGATGCGAGTGTATAATTATAAGTTTATAACTAACAGAAGAAGTGATCATTATTCGAAAAAAGCAATAAAGAATTAGGAAGATGTATCTGTGAACCAGCTGTAGAGTCAAACGCATGACTTTCTTTTAATGTGAAGACTAAAGACCGAATGTGGAAAAAATTGGCCTGCTCCTAATATTTATTTTTGTCTATAGATCTTATAAACTGTATTAAACTATATTTTAGTATCAATGTTAAAGATCAAACCCCTTGTAAACAAAAAAAAACTGTTAAAGATGTATTGGTTGCTGTCCAGTCTCAGTTTGGTTAATTACTTAACTCAATTTAAAATTTAAAAAACTTCTTAACTCCGATAAAAACAGAGATCGAGAAGGAGAAGACACTAAGAGCAGCTCCAACATGCTAGATTTGAAGTTTTTAGTTAGATATCTTAATCTAAAACTCAACTAAATTAAATGTAATAAATAAATTGGGCTAAAAATCGGTTTAAGATTCGAATCTTCGTGATAACGTGTCGCATTTTGGTTGAATGAAGACTGTACGAAAATATCAGAGGTTTTTTTTCACGTAATTTTCTCTCTTTTCATCGCGACTTTCTCTATGTTGCTGAAGGCATTAAACTCCGTCTGATTATAGTTGAACTCCGTCTAGTTCAATATAACTTCGTCTGGTTCAATCGAAATTCAATATTATGTTTAATTAATTCATTTATTGAACCATCTGGAGTTCAACTGTAAGCAAATTGAGTTTAATATCAACCAGACGGATATATATATATATAATTATTATTCAAAATCAGCTTAATTTATATATTATTTTACATAATAAATAAATTATAAATTACATAATTATGAGTTATTTACTTAAATTTATTTTTATATAAATAAATTAATTTAAATTTGTATTACAATTTTTATTATTAACATATTATTTATTCTCTAAGACTCTCACTTAAGATTTTTATTATTGGACGTAAATTTTTTAAAAATCTAAACAAAATTTCTTAACTTTTATTTTTACAATATTTATATTATAAATAATAATAAGATATTCATCATTAGATATGGTCTAACAAAAAAGAGAAGGGACTCACTGTTTCCTATAATAGACTTGATATGTATAGATCGTGGGCTAAATGTTTCCTAAAGGCCTGCACATTTCTTATGCTCTTTGTTTGATATTATTGAGGTTAGGTGAAATAAATTATTTAATAAGTCATTATTTTCGTTAACAAATGTAAGCTTCTTCTTTTTCTCTTTTTTTCTTTCTTTTTGGGTCACTGAGGTAAACAAAGGGCTTGATTAGATCAAACAACTGGAGGGAAAAGTTTCCAGAAAAAAAGTTAATTAAGATTTAAAAATTCATTATACTAACTGTGTATGATAACTTTGGCATATTTTTGACAGCAAACATCTAAGATATAATCCGTTTTTCGGATTACGTGGTTACGTATATTGTGTATGATAACTTTGGCGCACGATACGCTAGCTTTATCATTTGATTATTTCTAAATTGCTCTAAATGATATCAAAAGATTTCAACAAATAAAAATAATTCGCACGCGCGCACATATGTCTCAAAAATCAATAATTATGTGAAATATACACACGCACAACGCACATATATCCGACTCACGCACGGATAGTACAACGAATGCCCTTGAGGCTTGAACATGCTTCAATAATTCCACACACACAAAACAAATCTGGTCAAAACACAATATTCCCTGATTAACTTTTTAAAATCGCGATTATTTGAGACAGCACGGTGACATATTGAAACTAGAAACTATCAATATGATTACAATATCTATACATAATTATACGCTAAACAAAAGGAGTGTTTTTATTAATTAAGACAAATATATTATAATCATTACCACAATTTGTTTTTTTACAATGGATGATATCATATATCATTCGTCACTCCTACCGGAAACTGAACAGTAAAAACATAGTTACCAAGAGCTTACACTAGGAGAACACCAAAATTCAAATATATAAAACAGCAACATTAATAATGAAAAGTCACAGAAAATATCACAACGGCGCATATATATATATATATATATATATATATATATATATATATATATATATATCTTCAACCCAAGAAAAGGACCAATCAACGATGAGTTGGGTACATTCGCCCTCCGTTACCGTTGTCGTTGCCGTCGCCGGTAGTACCAGAGTTCCGGCTACAACCAGAGGGAGTGAGGGCGGAGATAATGGCTTTTGCGGCCATATTAATCACCGGCTTCCTCTTAACTGGAATCACACTCGCTACTTCTTTCTTGACCTCCCGCTCCGATGTAGACTTAGAACTCCCTTTGGAACTCATCTTTAGCTTGCAGTAAATGTATATATATGTGTGTGTGGTTGTGTTGGTGAATATATGTGTTTGCTTGTTGTGACTTGTGAGTTGTGAATCTATATGCATTGGGTATTTGGGTTTATATAGAAGAGAGGTGCCCTTAAGAAAGCCTTGTTAAAACTTCTGCTCTAAGTTGATCCATCTCCTGATCTCCACACGACGTGTCAGCCAACCATTTGATGTAAAGAGGAAATTTAATTACAACCTTCTACTTATCTTATAAGCTTAGACAGAACATACAAATTTACGCGAAATTTACATTTAATTTCATAACATTTGGATATTTTCTGGAATATACGTGGATACATAAAACCCTGCAGAAAAAATAAAAATAAAATTTAAACAACATTATAATAGAAATTTCCATGCAACGCAGCTATTTGATAATTAATACTAATTTTATTTGATTGGCAGTTAGAGACGCCTTGGGAACTAAGGACCAGTCTACCGTTAGTACAAGGCACCGGCAGGAAGACAACATTCGACACATATGTTAATAAAAATACTATTTGTTATTCACGCCTCTAATCTAAAGAACAGCAAATAATTTAAAAGTCATGTTTCATTATTTTATACTCTTTTATCTTTACAAAACATCTACAATAAAGTCCAAATTAATTAATTGTTATATTTTTTTCTTTATAATTGATTCTTATTATTCTAAATTTTTGCTAACGATATAATAGTAAGTGATCTCTTAGTAGTTAGTAATTAGTACTAATATGTTATTGTTATTACATTAATCATTGCAGTTTCTTTCTTCGATTAAATGTGTAGTTCAGTAATTATGAAAATAGATTATATTTTAAAGCCTTAGTAATGTATAGTATTGTCTTTCAGCCATAACGTTTCAACTTCTTTTACTTTTAACGTCCAAAATATTTTTACTGAGTAGTGAGTAACATTTACCAGGGGGAGCAAAAGAATCATGTGGCCTAATTGAAAATAATTGTGTACAGACAAAACTACACATGTAGATTCTATAGATTCGATTTTGTGCTAGACAAATATCCTTTTTTATGTAATCGTGTCGGGATAATTAAAGTAAAGCCTCTTTTCTACATTTGTTTCCAAGATTTGTTCTTCGTTATTTCTCTGTCCATTTAAAAGATTGTGTGTGTTCAGGCTATAAGCCATATATTATCGACCAAGGGCCCATTTCATTTTCTAGAAGTTCATTTATGATATGATCTGAAGATTGGAATAACGGAGAAAATACAAGTATGATTTTTATTAGTTTCATTCATACAACCATAAATGGTAGCGGCTGTGATTTGTGATGCTTTTTTCCAAATAAACGAGTAAAAACCAAATCAATTAGTATAATTTTGGAAGATTCCTAGCCAATAGTAAATTAGAAATTTTATAGTATTACTACTAACACTGAAACACGAGGATTTTATACAATGAAACGAGTGAAACTAATAACACACACACAGTGACACACATCGATTTTTTCACATATATAGAAAAAAAAAAAAACTCAAATCATCTTACATATAAACTCTCCCCAAGAAGAGAGCTAGAGAACTACAGTCATATTTTTTCTTCTTTTTAATCATCCCAAAATATCATTAAAATGCTACCGGAGCGTGGACTGCACGCGCTTGTTCCTCGGCGGCTCTGCTATCTGTGTGGACTTCAAAGGAGATCGAGATGCAAAGAGAGTCTTCAAAATCATCGTCTTCACCAGCTTCCTCTCTTTTGGGAACACACTCCCTTGTTTCGGTCCTAGCAGTCGCCGCCGCCACTCTCCATCCTCTACCGCCACCGCCTTCACCACTTTATCAACCGAACTCATCGATCTTCACTCTCTGTCTAATCCTCTCTTCACTTGTTGTCTTAAGGAGAACATAAGCTCGTAGATTTGCCTTCAATTTATCAGTTGATGAGTCTTATGGTACAAGCTAATTAAGTAACAAGTAAAAGCAATAGTTTCTTATTTTATTAATCTTGTTATCCCACGTTGCCTTGAGAACCAATTAGTTATAACTGCAACTAAGTATTTAAACTAATTGAGATACTAATTAAAGCCACTTATTCTTTTCCGAGTTAATAACTTAATAATCATGATGAAATATAGATTAGTGGCTTCACTTTCGGCCGTTAGAAAATTAGAATAATATATGGAAACATTCACATATTTTGATCGCCACGTGAACCACGAGCCTAAACTAGTTTATGGAAATACTCGATCTTATCTATCTAGCAAAAGAAATATCAAATGAAAAAAACAAAACTAAGTGCGTGTCCAGTTGATTAAATATTCTTACGGCTAAAACTATAAGGGATTATCAACGTGATCCAACTTCTATGATTTTGTTGACTTGCAAAAATAATTAGTTTACCAATTTATACTATTAAATATTTCATGTAACATGGTTACACTTTTTTAGTTTTTTTTTTATATACTGTTAATGAAAAAGGTTAAATAATATAATGTTAATGTAGAAATTATTCTTTTCATTTATATCTGTTAAATTTTCCTTTTTAAATGTAAAATCAAATGTTAATTTGTTGGTATAAATTAATAATGGAAAATTCAACAGCGTGTTAGTACATATCCATCTATAAAAGTCTTGGAGCGGCGGACCTAAATCCTTGGGTCATACTTCATGGTCGTTGATTGGGAATTTGGGGATCTGCACGTCAATTACTTTAGATAACTAATGATTAAAGTGTTTTATTTATTTATATAGAGTTACTTTAGGTAAACTAATGATTAATTTTATAGACGGCAAGAACATGCAATGTGAAAAATGTTTTGAAAAGGAACTACATGTGGTATGCGTCAAAATGATAAAGAAATTTACCTTTTATTTTTAAAAAGTTAACACGTCATTTTCTTAATATGCTTGCTTATACGTATCATTCCCAAACTTACACAAAATGAAGTACGAAACAAAACCACCATTTTACTAATATTAGTACAAAAGTCGAAGCTAAAGAAGAACGCTTGAAATCCGTCTTTAAAAAAAAAAAAAAAATTGGAATTCCACACAAATAATCAAGATAAAGTTATTATACGAGCGATTGAATCTCTAACCCGTTCTGAAATTGGAGTGTTCCCAAATCTAAAAAACGTTTGTGGCTTTTACTGAACGGATTTAACAAAAAATATTTTAAATAAAGGCATAAAACCAAACTAACTAATACAAAATAACCAAACTCGCCACTATAAGGCTATAAGCAAATAAATACCACGTCATTAGTTCTAACTTCTAACCAATAGCCAACTTACCGGACTAACTGTCGACATAAGACTATTATATGAACTAAATAATCTTTATATGGGCTGATGTGACTTAAAAATAATCAATTATACTGGTCTGCCTTATATGAAATTTCGGTGCATATATAGAAAATTAGTAACATTTATTGAAAGATACTCGTTTGCTAAAAATAAATAAACGATTGTTAGTAATCTCTTGATGTGACTATATATCATATGAAACGGGGAGCATATATATTTATAAAGTTTAATTAGGATTTGTTTGTTGTTTAACTAGGATTTGTATTACTTTACAGATGGCATGCATGATTTTAAAACATGTAAAGGTATTCTTGAAAATATATTTTTGAAAAGACTTTTTAAATAAAGAAGATCATCTACTGATCGCCAAATAGTCCATCACCTTTGTGGTTATCCGCTAACCTCATTTTTTAAAACATCAACGTTGCTTTTGCATCATCTGAAAAAACAAATCATGGTAATATACAGGCCGCTACAGTTCCTATCACGATTCATGTAGAAGAAGGTCGTCATAAAGAAAATGTATAAAAAGTAGACATATATGTTTTAAAAAAAAGTAGATATCTGTAGTAACAATTAAAATGTTAACGATATCGATCATGCGTGTGTGCCCGGCCTATAAGAGGAAGCTTCCTGGTCTCACTTGAAATTGTTTTCTTTTAGATTGATGTCGCATGAAATTTGTATCACCACCATCAACAATATTTCGCCGAACCGGCTTTGAATAAAATTATCAACATAATTAGAGAAAAGATAGTTTGCTTTTTGTCACATACTGATCACAAATGAGTATATGGATCATAAATGTCGTAATATAGAATTACCACCATTCATCATTCACATTGAAAATACCACGAAACTTGCCAATGTGGAAAGGTACGTAAGGCTCTTGTGGTTGATAGACTAAGGATTCTACAATAAGTATGTAATATATTACATCATTATTTTAGAGTCTTAAAGTCTTACATAATTATTGTAGAATCTTTACTATATCAGTGGTTTCCTTTCATCATAAGTTCTTGGTGCATGATTGTTTCTGGTTGAACCATTTCGGTTACTGGGCCAAATTGAGAGTGTTTTTGTTATTGTTCTGGTCGTAGTAATTAACAATAATTACATTACATATAACCCTACGAAATAAACGTTGATGAAATGAAACAAATATGCTAAATCTTCTTTAGCTTCTTGACATATTAAAGTATCTTGTTTATGCATTACGGATATTGTTAAATTTCAAAGATGAAAAAAACACAGTTCACAGATGTCCAAGTGATCAAACCAAATATACTGGGCCTTACTTCAGATATTAAAGGCCACTTTCCTTTCCGAGTATAATCAATGATGAAATATGGATTAGTGGCTTCAGTCTCCTTTATCCACCTTTACCTTTCGGCCGTTAGAATAATTTATGGAAACAGTAACACAATTTCTATACATAAACTTCACCACGTGAGCAACGGGCCTAAACTAATTAATATCGTTTCATAGGAAACACCATCAATAGCTTAAAATCAAATACTCAATCTCATATATCTTTCAAAAGAGATACCAAATGAACAAAGTAAAGTATGTGCGTTGTCCAGTTGATTAAATATTCTTATCACTATATATATAGGGTTAAAAATTATGGGCTTCGCTTTTATGGGCCTTTCGTTTGTATGAATCGGCTTTTCTGTTTTGAAAATTTGTTTTTTCTTCTTTGGTTAGAATAATATACTCTGTTTGGAATGGCTCTTCATATAATCACAACAAATAGGTGCTAGTAAGAGTGTTCTGAAGCGTTGATAAGCTCATTCTTCCATCATCACTGTATTACCAACTCCAGAAAAGGTCAAAACTGATCTGCTAATCACAAAACACAAGAGAGAACAGAGCAAGGCCAAGAGCTTAAGGAAGTACACTTGTAAATTGTAATACAATGAGGTAGACTGTTATCACTTCCTCTTTGCAACATCTTATAACAAATCATACCAACCAAACTAATCCCTCTTTAAGGGTACAATAATAATACATTACAAAGTCTTACTTAATAAACCAAACCGGTTTTATCAACAACTCAAGCGGAATCTTTTAAGGCAAGGACTTAGCTATTTGTCTGAGAAGAAACTTTTGAATCTTTCCAGTAGAAGTCTTAGGAAGCTCCTCCTGAAATATCACTTTCCTTGGAACCATATACTTAGGCAACTTCGTCTTACAAAACTCTCTTATTTCCCTCTCAGTCACCAACCCATCACCATTGTTATCATATTTCAAGCTCACGAAAGCACACGGCGTCTCTCCCCACATCTTATCCGGTTTAGCCACCACTGCAGCTTCTTTCACCACCGGATTTGTATACAAAACCGTCTCAACCTCCGCACTACTTATGTTCTCTCCTCCGCATATGATCACATCTTTTGACCTATCTTTAACTTCCAAGTAACCATCTTTATGTATAACCCCAACGTCTCCTGTATAGAACCATCCGTCTTCTCTCATACACGCCGCGGTTCCTTCCGGGTCTTTGTAGTAACCTAACATAACCGAACCGCCTTTGAAAACGATTTCTCCTACTGAAACTCCGTCGTGTTCCACACTCTTCCCGGTTCTCGGGTCTCTAACATCGACTTCAGCGAATCCGATTGTTCTTACTCCTTGTCTTGATTTCATTTTAGCTCTCTCTAATGGATCAAGATGATCCCATTCTGGCTTCCAAGCGCATGACACAACCGGTCCTCCTGTTTCCGTTAAACCGTACCCGTGACCGACGTTGAAACCGAGTGATTCTGCTCGAGAGATGATAGCTGCTGGAGGTGGAGCTCCGGCGGTCATAACCTGATTTCAAAAATTACAAATAATAATTTTTGAATTAATGTATTTTATAATATTTTATTAATTTATCAAAGTTATTAATTTATAGAAGTGATATTTGAGTGAAAATATGAATTTGGGATTAGAGAAAATTATTAATTTAGTGAGGTGTTAATTTATAAAGGTTTAACTTAATTATATAAACACAAGTTGATTAAAAAGTTCTCCAAATAAACCAAGCCGGTTTTAATACCTGAACCGGTTTCTTTAATGGTTTACGTGATGGGTAGTTGGTTAGCATGTTGAGAACCATAGGTGCAGCACACATATGAGTCACGTGATGCTTATCGATCAAGTCATAAATAGTTGGCGCATCGACTCTACGCGTGCAAACGTTGGTGGCTCCAACCGCCGCGGTGCCCCAAGTGTAACCCCAACCGTTGGCGTGGAACATCGGTAGAGTCCATAAGTAAACTGGTTGGTTAGGGAAAGACCAATCAAGCAATGAGCTAACGGTTAGCATGAAAATAGCTCTGTGGCTAAGCAAAACTCCTTTGGGAGACGACGTCGTTCCGGAAGTGTAGTTGAGAACCATTGGTTCCCATTCTGTTTTAGGTCGGATCCATTTGAATCTTGAATCTCCTCTCTCCATGATTCCTTGGTACGTGTCAAGAAAATCTGATGCGGCTGAAACAGACGTTGAGTTATCTTCTTGGTCGTCGTCGAGGAGGACGACGTGAGGTTTATTGTGTTGGTCCAAGAACGAGACTGCTTCGAGGACTAAGGAGATGGAGTTGGGGTCGACGAAAACGAGCTTTGATTCGCTGTGCCGTAGGAGGACGGAGAGTGCGTGTGCGTCTAAGCGAGGGTTGATGTTGTTTAAGATGGCTCCGGACATTGGGACAGCGAACTGAAGCTCGTAGACGGATGGGACGTTGGGGCCTACAACGGAGACGACTTGGCCTTGGTTAATGCCGAGAGAGGAGGAAGTGAGAGCTGAGGCGATTCGGAGACAGCGGCTATGGGTTTCGGACCAAGTGTGGATGGTGTTTGTGGTGTGGAGGATGGACGGACAGTCGCCGTAGACGGAGGCTGCTCGGTCTAAGAAGCCGAGGACAGTGAGAGGGGTTGAGTTAGAAGGGTGTGGAAGTAAGAGTTCCATGGTTTGGTTGTTTTGTTATGTCTTGTTTTGGTAATGAGGTTTTGTAATAAGACTCGATATGGGTTTGATGTATTTATAAAATCTTGAAAAAGGTTTGAACGTGTTGGGAGTTTAATAGAGGGATAGTTTGTGTAACTTTTTTTTGTTTCTTTTGCTTTGGTAACTATAATTGATTACATATGGCCCACGAAATCAGCTTGATGAAATGAAGTAAACAAATCTTCTTTAGTATCTTAACTTATAAAAGTACTAAATTGGGTTAATAAAATAAGAAAAATCTATCTATTCCATTTTGGAAAAGTGTATTGGCGAGTGACTATTCAAAAAATAGAGATGGGACATCATTGAATGAAGTGAAGTCGGAGGTTACCAACTAACAAAAGTTGGACCCAACGAGTTCATATTTAATGCTTCCAAGCTTGTGGACAAGTCAAAGTAGTTAGCAAAATGATCCTTCGCGATCCTCATTGTAAAATTAGAATATTTGTTTATATAAGGTTAAGACTTAAGACGATAATTATGCATGCATGAATATTTCAGAGTTCAGACCATGCAGAATATTTTTGCTACATTTCCAGTCTAAAAGACAATTGTGCATCAAACAAACGATTCAGATTACCAATTTCTTACTAATATTTTAGAGGACCACTTTTTTTTTCTTTAAAGAATAATGGCTATATATTTTGAGCTACCAAATTTGTTGTACAGAAAAATATTTTATACATTTTGATACATTTTCCAGAGCTAGTCTAATTTGAGATTTTTTTATTAATAAATATGAAAGGTCCCAATTTTTATTTTGAATGAGCCGGTATGATTCTTATGTGGTATTAGTTAGTACTATTTTTCACATTTGGTACTAAGTGGAGCACCTTAAAACTATTTGAAAACCTTAAAACAAAAAAAGAACTACTTTGAAAACCATGTTCGTTTAGCTTACGATAGATACGGTAGCATTGATTTCTACTGTCAACGTCAACATGATGTTAGTTTTGCGTACGGTTGTGAGTACTCGATTGTCAGCATTGGTCGATACTGTTGAGCGACTTGTCCTTTGTGACATTTATAATTTAATTAACAACTGAGTCTTGAATTTTCTTTTTCCAAAACTATATATAGATATATGATGAGGATGACTAATCCAAACACTGGTTACGTTTTTATATATTAAATTTTGGATGACTAATAAGAATCTTAAAACAATTATTCTAAATTAATTAACCATTATTACAGTTTATATATATATATATATATATATATATACTAAAAAGCATCTAAAATATCTTTATCAACCATATTTATTTTGATAATTTTATTATTGTACGCTAACTTTGAACTCCAAAATTACAAGATGAATAAAAACATCAAACCCAAAATCTAGCTTAGAATACGAAACAAACAATTTAAAGGTTAACTCTAAACTCTTTAAATCATAGTCCACCGGAAATACAAGATCGTATTTAATAAGTTCGTTGATAAACATAAATTTGATATCTAAAAAAAAGGTTATGTATGCAAAGACACAAGTTGTCAACTGTAAGGATGCCCCGGACCTGAGTATTGACTAATCATCAAATATGAAGGAAACAATTGAAAATGACAACATGAAAATGCAAACAAGTTGATGAATTACACGTTATCAAACTTTTTGTAAATCAGAGATCGAAAAAGGCAAGAGTAATACATTCTAGGTAAATATTGAAACTGTTAAAACTTTGAAGTCCTGATTTATTTCATAGTCTTACCCAGGCAAATAAAAAAGAAAAGATATTAAATATCAACAAGTGTGTTTAAATCATAATTGATAATTGTCAACAGCTGAGTGATACTGATTCATGTGACACTATGTGTACACAAAAACATTTAAACCCAAAGAGATAAACATTGGCAGTGGATGGTGAGCTGATTTAATATGGATAAATTTTTGGGTAGTTTAGAAGTTATATCCATATTTAATGAATTCCTGCATTACCCAACATATACGAATTCATTGATTGCATATGAAGATTTTTGTCCTTTGAGACTAAACTTATAGCTTTTTTCTTGAATAAATACTTGTTCACCCACATGGTATAGTTTCAGCTAAAAAGGTATCATATGTCATGTCCGAAAAATAAATGCCTATGCTTATCAAGTTTTGTGGTATCATGCACGCAAAACCAATTCCTGTCGGTTTAACTTTTCCGGTTTAACAGGATGAGAGAACAGAGAAGCCTTAAAAAATGTTGAATTCATGATCTATGGTATAAATCACTTTATTATACACTTATTTTGACACAAATGAAAGAATTAGCAGATCACAGAGAAGTTATATACACTTATTCACACTTATCTCACGCTAAACTGGTTTTTGCCACATCTTTTTCTCCACAGCTTCTGTTATTTCTGAGGTTTTGTGCTTTCATATGAGATTTTGATTCCCTAGTACAGAACTGTTTCAAGTTGAACAATTTGGAGGAAAAATATATATTAAAAGTACATTTCAACTCAAGCTGGAATAAATAACACATTTAAAAGATCATCCATGAATGGATTGAAACCTACTCAAGATCTCATTGCTAAAAATTGATAGAAGTAAAAGACTAAGTTCTGGATTTAGTTTGATCCACATATGAAACACATTTCTCTGGTGCTCAATATATAAGCCTATTTATAACAATTAATCAAGATTAACGAGATTTTAAAATATTTGCAAAAATCCCCCCACGACGAGACATCAAAACAGGGCAACAAGAATGTAAAAAAGTCAAATAAGTTCGAGTTTTGTTTAATTTGGCATAGAAAAACAAAATTTTCCACGTTACAATTGTTTGGATTATCAACACTAAAGACAGTTTCACATTGTTGGTAATAATTTAAGCCTTATATTATATGACTTAGGTTAAAACGTCATAGAAAGTTTACACATATATATATATACTTCACAGTGTTATATATACATAACACATCAAAAGACGATAGACTACACACACACATATATGTATTGCCATCATTAGCTAGACATGTAAAATCATGTTCTTGAATTCTTCAAAGTCAACAAGACCATCAAGATTCTTGTCATGAAACCGAATCATTCTTCCACAATCCCAAGCCTTTGCCTCCTCCTCGAACCCGAGCCTTTCCAACACAGCTCGAAGCTCCTCCGCCGAAATATAACCATCTCCGTTCACATCGAACACATTAAACGCCTTCACGATCGCTTCATCATCACCATCGTCAACGTTGTCGTCCTTGGCTCCTTTGATATTTGAAACGGCGTCGTAATAGAACCTAAGAAACTCGTCTAAATCGAGACACTTTTTTCCAACGATCAGTTCGAGCTCTTCGGGAGTATGTTGTTCGGGCCAACCGAGTCTCTCTAGAATCCAATGAAGCTCATCGAGACTTACGAGTCCGTCTTGGTTTTTGTCGAACTTCTTGAACATTCTTTGGAGATCTTTTATGCTTATGAATGAACAATCCATGTATTTTTTTTTTTGGTCTCTGTTTATTTGGACCTTTTGGTTATAATATTGAGAAAGTTTCAAGCTTTATCTTCTATAGACATTATACACGCACGGGTCTTATATATATATATGAGTGTCGAGAATGTGTACGTGTTCGTACGGTGTACTTTTGAATGGAAGAGATTCAAGCCGAGGAAGTTTCCCGGAAAATGGTTATGAAAATGACTAATTTCTAGAAAAATGACGTTTCTAGAAGAATATTCACTAAAATATGACATTGACCTACTATTTTTTTTTTTTTTGGGGGTCAACTATGACCCATAATCTAACTCTATACGGAAAATTATATATTTTATAACTCGTCTAATTCTGATATTTGAATATGTTTTTCATTGTATTTATAAAGTCTTATACTTTTGCTACCAACAGAAGATGACATGTCTAACCTAGATCGGAATTATGCATAATGTGTGAGTAATTTAGAGAGTTAATCTGAACTTTTAACCCTTAAAATTTTTGATAGATATTTCAAATAGTAGAATATTGTCTTAGTCTGATTTGACATCTGGAATGTTCCGTAATGTTCTTGAGTTCCATGGCAGTAAGACTTACGGTCCACATATATTAGATATTTTATCACCGGCCACATACAATGTACGATGTCCATCCACATTTTTTCAATTGACTTTTTTTTTTTCATGTGGGCCAAAAACAATAAAAATATAGTTTGTGTGGGCCAAAAAAACAAAGTAATAAGAAAATTTTAACATTGTCAAATTCATCTTCGATTTTATTATAATTCGTTATCATTAAATTTTAATACCAAACTAATGAACAAAGTTTAATTTGTCTATCTTCATTGTATTAAGAACAAAATCTAAGCCCAATGTGCACATTTGAGGCCTTGTTCTCTACTTCAGCCCAAAACTAATTTTCCTTTCCTTTTTTTGGTGTATTGATTAGACCAAAACTCTGTTTTCCATTTCGCGCTTTACCAGTAAAACTTACTGACTTACAGACAGTGAGTTGGCGTCTGAGCCATGGCGAGAAGTTCGATGAGAAAAGTTAATTTCTATTTTAGCCACTAAATTTAGGGCTTTTCTTCTTTCAGTAATGTCTTCTGCGGGAAAGATCTCTTAGGATTCTCACAGTATTTTGATTGGCTACTGAGAAATTTGTAAGTGATCCATTTTACTGTATCTCTGTTTTCTTCTTCTTTTTCGAGATCTGAATTTGTGTATTACCTTTGCATGCGCCGATTTTGGTGCTTTGTTTTTTTTTCCCCTCAGAGAAATCATTATGATACAGAGTGTCTCAAGAATTTGAGTTTAAGAGTTCATCCACTTTAATCTCGCTCGGAATAAATTCAGTCTTTTTAGAATTTTTTGATTTGTTTAGTTCTTTTAGTGATCACAATACATAATTATATAGTCGGTCTTAAAGTTAATTTCGATATGTTGTTAAATTATTAAATACTTGTTTATTAGGAAAATATCAGTTTCCTTCTTCTTCTACCTCTTTGTCTCCTCCGTCTAAGCTACACAGTTTATAACGTAATTTGATCTACCTAGAGTTTCTGAAATGTTCTTATATTATTTGTTTTTGCTGAAATTCAAGTAAACTGATTGTTATCGTTTTCTTTTGTTGGTGTTGTGTAGAGTGTTTAAAGATGAGTAGTTTGGTGAAGTATGTTGCTGATGGTGATACCAAAATAGATCATCAGTATATGAAGTTGTTAGATAGTTGCAGAGAAGATGGACATTCATCTCTCAGAGACAATCCACTAAGGTCTATTAGGTATGGAGTTGACAACGGAGGATACGAAAAGCGCCACTTTAAAGCATCCGTTTCAGATAAGCTGAGAAGAGAAGATCGTAACACTATTCGTCGTGTGACCAAGAAGAATGTTGAGTCAAAGCCTCATCATGTTGTCACAAGCCATGTGAAGAGAAACGGAGAACACAATGGTGAGGCTAGCAAGAAGGAGAATTCAGAGGATGATATGGTATTAGATGAGACATACAGATCTTATCTCACTTGGTTAGTGGAAAAATCGAAAAGTTCAACAACTAATCTTGGAAAGGAGGTAAAAGTGAAGTGTGAGGAAGATACAATGTCTTTGTCTGATTCTGATTCTGATGTTATTGTGGTTGGAGATCGTCCGTTTCTTGATGAAGAGGATTCTCCATTTGAGCCATCAAAATGTTATAAAGTGACTGTAAGTATTATTACCTTCTCCAACACATTCGTCTCTTTTTTTTATTTCTTTTGACATTTTGTCTTTTGTTGGAATTGTGATAAGGATTTGGATGATGTGTGCGGTGATCAAAGCAATTCTTGGTTTAGGAAGGAGATAATGAATGATCTGAAGCAGCCATACAATGAAGAAAAGTTAAAGGAACTTCACAAGGAAGCATCGGTGCGTAGACCGTTGACTCGGGATATAGAACTACTAGATGGAGGAGATTTAAATTTTCCAACGAGGGACACGAAACCTTCATTTCTGGATGAGTATCCAGGTAAGTTATCATACAAAAGTTGGCTAACATGTGTTCTTGAAAGTTTATGCTTTGCTTAGCTATCATTGATTTAAAAACTTGGAAATTTTATTTGTAAGAAAGTTAGGGAATATGTTGTTTACCTTCACATTGAGTTTTGCTTTGGTTTGATTCCACAGACTTCAAAAGGAAGTACACTGAATCTTTATATGAAAAGAATCCCCGTAAAGCTCTGAACCTGTTGCGCGGGTTTATCTTCTATCTAACGGTACAGAGTGATACTGTATGTTTATCTGTTATTTCAATCATTCTAAAGAGTGATAGATACTCTCTTGTTTATATGCAATTCGTTTATTTTGAAATCTTCTTGTTGTCTCTCAGAATGTGGTTCGTGATGATGCATTCAAGCCATGGCTCGATGATGAATGTTTGAAGATCACATGATTCGGACAAAAGAGTTTCTGCACTTGGAGTTCTGACACAAGACTACCAATTCCATGGAAAGAAATAAGTTCAGAGAGTACGTGCTTTTACCTTCCATCAGTTTGTTAAATTAAGTTCATGACTCAAGACTTGCTCACTGGCTTCAGGTTCTATAATGTTTGTTATTATCTTCTACCATGTTTTTTTCAAGTGCAATAAAGCTTTCCAAGCGAAATTATAAAAAGACATGAAAGATCAACAAAAACAAATGTATTCCAAGTATTGGATCTTTTACAGATAAATAAATAAAATATGTACATTTCTTATCTGTAGAACGCATATCTAAAAGAGAACAAAAGCTAAATCCCTAAAAAAACTACAACAAAAAGGTATACCAAGACGAGTAGTTTTCTTTATAAAAAGAGAAAGCTTACCTTTGTCCTCACCAAAAACAAACTGATGCTTCTTACTGCATCAAAGCTACTGGTCTGATTAGATTGTATAGTGAATCCGGTGCTTCACTATCACTGCAGATAGATTCCTCCGTGGCTGGATCATTGTTATCACTAGCTTCATACTCAGTAGAGCCAAGGGTTACGAAGTCGAGCCCTTCCATTCCAAACACTTCACTCTCAGTAGAACGTCTATCAACTACCATTGGCTCACACTCGGATATGACTTTGTGAAGTGAACCAAAGTAACGCCCACGGGAATTTTTCTCTGATGCCTCGCTTGGTCTTTTCCTCTTTCTTCCTTTGCTTTGGTTCTTCGGGTGGTGGAGCTTACATTTCAGTCCTTGAGGGCATGTTCCAGTGGCTTCGAAAACCGGGCAGATGTAGGAATGCTTCTTCCGACACTGTCACCATTACGTATAGACAATCCACAATCTTACTTCATCAAGTGTTTGTGAGCGAATTGAGATGGAGAAATAAAATATGACATAAAGATAGAGAGAAATCTCTTTCCCTTATACTACACATAGGATTGAGGTCACTAGTGGTGCATAAGGAAAGGTGCATATGCATGTCAACAAGGAATAGATGTGCCAATTGCAAACCGTGTAATGTATTATAAGTTGAATCCTTACCTCGTCTCCATCTGAACAGTATCCCTTTAAAAATCCATCACATATAGCGGCGCTGGGGTTGACATGCACATGCCTGTAAGGACATGCCTCGTTGTTGCATAGACCTGCGTTATAGGTATTAGTATTGTGCATCACTGCAATGGACTCTCAGTACAGAAAAAATTCTTACCTTGCAGAAAATAAGAACAATCAGGCATCCTTTCTGGAATAACCTGCGGAAGAAATAAGTTTATCCAATTAGAGATTTCTGTGAAGCATAATTCTGCAGCAATGAATTAGTACAAAAACCTTGTGAGTCAATTTGCAATTTGCTTCGGCACATAATCCATTCAAAAATTTGGTGCAGACTGCAATTTTCGAGGGGTCATGAACATAGGAACATTTTCCATCATCTTTGTTGCATTTCCCAAATCTAGTGAAAAATTGGCAGTACTTCTTCTTTTTAGCCAACCGCAACCGAGCATTGTGCAGGCTCCATCTGACTTTCTCATTTGCCAACACACGAGTTCGTTTCTTTGGATCTCTGACAAGCTTGTTACCATTTCCAACCCTAACATATCTTCAAAATAGATTCAAATGCTCGATTGAGTCTCCAGAATGTATAGTTTAAAATAATAATAAAACATTGCATTGAGAATAACATACTCTTCATTGCCGATCACCAATCTCTTTGGGATAAACGGTCTTTTAGCACCCTTCCCATTTTCAGAAGGTCCAGGGCATGGTGAATCAACATCTAATAAAAAATCATGTTCAAGCTCACCACAGATACATAAAGCTAAGACTCATTCAGCTATTGCATACAGTTTAAAGCCTAGAACGTTCTCAAATCTGATTAAAGAATTCGTTGTGAATCATCAATCATGTAGAGGGAGTGACAAGGATCTAATACGTGTGTGTGTGTCAGTCTTCATATATTCATTTCACATCTACAATACCAAACAATAGCACTTTTTAACTTAAAGATATCCTACCAGATATTCTCTGCAGAGTTCGCCTTGAAGGGTCCATTTTATAACGAAGGGAACCGAACCTGAAAACGCGCTCCCCTGAAAACAGAAGTTGATTATAGAAAAAAGCTTGAGGTTTGCTGAAACAGAGGCATCCGGGTATCTCAAGAAACAGCAAGAAAATAAATTCAATAGAAACAGAGTTGAAGCTTCATAAAAACTGGTCAGGAAGCCTCCCAAATACAGAATAATTCGTCCAAATAACTGGCCATGGATATCGTGAACCAACTTACGTGCCAGATGATTTCTGCTCGTCGTCCTAACATCATTTTGTCCAGAATGCTTTTCACTTTCTTTCTTTGAATATGCAGCCACAGCCAAGGTAGCTTCCTGTACAAATATGAAAAAGGATATAGTTGTCTAGACCACTTTCAATAGTCCCAAACGAGCAATTCTTCCATAGACTTAAGGCCGAATACACTTCAGTGAGGAAACTCACCTCATTAGCCTTTCTCGAGTCTCTCTCTATAGATTTGGACCATTTTAAATGTGACCCACCAATACTTAATACCTTCGATTTTCTAAGCGAATACCCATTAGTCGATCTAGTGTAAACTGTATGTCTCTTCCTCATCATCGACAACTTTCGGCTGAAGATTTGGAATGCTCTATCATCATGTTTGCAAACACAAAAAGAGTTTCAGCACAAGGAATATATAGATGCTAATATACCTGATGTTGGAAAAAGAACCATTTCGGCAAGCAGATACTGAATTCATTAATCTTCTCCAGTATGTCACTCTTTTCCAAGGAACAAGTTGCGGGAAGATCTTCTGATATCGCATGTGAGCTATGGGCATCCTTGGCTGCGGGTCATTTTGAGTCCAAACCAGAGAAAACTTTGACTGCTTAAATGGTCGCATGACAGCTGCCAATAAAAAGAAGACCAGTGATTTCATTTCTTGCGTTTGGTTATGAAAAAAAACCCGCAAGAAGAAAAATAAAGTATATATAAAAGGTAATCTGCTATGCATGTTTCCGTAGGAACACAGTGGATAGTTCATTACCGAAAAAGAAGAAGAAAATTAGCAAACAAAATTTTCTTTTTCTTTTTCAGAGAGTAAACCATCCACTTATAAGGATTCTCTCATGATATATGCGTATCAGAATCAATTTGGACACAGTCCTCATAAAATGCTCAGCACTGACAGATATTTCTTTCGCGTTACATACCAGAGTCGGAGAATGCCAAGCTAGATGATCTTTCCGAAACCATATTTGCAGCTGATCGTGATTCTAATGCATCATCAGGTAAGGAAATTGACTGATTGACACGGCTCTCTGAATTCCTAACTAACTGATTTTTACTTCGCTTGAAGTATCCATCAGAGGTAGGAATCTGGTTCTTATTTGCACCATGAATATCTGACGCTGCAACCAACTGATTTGCCTTTCTCTTGACATATACCATTCTATTCAAATCTAAAGAATCCAATTTCGGTTGAATTTTCTTCTGCTGGCAATCTGAAGCATAATCTGTTTGAATTAGTGTATCAGATGTCTTGAATGTATCTCCACAAGACTGTGGAACATTTGCTTCTCCAGATGTAGCAGAATCCATGATAGACTCAGGTAAACCAGTGGTGAGGTGATCCATGCTGTAAGACAACACACATTTTCCTGAAGAGGTACCGATAGCATTTGATACTTTCGAAGTGCTGCTGTCTGAGGGAGGCTTTGACTGCCTCTCAAGAGTGAGCATTTCTACTCTTTTAACAAGAGAAGAAGTGTTATCTACATCAACCATACTGGAAGATCCCGTGCTTTTGTCTTCGACAGTGAAACTGTTCAACTGAATAGCAGATGGAGGCATTCCAAGTGGAACAACAGGAGAGCCATGCGAGGGTTTTCGAAGAAGACTATTGCCTTTGCGAACGTAACTACTACTGGATTGGGCAGTCACTTTGGAAAACTTCTGTTGTGTAGAGAAGGTTGACGACACAGGCTTGGTAGCAACAATAGGAGAAGGAGAAATATCGGACTTTCGATGCCAAGTGTGATGCTTTGCAGTATGATTTGGAGGGTTAGCATTTTTCTTAGTGTCAGAAACAAAAGGCAGGGAACGGGCATAACTTTTCTGAGTGGAGTTATTGGATTTCTTTGCCCTCTTTTCTATTTCATACCTAGAACTCAGAGATGTCTTACTTTGGGAATCCCGATGTGGCACAGAAACAGCATGATCTTTAACATGGGTCAATGCAAATTTTACATCTGCGTGTGAGTGAGATCTGGACACCCGAACGCCTGAATCCCCAGGAATTTCAGTTCCAGAAACTTTTCCATCAGATGACAATGCTTCACCATCAAAGATATCAGTCTTGGCCCTATCTGGTGAGTATTTTTCTTGAGAGGCAACATCAGATGTTACATCAGTCAGCTTTTCTACTGGATCACTATTTGGCTTCTCACCTAAATCACTACCAGGATACTTTGACACGGGGTGGTCATAAGAATCAACATATGTATCAGGGGATTTTTGACTCTCTTTAAATTTGCTAGTTTCATCAACCATAGGAGCAACATGAATTTCACTCCGTAACTGCCTGGGCCTTGGTGCGCTGGATAAAGATTTACACGGAAACACTGAATCCCCACTAACATCAACAATATCAGTTTCTGGAGTTCTGCACTTAGAATTTCTACCACGTGGCTTTGTTTTCTCTTTAACTTTTATAGTTTCATCCACCCTGGCGGCAACATGAATTTCACTCCGTAGCTTGAAGCTCAGCCTTGGTGAGCTGGGCAAAGAATTACATGGAACCACTGAATCCCCACTAACAGCAACAATATCAGTGTCTAAAGTTCTGTACTTAGAAGTACCATCAGAAGGCTTCGGTTTCGTTTTACCTATGCTAGTTTCATCAACCATAGCAGCAACATGAATTTCACTCCGTATGTGCCTGAAGCTCCGTCTTGGTGAGCTGGATAACGAATCATTTGGAAACACTGAATCCCTACTAGCAGAAATAATATCAGTTCCATGAGTTTGGTACTCAGAAGTTCCACCATAAAGCTCTTCTTGAGTATCTACCTCAATCTTTTCAGCACAATTATTTTCCTTAAGCTTGATGCCACCTTGAGATTCACTGTAGTTAGCTTGAATAGAAGTTTTGTCGCTTATCTGCTCATTCAATGCCACCAAGGAAGAAGATTGACATGGACTGACAAAACTATCAGATACTAAGCCAGAACTGACCCTTGAAGGATCCTTTTCCAGATTTTGATCCATAGAGAAATTCCAGACAGAACCATTTGAACCAGATGCTCCACATCCAAAACTATCTTCAGGCAACAACTTGCATACTGTTTTTGAACATGGTTGAGTTTCATGGAGACCAGAATCAAGTCTATTAACCGTTTCATTACCAGACATGCCATTAACTTCAATTGCTAAACTTGTTTCAAATACACTTGCAGACGAGCTAGGTAATTTATCACAAAATGTGGAGGCGTTTTGACTGTCTTGCTCAACAAGACAATCACTTGCACCATCAGTAATATCTTTGCTAAGAGAAACATTTGGCTCCGATAAACAAGCTTTCAAACTTCTACCATCTGAACCACTCTGATCTACAGAAGGAATCTCTGCAGGATGATAAGATGCTAAACCCAGATCTTCACCAGGGAATAATCTTTCGGTACTTACATTTTCCATACACACCTCAGCTGTTACTGCCATAGCTAAATCTGATTCATCGCTATGTGAACAGCCATCAGTTCTCTCCACAGGAAGCACAGTTGATGATCCCATTACTGCATCCTTTGTCAGAGATGAAGAAGTGCCGTTTAAACAAGTCTGATTACCTTCATCACTGTCCAGATTGTAGGTCATTTCTGCAGGACTATTAAGAGGCGTAGTTTCCATGAATTCTTTTCTGCTAACATTCTCAACTGATGAATTAAGCCTGTCTCCAAAATGAGGAAGATTTTTTGTTTCCACCTGGAAATTTACACTCATATCAGGTAATTTGACCAAGGTATTGGTATACGTCCCAATGGTAAAACTGTTATCACTAGCAAGATTCCCTGAGACATTATTATTTGCATTAGCAAGATCCGTTGAAACATTAGAAAATTCCTGAGAGGCAGATGAAACCAGACCCTTGGGGCGACCCTTAGAGGACTCATTTTCAGGAGACAAGGAATCTACATTCCTACCGATACTCTTGTTGTCATCTTCAATACCACCGATATCTGACTTTGACAACACCTGATCACCATGGTCTTCTCTATTAAAACAGATGGATGCCTCTAGAGATGACTTATGAAAATCCTTTTCTCCACAACCCAAAGATCCATCAGATGAATCAAACGATTTCCTTTCTTCAAATCCAGTATTTCCATCCATCATTGATAAATTCCTTGATGGTATACAATCCATATCCTTATCTTCACAAGGTTGAGACTCAACATTACACATGGACTTACCAGCAAAATGAATTCCTCCTTCAGAACACCCAGAAATATCAGAGGCTGTTGGCCATGATACAGGTGATTTAATAGGAGGCGTGTTGACTTTTGTCTTTGTCTTCAAGATTTCTTCTTTCTCCATGACCTTCGTCATAAGACCTTCGCCTTCACTACAACCAGTGTCTGTGCTGTCCAATACATCTTCATGAGACTTCAGTATACTTTGGTCTCCATCAATCACATCTTCATGAGACTTCAGTATACTTTGGTCTCCATCAATAACATCTTCCTCAATGGAGCAAGCCTCTATATCGCTATCATGGTTGACACTAATGTCATCTTTGGCCTCTTTCAAAGCCTCACAAAAACTAGAGATCTTTTCTGCAGTATGTACAGTACTACGAACTTTTGCTTCACTATCATGAGTTGAAGATTCAGGACCTGTATCAGTAATTTTGACTTTGCTGTCCTGAACAACACTATCAACAGATCTGACCATGTTCAGCTTACCCCCGGAGTCACTGGAAGACGGGGTTGAGCGATTGTCAGGTTCCTTTTCAATTAGAGATGCAATATTTCGCCTTGTAGACTGCCTAAATCCCTCAGCAACCGATGCCTCATCTAACAAATGTGACCTCAACTTTCCATTTCTTTCATTTACTGAAGCTTTCTCGTTTTTATCAGCCAGCAATGGTCTTCTAGCTTTACTAGACCTAGGTGTCACAGACACACCCGAACGGAAGCCTGCATTTGTAGGTGATGCTACGTGCTTAGCTACCAGCACATTCGATTTAAATGAAACATCAAGATCCATTGGAGTTCTCTCCCTTTGCTTCTCCACCAGTCCACGATCAGAATGACCTAAGTGTTCCTTACCCCTGTACGAGTTAGAGTTAAACCTTTTCCCACTATGATGATTGTGTTGCCGAGACCAATCATTCTCCCTACTGGTTTGATATGATTTTTTTGGAGTTTCAAGCCTTAGCAGAGCACTCTTCTTCTGTATTTGTTTCCTGGGTGACCGATTCAACTCATTGCTCTGTTCTCTCCTTCCACGATTAATATATTGTTCAATCTCAGAATGATAATAATCATCTTTTTTACTGGGATAGAGAGTCCTGCCTCCATTACGTGATTCATCCAACCTCTGGTTTCTAGCCCTTTCATGACTTGCTGATGACCTAACCATACTGCGATTTACTGAAACACCAAATCGTTCACTACTGCCATAACCAACACTTGAAGATAAATCCCTATTTCCGTCATCTAAACCCCTAAAATATCTATCGGATTCTGATTTTAACTGACCACGATCTTGATAGTTTCCTTCTACCCTATTAGCTCCAGATTCTTTTCTACCATATCCAAGACTACGAAACTCATCTCTAGACCTCGAACTACCATCTAAACCACGATTAATGCTAACACCCGAAGAATCTCTCGACGAACGGCTGTAGTCATATTGATAATTACGGCCTTGACCATCATCCACTGTCCATGAACCATGTCGTTTCTCATTAAACCCAGCCCAAGCAGACTGAGAGATATCTCTGGATTCCGTACATGAGATAGTCAATGACAAAGGCTGCGATATCCTTTGAGGCTCATAGCTAACTTGCTGAGGAACGTACTCAGGATGATGCTGATGCTGATGCTGATGCTGATGTGGTTGCTGCTGGAGCGATGGCGGATGCTGGTAATAGTTTGAAGGCGGCTGATTAACCACTGGCGTCGGCGGAAGATCCTGGCGATGAGGGTATTGGTGGTGGTAAGCCTGATGTTGACTATTGCTCTGAGTTGATCGACCGTAAAAACAATTGGGGCTATCGGGATGAGATTGACGAGGAGGCGGAGGAGGTAGCGGCGGTGGCTGTGGCGGCGGAGCAGAAGGATGATGAGGAGAGTAAGGAGAATCCCATGGAGTGTAACTAGGAATGTAATGAGCAGAATCCATGGCTGGATTTTACCCTAAGGATTTTCAGATCTTCTAAAACCGCGTCTTCGTCTTCTTCTTCTTCTGATGAAACGCACGTATTACGGATAACGGCGAAAATAGAATAATACAGACGAAAAAGATTAGTTCCGAATCGTGGCGATTTTTGGTAAAAAAACGGTTTTATATCTCTTTGCAACCCTATTTTCCCCCTGATCTTGGCCCAATTTATTGCGGGCCGAATTATTCTAACAATTAATATATTAATCTGTTCCATCCACGATATATTATTCCAAAATATACGGATGGTCTTTTTTCTGGATTTTGATAATATGTTTTTGAAATTTGATACTATGTTTTTCTACTCTTCAATGGGAATTATATGAAAAATGTCCAAAAAAAACAAAGTTTGTTAGTGATAATGATAACCAATTAATTTATTTTTAATAGTTAAGTTGTAATGATTAAATCATTTTTATTTTATAATCGTCGGTAATAATGGTTTGTACTTTTTAGTGATTAACAATTTTGTCGCGAGTTACCAAAATATGTTGTCAAATTTATTTTTTTGAACTAATAATTATAAAGAAAAAAAAATATTTGATGTGGTTGCCAAAAATTTGTGTTTTATAAATTTATAAGTGATTAGTGGAAACACTTTTGTCCCATTAATTACAATTTACGAGTCATCATATCTCGAATTTACCAAAACAAAAATGTAATGAATAAAAATGAAAAAATGAAAAAATAAAAAGAGTACATATCAAGAAATGGATATTTATTTCATTCCTTTCCTTTCAAACACAATCGAAACATGACTTGATGAATAGGATAGGAAGATACTTATGTCATCTCTTACCACACAAATGTAGATTGACTCAGTCACAGTGTCACACATGGTCTGTCATTGAAAGTTAAGATAAGATTGCTAAAATCTTTACGATTGTGAAAGGCTATGAAAAATACGAAACACCATTATTATTCAAGAAGAAACATTTTATACTATGTCAAAAATTGTATTTCAACAAGATAATGCTATCTATTGATAAATGACACTGAGACACGTTCGAACGTTACAAGACAAAGAAAATTCACTTTGATCCATTAGAATCAAGGAATACAAGTTACATGTCGATGATTTGTTTTCTGCATAAAACACCCAAAACAATGGAAAGTTGCATTTATAACCCTAAACCAAAGAAACACCTTTTCAAAAGAACCCATTTTCTTCACAATCTCACCTTGCAAAGTTCTTGCAATTTTTGAGTTGTTGTAACGATAAAAAAATGGCTCAATTAAAGCTCGATGAGCGGCTTGTTCTGCCTTTAAGATAATCCTCCACGGAGATGCCTTGCTCGATGCTTCCCGTGGAGATAGAGCCATCTTCCATGTCGAGGAATGCTAAGTTTAGATGTGATTGCAGATTAGACCTCCACAGTTTCTCGTCCTTGAGTAGCTTTGAATCCTCTAAAGAGTTACTAACTTGTAGCTTTGCCCATTTTAGCATCTCTGTGTCACCTTTAAGAAGCTTTAACACCTGCATTTTCACAATTCACAAAGACATGTTAGTGTGTAGATATATTAACCATCTCTAAAAATGATGGAATTTGTAATAAAATATAAGACTTAGAATAGACTCACAGTTCCCATTTTTGGCCTAGATTGAGGATCATGTCTTATACAAAGTGTGGCTGCTAACGCCATCCTCTCCATTTGGTCGCCATTGTAGTCATCTTGCAAACTAAGGTCCAATAGCTGAGAATATTCTTTATCATCAAGAATTGGCTTCGCCTGCATGTTTACATGTGTATCGGTTTAGCAAAACGCAGAGAAGGCTTTAGAACTTTTTGCTGGTAGTATTCACATACCCACATAACAAGACTCTCTTGAGCCTTTGGAGATTCGCTACAAATCGGTTTTCTTCCAGAAAGAAGCTCGAGGAGGACGACACCATATGCATAAACATCTATCTTATTGTTCATCTTACCATGCATAAAATATTCTGGAGCTAAGTAGCTGCACCAAGAAATAACATTTTCAAGAATTGCTCTCTCTTAAAGATCAACAGAATTTGATTTTGTGTTTTTTCTCACCCAAAGGTGCCTGCGACATCGGAGCAGGTTATTTGAGTTGAAGATATCGACGCCCACTTCGCAAGCCCAAAATCAGAAAGCTGTGAACAAGATTTCCCTTCTTAGTATCTTAATCTTAGATATGAAAAAATGGAAACTAAAAGAAACTTTACCTGTGGCTCAAAACCATCAGACAATAATATGTTTGATGACTTAACATCTCTGTGAATAACAGGTTGTGGAGCATTGTTATGCAGATAGTCCAACGCCTCAGCTATTCCAACAGCCACCTTATATCTCTCGTTCCAACGAAATGCAACAATGTCCTTTTTGTTGCCTAATTTCAAAAACCATGCTTAGTTAGAACCACAACATAAGAAAATCTTCAAGTGGCTATATAAGGACAGAGACTACTTACCGTGAAGATTCTCTTCAAGGCTTCCTCTTGAGAGATAATTGTATACAAGTAATAGATTATTGTTTTCGAAACAATAACCTAAGAGGGAAATAACGTTTTTATGGTTTAAGGTTGTGATGATGTCAATCTCTGCCACAAAATCCTTCAAGACACATTCAGTTTGCTTGAGGATTTTTACTGCAACCTCTCTTCCATTAGGCAGGTGACCTCTAAAAACCCGGCTGCTACCTCCTTTTCCAATAAAATTATCTGAAATTACATTACTTTTCTTAGTTAGAAAAAAAAATCAAACGACAAGAGTCTTGAGAAAGTTATGAGAGAAGAGGAACAAACCAGGAGAAAAGTTTGATGTCACTGAGACAAGTTCCTTGTACTTAAAAAACTGGCAAGATGTGGATATTCTTGTCCGAAGACCTTCCACATCTTCTGGAAATCTTCTTGAGCTACAATCAAGAGAACATTTCACAATTGCTCCGGTTTCAGCGTTTAAGCTAGACAACTTTTTATCATCTTGAGATTCTTCAGAATCAAAAGCAATCCTCTTAGTGTCTCCAATAACAGAACTGGTTCTAGAGGGAAGCTTCAGAACCCACTGAACAACAGGTATCTGTCTGAAGGAAGAACTTCGAGGAACAGAAGCTAATACATCTGAAGAAGCTACACGGTGAAGTAAAGGCCAACCTGGTCTAAATTCAGGCAGTTCTTTAACCAGCATAGTAATGAATCGGTTCAAATCTTCTGGAAATTTTGCAGGCACAAGCGTCATTGACTTGTGGAAATCAGCGTTATCTTCTTGATCACCATCGAAACTAGAAGATTCAGATAAGTGTTCAAGGGGAGGCATAGAGTTCACACTACGAACTGAGCAATTCCCAAGGCATGCATACACAAAAGACTGCCTTAGACTCTGGCTATTGGAATGTTCCTCTTCAGCTTCTTCTTCTTCCTCCACGGAATGGTTAACTACTTTTGTATTCTTTCTCAATGTGACAGGTCTTTGAAAGAAACTAGACAAAGTGTTCCTACGAGCATCGGTTTTTCCTAACCAATGCCAAAGAAAGAAGAGTTTCAAACACTATTCCAACACACACACATGCAAGACTTAGAAAATATCATAGAGAAAGATCAAACCTTTAGAGCAATCTTTCTGAAACATGATTTTGCCCTTGTCAACAGCCATAACCCAGCAATGTTTTGATACTTTCCTGCCTAAGTACTTAGCCACAGAGACAGATGAATGAATTGTGTGGTAACGTTTTGAAACTCCAACAACAACTTTAGACGCAGAACAAGATTTGGCTTCCCTAACTAAAATCTTCCGAGCAGAAGAACCACGGCATAGTTTCAGCTTCAATTCCACCTTATAATAAAAAGGAATTCAACATTTAAATCAAAGACTGTTTGATTTCAATCATCAGCTAAACAGAGTAATGAAAGTTTTCGACTTTACCTGTTTTAGTTTACAGAAACCTTCATAGACTTCAAGAACAGAGTCAAAACTTTTAATCAATGATATAATCTCAGACTTGCCTGCTCGATCAACGATCTCTACACAAATCAAAATAGTAAGAGAGTAAATATGAAAAAAATTCTCAGACTCAAAAAAACACAGAGAGACAAAAATGTGTTTGTTACCATTGTCAATAATATGAAGAGCGATTACGGTATCACCCGGTTCAGCAACCTTAACCAAAGCCCAATCGATGAGCTCATTGCTTGACGCATCGAACTTCACGCCCACCATAACAAAACCGCTTCCTCTTCCTCCTGTAACGACCCCGTTTTCTGCCATCTCTCTATCTCTTTTATTTTTATGTTTCCTCACTTCTCCACTCTTCTCAAAATGTAATTTTGTCTGAATTTCACGTTATATGAATCATTTCATGAAGTGTGATTCCTGGAGACAAAAATTACCGCTAAGATTATAAGCCTACTAAAATGGAATTTCTCTTCTCTTCTTCTCTCACGTTTAGCTTTGATTTGGGTTTTGCTTTGCAGCAGCTTCTGAGAAAAGAGAGACAGAGTAAGAATGGAGCAGCATAAAACCAAAAATTAAAAAGGAAGGGAGGAGCAGACATATTAGAATTTTATTTTGTTCTCATTGGATAAAATTCGTAATTAATTAATTAATACACTCTCACTTTATTATTTTTGTCTACACATTACATTCTCGCGAAAATATCAAATACCTCTACATTTTTTTCTTTCTCAAATTCCTTGTTTCTCTTTTTGTAATTCTTTTTTCTTGCTCATTCAAAATTCCCATAGTTACGAATATTAAAATTTTATTTTATTTTATATATTTACATAAAAATAAGTAAAACAAACATTAAATTTCCTATGTGAATTTTGTTGACTGGCTCTATCTGAATTTGTTGACTGGCTTGAATTTATCTTATCATGATATACATTACTTTTAGAAAACTCATAAATTTTACCGTGTATGTATTATATTTATACACTACACACAGTAGGGAAGAAATCTATGTATTAAATACGGCAAACATGGACCACCGTTATCAGTTAATTATAGAACGTTGTGCCATGAATAAAACAATAAATGCTGCCAAAAAGAAAGAATAAAGCCATAAATGAGGGGCAACAATATGATAACATATATCATCAAGACTTTTCCTGATAACAAATATCATAAATATAAGATTTTATTCTTTTATTTTATAGGTTTATTTCTCATTTCATGATAACAACTATAATATTTTTTCTTTGATTTTATATGGTTTATTTCTCATGTATTGTTTAATTATTTGTATAAGTAGATTGATGACTCAAAAATATTATACAAAACAAAAATTATACATGAAACTAATATACGAAAAAAATCCGTTGAAATTATATGTAGACATATTTAACGGTTTATTGATGCACGTACCATAATATTTTAATTTTATTTTGACCAATCAGTCTCACACTGCTCGTTCGTACCATTCCTTTTTTATATTTCTACACACGTCTGTATTTTTTCTGCAAGAGATAAATTCTTATCAATACTTTTTAACGTGTAAAACTCTCTTCCAACCTAAGGTAGCATGTATATAATCTTACCACTATTTTCAAATTTCAATTGAATCCGATTACAACGTGCCACAATTACGAATTTCATTCCATAGTATTAAACACATTCATGATATACCTAACGAATTTCATTAGTCGATCACGACATTTGGGGTATTTTGTTTTGTTGTTTGTGTCGTTCGAATTATTCTTGTATACAACAATAGTAATAAAGAAAAAATACAAGCCCTTTAACAAAAAGAAAAAAATATACAAAGGGAAGTTAATGTTTGGTCACAGAATGGACCGATGGAATGGAACCACCCATCACCCACAGAACATGACTGCTTTGTCGGCGACTTTGACAAACGTCATCCCACTCACGTGAAAGCCAAGCGATCAAACACTATGTCTACACCGTACACGTGTTCTTTTCTGACGTCGTCATAAATTACATCGATGTTAGAGTAACAGAATACCTGCCGTTTTAGTAGCTTCCATTCCGAAAAAAACGACACGCTAGCTAAGTTCCAATATGCGCCATGCTGCGTCAGTTTCTTAAAGTCACACCACGATTCCACATGCACAAAACACTTTTGTTCTAATCTTCAATTATCTCTTCAGTGCTCAATACAAGAGCCATCATACTCAATTGAATCTTCGACCGATAGGAGGAAAAGTTTGTGAAGGACAGTAGTCAAACCAGATACAATAGTCAATATTGACCAAAAGTCATTACAGACAATATCAAGAGATAAAACTTAGAATTAAACACCGTTGAAACACCTCATTTGCAAAATTGAAGTTGATGTTAAAGTAAAAATAGGCATAAAATGGCTCCTCTGGTCACCGAATGTTAGTCCATCAAACAATTGCATCTACACACCTTTTTCCTAGAGCTCATATGATCTAATAATGCATTCATCTTTGCTGCTAGTCACAAAAATTGTTTACCATGGAACAACACATCTTTTTCTCTCCACCGTATCATTGATTGACACAATCTGCTCTCGTATTTCATCCCAGGAAGATTGATTTTTACTGACTTGTGGTTTTCTTATTCTCCGCAAATTTTTTAGAACCAATTTGAGACACTGAAGTCTCGTAGCTTTCTCAGATGTTTCTCCATATCTTCTCGGGTCTTGGTCCACTCCTCCCTTTCTATTACCGTTGTCGGATCATCTCTTTCTCCCTGAAAGAAGCAAAATATATTAACATAGAGAGAAAATGAGTAAAGCGAGGAGAAGGAAGAAATACAAATGACTGAAATGGGAGTGGAAATGGAAAGCTACCGCATGTATAATTTTAAAAGAGGTTCCATTATCGCGTATCACGAGCAAGTCATCCTTCCTATCTCTTTTTCTTCCTCCAGAAACTGTCACCTGAAAACAATCTAAACCTTAATATGGGAAGGAAGATTGTCTTAGCAGCTTTGAACTATGCACGGTATTCCAAGAAACTCACAACTATGTGATTCAGAACTAGAGGCATATAGCACTAATATATATTAACTTTGTACTCGTGTAATAGCATGTAACATATTCAGCTAAGGGACTATGTTAAAGCATAAAAAACACGCAATTAGCTATGGTCTATGGTTGAGGTTTGTAGAACGAGAACTAGTTAATGATGCTTAAATAAATTGGGAGGTAACAATGGGGTCATACCAGAACTCTGGCTCTTGTGATTGACTTTGTCTTGGAGTCAATAACATAGATCTCTTCAAGATCTAGCACAAATTCAGGGTCGTTTGACCTTCTGTTCCGATAATGCTTTGTCAAGAAAACCTGCATAATGAATAAACATGATGAAGACATTTGCAACAGAAACTGTAACTACTAAACCATACTAAGTAGTTTTGAATTGACTGATTAAACATCAATGTATGAGACATAGCTCAACATGTACCTTAGATATCTCCCTCTCAGATTTGTACAGTGGATCTCGTGGCGCATCAATAGGAGGTTCAGTGACATTGTAACATCCATAATCACTCATTGCACATCGAATATACTGTAGAACCAAACCAAATTACTGATAAATAAACCTTTGACGTGAGACATGCCGCAAACATCAAAGGGGAAAGTCTACAAAACTGGCCAGAATTATACGGAAAGTAATTAAACAACACACAGCTGCACATTCTGACTTTCTGATTATACTAAAGGGTGATAAACCATTTACAAAACTTGTTCATAGTCTCAGTTCTGAGTGTTAGTCTCAGTTCCAAACAATAGCAAAGTTCTGCAGCTTTGTATACAATTTACCAAGTTGAATGAAGTGCAATTTCAGGTAAAATCCAAGAGTAAAGCATAAGCATTCCAAAACTTAAAACCAGTAAGGATATTATAATATGACTGACCTTTTGTGGCATAGGAGCAAGAACTCTCGGAATTGAGTAAATATCTGTATCCGGAGGAGTCACATACATCTGCAGCCACACACAAAACACCATACATAGTTGAAAAATAAAAAAAGACGAACAAATTGAGATACTAAGGAACTCAAATTTGACCAGAAAGAACTCACACACCTCCCTGAAATCATAAACATCGTTATCTGGATCAGGCGGTTTCCTGATGAAGAAATCGCAATCCAATAAGCTGATTTTATGGAATTCGTCTTCGTTTATCCGGTAATCAACCACCATCTCCGAGTCCCATCCTTGTGTCGATATAAAGCTCTTACTCTGTACAAAAGCGATATCTCCGTCACCGGCAGCACCGCTTGCAGCTGCAATAGCAGCGGCTAAGGGATCGTACTCGACGTCGTAATCCTTCTTGTTGTCTACTTCCTCCACTTCTTCGTCATCGATGTCGTATTCGTCAGGTCCACCTCCATCTGCATCGACGTCGTCTACTTTGACGATTATACCACGGCCGCGGCGGGATTTGAGTGTTAAAGGCGCGAAAGAGTTGTCAGTTCTGAATGATGCAAATAGCCGCTGCGTGGTGGAGGTAGACGGAGGTTTGGAGGTGAAAGAGATTATCGATAAGGAAGGAGATGCGGCAGAAGACGCCATGGGAAGTGGATAACGAGCTCACTGTTTTTTGTTTTTCAAACTGTGGATTAGATATTTCGAAAATAATACAACAAAAAAATATATATATATATATATAATAAGAGTTAATTGGAGACAAAAAAAAAAACAAAAAAAAGGAAAAATTTAAGAGCGTCTTTTGGGTGTCTCGCGCAACTTTCTAACAAAATTGAAAATTCCTTTCTCCCCCAGTTTTTTTTTTTTCAGTCTTTTCGTCTTCAAATCGATTCGCCAATTTCATTCATCTCTTGATTGGTGTTTCAGATCGTCCCGTCTCGAACTTTGGGATTCGTACTTATTAGACCACTGATCCGACCCGACCCGAATCTAATGTCGGAAGTTAAGGAGACGAGTGGGGGTTCTACTGGTGGCGAATCGTTGAGAGCATCGCCGAAGGTTTTGACGGCCGGTGATCGGAAATTACTCAAGGTGGAGCTTCGGCCAGGGGAGACGACGTATGTTTCGTGGAAGAAGCTCATGAGAGATGCTAGTAAGGCAAATGGCTCATCAACTTCGGTATCTGATCCGCTTTCTGATCCTAACCCTAACTTCGAGGCTCGCCTTGTACCGGTGAGTTAGCTTGTTATACGAAATTACTTGGATATTTACTCGTAGGCATTTGTGTGCATGTTTCGTTTGACGCTATTGGATCAAGCATCGTCTTGTTTCTGGGAGCTGTATCTTCTCTCTGGGTATTTTATCTGTTAGGGTTTATCCAAGAGCTTTACTGAATTTTCTGATTTTTAAGATTTTTTATTTGGGGAAAATGCTTGATATGGATGTGGGATGGGAGGAATTTCAATAAGCAAACTCCTTTTAACGGAGAAAGTTTACAACTTGATATATGATTGCTAGCTAATTAGGCTAACTTCATTGTTATCAATGTGAATTTGCCATCAATTATACTTGATCTGGAAGGAATTTGATTCACTTTGCTGCAATGAAAACTTTAGATGTGTGAGTGAAGAATATAGATAAACTTCTATTAGCAGAGTTAGGCAGTTGAAGCATATAATAGTGGATTTTCTTTTGAAGAAGGTAGAATATATTTGTTTGTGGCTTCCTCACGGTTTATTCTTCTTCTGCATACAATATGGGTTTGAATCATTGTCTTTAGCTGTATTTCTATATCCAATGTAGGGGCATCCAGCAGAAATTGAAACAAAGGACCAACCTCATTCTAACCGTTTCAACGCTGTTATTGAGAAGATAGAGAGGCTCTATAAGGTATGCTTCTCTTTGTGTTTGTTAAAACATGTTTCTTTTGATAGGTTGTTATATGTTTGATTACTTTGCATTCACAACATTTTGCATACCATGCATTAGCGCAGTTCAATTCACACATCTCTGAATACTGTATGCTTACTCTAGAAAATAATTCTCAGGGAAATGATAGCAGTGATGGGGAAGAGTTAGATGGTGCTCCTGATGATGATGAGTATGACACTGAAGATTCATTTATCGATGATGCTGAACTGGTTGGTGGTTGATATCTTTCATATGTTTTAATGACAGGAAATGTGTTTTTTCTTTTTTTAATAGCTGAGACATCACATCTTGGTTTTTTTCTTTCATTCTACTCCTGCAGGATGAATATTTTGAAGTTGATAATTCAGCAGTTAAACATGATGGATTTTATGTCAATAGAGGAAAGTTGGAGCGGATGTGAGTTTCTTTCCTCTTTTCATTATCTGTCATCTCATAGGTCATAAATCTGCGGGGACTTTGTCACTTTTCATTAACTCACATCTTTTTAGAGTAGGCAATGTGACATAAGTATTTGAAAAGAACATATGGAGTCACCTCTTTTTTCTTTTCTATTTTGATATATGTAGTTTGGTTGGTAGTCTTGTTACTACTGCCTCAGTTAATGTTTGTAGAAGTATGTTCTGATTTTTGATAGTGTAAGAGTTTTTCTCAGTTTCACCTAAACATGCTATGCTCCATTTACGAGTTATCTAATCCCCGATTCCTTTTAACTACAGAGAACCTTCGACAACATCTAACCAGCAACCCAAAAAAAGACGAAGAAAAGATTCAGCAAAACCCTTTGGTGATGCTGTTGACGTATCCGATAAACAAACCAAGTTGCCTATAACAGCTAAACGAAAGGTAGTATCATTTATTACAAATATTTACTTAGTTGCTATGAAGTTTGAGTCCGATGACTGATAATGCGAATGGGGAAGTCCAGGATCTGTCAATTGCTTCTGGGTCCTCTTTGAAGAGAAAGTATAATGTCGCAAGGACAACACAGGAGTCACCTTTGCCTTCTGGAGCGCAAGATGTAAATGCTACATTATCTCTGGACGATGTGAAGCATTCTGATAGAGCAAATCATCAGTCCAGGAATACCCCGAGTCACAAGTCAAAGGAAGCTGGAACCTCTAATGTCCTTCACCAGAAACACAGCAACAAAAGCTTACATCAACAATCTAATTCCATGCCAGGAAAATCTCCGACCAATGTTTCTGCAGAAGCAACAGTAGTCCGTCAGAAAGATAACAATGGTATGCATGAGCTGGCAAATACAACGGGAAACAGACAACCTAGTCAAGTGTCTGTAAGTACATTCAAACTTCGTCTTCAATTACATAACATTCTCTCAGTTGGTGGTTACATCCCCGAAATGGTTTCTCTAATCTCCGTACTGAATAATGATCTGTATACGCAAATTTATAATTCAGATATAAGATGATATTTTTGTACCATGTTATGTGGCTGGCATCCATCTAAGCTCGTTTTAGTAGTTTTCATCTCGGTTCTGGGTTATTTTTCTGGTTAATCTTTGCTTCCATGCAATTTTCTTACCACAAAATTTACATCAGGCTCACTTTATAATTCTGCAATAACCTGTCTCTATTCAGAAAAAAGATGGTTCCACTGTGAGGCCTAAAATCTCGACCCTCGAGAAAGCCATCAGGGAATTGGAGAAGGTGGTTGCCGTATGTAAGTTTTGTTATTTTCCAAGCACTTATGTTCTACATGTATGACCAACTAGAATAGCATTTGGTGACTTTAAACTGACAAGAATTTATGATTTATTGCAGCAAGGCCTCCTGTTATCACTGAGAATCCAGAAGCAGATACCTCATCCCAGGCAGTTAAAAGGAGATTGCCAACAGATGTAAAAGTGAAACTTGCTAAAGTTGCTAGGATTGCGGTACTATAGCCTTTCTATTTGTTCATTTCATTTTGTTGAAACTTGAAATGGTATGAGAAACACTAGAATGCTCTTGTGGTTGCAGGCAAGCCAGGGGAAACTTTCTACAGAGTTAACCAACCGTCTTATGAGCATTGTCGGTCACTTAATCCAGCTTAGGTCACTTAAGGTAAAATTATCTGTCTCCTGCACATTGTCTTTTATTGTTACTGGAGTGGAAACTTTTCCGTTTCAGGTAAAACTTGAAAGCAAACAGAATATGGGTTTCTTAGAGTAGTTAAAGATCTTAGTGTTTGTAATGCTTATTGTTGCAGAGGAACTTGAAAATCATGATTGATATGGCCGATTCTGCAAAACGAGAAAAGGATAATAGGTTCCAGCAAATCAACAATGAAGTTCTTGATATGATAAAAGCCAAAGTTTCTTTGATGGAATCACAGGTTCACTCTCTCTTCTATTCTCTAGTTACTTCAAATAGGCATTAACTTTTGTGAAATCTGTAATTCTCTTAATAATGGCTTCCCGTAGATTAAGTTTTTCGTTCTTCTGTCTTCAGTGTTCCCTGTGGGTCAATATGCTCTTTGTATCCTCTGTTGAAATTTTGAGGCACTTGTGATACTATTGATATTTCTTGCTAACATCTTTTGCTCCACAGGCAATCAAACCAGAAGTTGGAACATCAGACGACTTTCAGGACTCTGTAGAAAAGCCTTCTTTGAAGAAGTTTGTCATGGATGCAGCATTGGAGGATAAATTGTGTCGTCTATATGATATCTTTGTTGATGTAATGATGGTTTTACTTTCCATAATCTGCCATACCAATTTTTTTAGTACCTACAATTAGTGTCAACACGGTTTTGTTCCTGTTTTTTTTGGTATACCAGGGATTGGATGAAGATTCAGGTTCACAACAAATAAGAAAGCTGTATGTCAACGTAAGCTCTTCTCCCCGAATCTGGTGGTACTTTGGTTTTAAATACCCTGCTAAAACTTGAAGGTGGATTATTAGAGATTTTCATGATTATCTTTTGCTTCAGCTGGCTCAACTCTGGCCAAATGGATTAATGGATAAAACTGAGATCAAGCGTGCGATTGTCCGGGCAAAGGATAGGCGGAAAGCATTGTCTGGGAACCTTGGAAAGGAGATGGTACTTCAAAGAATCTTCTCATAGCATTCACGTTTTCTCAATCTTTTTTGCTTGATTATATTTTAAATTAAAGGATCAAACGAAGATGAAGAATAAAAGGAAGCAGATAGTACCAAGAACAGACTCGAGTGCTCAGCCCAACGTGGATTCAGTTGTTCAGAGACAACCCAGTGGAGAGAGGATAACTGTCGATCCAAACGCAACCAGCACTTCCGTGGTCCCCAGTCAACCTACGGTGGTTGACACTTCCCGTGACAGATCAAATCAGCAGCATGAGAAGCTAAAGGGAACCTCAAGCTCATGCAAACCTGCGGAGGAAACAAAAGGAGTCAAGAGAAAGGCAGAGACCGTAATGGCAGAGAAACAAGTTGTTCTGGCCCTGAAGAAACAGGAACATCCACAGACACGTGTTACCTCAGCTCCTCAGAATCTGAACATCTCACAAACTCCTCCGGACCTGAACTTGCCAAGTTGAGATTCACGAAGATGTTCTTAAAACCCCCATAGAGAAACCCTCTGGCCTCTTCCTTCTCTTGCATTATCAGGTGGCACGGCATTAGTTCTGGCGATGCCGATGCTTGGTTTGGTTTTGAGCTAGAAAGCTACAAAGCATGGCTTATAAAGTTGTATGTATTCTCAGTTGGTTTATCATTTATACATAACCTAGCTTCTAGTCTCCAATTAAGTTGATCTAATTACATGTTTTCCAGTTCTTTTTTGTTTGTTCGTCTTTATTTTTGACTCAACTTAACTTCATTGATTAAAAATGGGAGTACAGACTGAGGTTTATAAGCCTCAGCAGTTGGCTGTAACAATTCTTTTGGGTAAATAATGGTAAACTTGATAGAGCACATCGGACCTTAAACCAAATGACTAATTGAATTTGAAGGTGATAACTCGAATTTGTGTCAGAATTGATGATTTACATCAACGTGACTTGAGTTACTAAAATTGATTAAATTTACGAATCCCTTTAACATTAAATATGAAATGATAGATTTCATTAAATATAAACTTTAATTTTTACTATAAAGAAATAACCAAAATGATAAAGAAAGTCAAAATAATGAAACATATGATTAAGTCAAAGTTTACGATATAAGAAGAATATTATAAATTTTATAGGCTAATGAAAACCGTGGGAATTGCAAAAGACAGAGATTTATCTTTAGATCTCACTAAATACTATCTTTGGATTATTAATTATTATCATGAAAATAAGTTGTAAAGTTTCGAGGTCTGTCGTTACGGTAAAAAGATTTTAGACAAACAATTGCAGATAATTTTTTAATTTATATTTTAGATCAAACTCTGACCGTATAATAATTTGCATCTCGAGGTTCTTATTTCGATTGTATTGAATAAATCATATAACTTTCCCTTCCATCGTTGTACCGGTTTCAATCTCAAATCCCGGGAATTGAATTGTTTCTCTGTCGGAGAATCATCATCGACTTCTGCTACTTCTCTTCTCCTCTCCTCTCCTCGACTCGTCGTCGTCTCTGCTCACTTTTTGCCGATCCCATTTTCAATCCTGAAATCGATTTGGTGCTCTCTCTCCTACTGATCTACGACTTGCGCTCCGTTGGTTTCCCTTATGAATTAGGGTTTTTCTACGCATCTTGTATGTATGCTTGAGATTGGATCGTCTTCTTTGATGCGGAAAACTTTTGGTCACTGTCTTCGCTGCTAGATTTTGGATCATCCTCCGGCGAAAATGGCAGCGCCAAGGCCGACGGGGGCCCAGGATCTGTTCGATACGTATTTCAGGAGGGCAGATTTGGATGGAGATGGTCATATCAGTGGAGCTGAAGCTGTCGCTTTCTTCCAGGGCTCCAATTTGCCTAAACACGTCCTTGCTCAGGTTCGTCTACGAAAATCTCATCTATTTTGTTCTTATGGTTGCAGTATTTGTTTAATTATTCCGAATACTTGTAGTTCATATAGGTTTTGAATTGGATCTTTGATCTGTGGGATCGTTGGTAGTAAAATGCGACTTGCATAATCCAATTATATTGGATGCAGTGAGGGAATTTTGGATATTGAAAATTTAACATATATAGGTGAACTGTAGATAACATCTGCAGATTTGTTCGGATATAAGCTCTTTTTGTGTGCCTATTTGATTGTTAATGCTATGATGTTTTTCTTTATCCCTTGTAGGTATGGTCCTTTGCGGATTCGAAAAAAGCTGGTTACCTTGGCCGAGCGGAGTTTTATAATGCTTTAAAGTTGGTAACAGTGGCACAAAGTAGACGGGAATTGACTCCTGAGATTGTAAAGGCTGCAATTTATAGTCCTGCTTCAGCTAATATCCCTGCTCCCAAAATAAATCTTGCTGCAACACCTTCTCCACAGCCTAGGGGAGTTATGCCTGCTCCACAAGCTCAGGGAGTTACATCAGGGCCATCAGTAGCCGCTGGTACGAGAGGGCCGCAAATGGGTGGAACCGTAAGCACTAGTAGTAACCAACAAGTAGTCCCGGGCCAGCAGAACCAGTTTACCGGGATACCTCCATCACAGCCACATCAAAACTTTCAAAGTCAGGGTATGCCAGCTGGAGGGACTAATGCACCTCGTCCTGCAAGCCAACCTATGCCATCTGATTGGCTCAGTGGCAGAAGTGTTGGCCCCTCTGGGAACGTGAATTCTCAAGTTCCTTCGAGTCAGGGTGCATATGGTTTGCCAGCACCTAATTCAACTGCCAACCATATACCAAAACCACATATGACACCTGCAGTAATAAGCTCTACAACAGCCAGACCTCAAGAATCAGCGCCTGTGCATAATCCCCAAGTTTCATCTGCTACTTTTGCTGCTCCATCCAATCAAGTAGTAGCCAAGGATCCCAAGGAACTGGCTGCATCAGGAAACGGGTTTGCCTCTGACTCACTTTTCGGAGATGTCTTTTCAGTTACTTCCGCGCAGCCAAAACAACCTACTGCCGGAACTACATCAACAATGGGCATTTCATCTGTTTCTGCCGGAACTGTCGTGGCTCCTGAGATTGCACAGTCTGTAGTTAGGCAAAGTTCAATCCCACAACACGGTTCGTTGAGCCAGCATCCTGTTGGTGTTCAGAATCAGCTTCCTGGAAAAGCAGGGCAGCCATTTACTCCCTCAGGTACAGCTTCTGGTCCTACTGGCTCTACTGTTGGAGTTGGAATTTCAGCTTCCAGTCAGTTGACCCAGCGTCAGCCCCACCCCCACCCCCACCCCCAGCCACAGGTCCAGTCCCAACCCCCTTGGCCTAAAATGACTCCAGCTGATGTCCAGAAATATACCAAGGTTTTTGTGCAAGTTGACACTGATAGGGACGGAAAGATCACTGGGAACCAGGCTCGGAATCTGTTCTTAAGTTGGAGGCTTCCACGAGGTAGGCTACACTTAATTTTTTTGCTTTATCCGTTAACAGTGGTTTAGTTTCATTTTGAGCTTGTTACAATGGTGAATGGGGATTATAACTAAGTGAAACTTCTGAATATTGACAGTAGTGACTAACTGCTGTTTCTGGTTGATCTTAAGTATTTCATGTTTTGGTCCTCGTGTGGGCTATACTATATGTCAATAGAGATATAATGTTCCTCCATCATAGTTAATTGAATCTTCCATGGGGAATATTGGAGAATGTTTTTTGTGTCTCATGCTGTTCCTTGGTGTTACAGAGGCTTTGCAGCAGGTATGGGATTTATCTGATCAAGATAATGACAGTATGCTTTCCTTGAGGGAGTTCTGTATTGCGGTCTATCTAATGGAGCGTTACAGAGAGGGCCGACCTCTTCCCCCAGTGTTCCCAAGCTCTATAATAACTAGTGAGAGCATGTTTACCGGTCCTGGTCAATCTGGGGCACCGCATGGCAATGCAGCCTGGGGACATCCACATGGTATTGCCATCGCACATACTGTAGTACTTACCTTATTTGCCTAACGTAGGTAGATTCATTTATATACCAAATATTGTAGGTTTTCAACAACAACAACATCCTGGGGCTGTGAGGCCACCAGCTATTCCCAAAGGAAAGCCTCCAAGGCCAGTTCCTCTTTCTTCTAGTGATGGAATGGCACAGCCAACTCAGCCAAAGCGTAAAATGCCTGAGTTGGAAAAACAGCTGGTGGATCAACTTAGCAAAGAGGAGCAGGATTCGCTCAACACGAAGTTTGAAGAAGCAACTGCTGTTGATAAAAAGGCACTCTCTGGTTTCTTTCTGATTTTAATATGTTAATGTGGTGAATTTCTTTGGTTACTGTGAGTATTTTTTGCACTTTTTATCTGAAGGTGTCTTTTGCCCCCTTCTTATGGCATTTATATGAAACATTGGTGGATATGTGTAGTCATAGTCAAGATTAGTAGTTTCCAAAATCTTTGAACTTATTTTGGCAGTGGCAGTGAATCTTAATTTCATTGGAATGGAAGATATCAAACAGTCATTGAGAACTGGGAATAATTCATTTGTTTCTAATCCTGTTTTGAGTTTCACATAACTTCCCTGTACCTTCCTGCGTAATTGATCAGCTATCCATTTAATATTTTCTGAAGCATCTTATGTGACTGTCTCTCATTTTTAAAAATTCTTGTATTTTGGTGTTCAGGTGGACGAACTCGAAAAAGAAATAGCTGATTCCAAGCAGAAAATTGATTTCTTCCGAGCTAAGATGCAGGAACTTGTAAGTATCTCTGCTTCTTCAGCTTCGTCTTTCATTTTAAAATGTTGTCTGGAATCCGCTTATTTGATAACCAGGTATAGAGGAAAAAATTGCTCGAACTATGATTGTATAAATGTATGTTGTTTAATCTCAAAATTTCTAGGAATGTAGTAGTTTCCAGGTTCCTCCTACATACTCACGATCAGTTTGTTTCTATAACCTTTTCCCTTTGGTTCCTTGGGTTACAGGTTTTATACAAGAGCAGATGTGACAACCGGTACAATGAGATCACGGAAAGAGTCTCAGGTGATAAACGAGAGGTATACAGTTTCTGTTGCTGAGCTTTTTTATAATGGTATTAGAGTTCCAGTTTGACTGCCTAACATAATCAACCGATAATCCAGCTTGAATCTCTAGCAAAAAAATACGAGGAGAAATACAAGCAGTCTGGCAATGTAGGCTCTAAATTGACAATTGAAGAGGCCACATTCCGGGATATACAGGTAGTTTAGAAATATCATCCCGGGAACATGGCTTTCTTTGAATTGTCTGCAACCTGGAAAGGCTGGATATCTCCTTACAAAAAATGATAACACTTTTTTTTACTTGCAGGAGAAGAAGATGGAATTATACCAGGCTATTGTCAAGTTTGAAGATGGCAAGATTGATGATAATGTTGTCAAGGTAAGCCATGCGTGCTATGTGGTTGATTGAATGTGATTTGTAGTTGTAGTTTGCTGAATGTCGTCTTGTAGGAGCGCACTGAACACATCCAATCAGGCCTTGAGGAACTGGTTAAAAATCTGAATGAGCGCTGCAAACAATACGGAGTACGTGGGAAACCCACTTCCCTGGTGGAGCTTCCTTTCGGTATATATTTACCCCTTCTCCTTTCTAGTTAAATATCTCATCTAGCATTACACTCTTTTGGTCTGTGTGTAGGAATGATTTACCATATGTCTTGTTTTTAACTTTAGAATCTAGTAGTATTCTTGTGCAAACATTTGATTTGATGCTTAATAACTAAAGGAAACTCAATATATTAGCTGTTTTTGTACAGTTTGCTAGTGGCAGAAGACCTTCTACCTAATACAATTGTATATCTGTTATGTTATGTATTCCTTAGTTTATACTCATGGCACGTCCTCTGTTATTACAGGTTGGCAGCCTGGAATCCAGGAAGGTGCTGCTGATTGGGATCAAGATTGGGATAAGCTAGAGGAGGAAGGTATACTTGCATTTTAGATTTAGATTTTGTTGTCAGATGAGATTATTGAGGAAGCATGGCTAGATGTATAATCAATATCTTGAGTCTTTATATTATTGTTTTTGTGTTATCTATCTTCCAAAAGGGGCTATGGATTTTGCAGCCGAACACTTGAACTTCGAATCCTAATTTTCCTCCATTTCCAGGGTTTGCCTTCGTCAAGGAGCTTACACTTGATGTCCAAAATGTCATAGCCCCACCAAAGGAAAAATTACCAACTCCCAAGCAAGAAGTTACTGTATCTTCAAAAGAAGGTGAAGACGTTTCATCCTCAGATACTGACTCTAAAACAGAGAAAAAGCAAAGCAGTGCTGAAGAAGCTTCTGAAAAGGAAACAACATCTGAACAGTCAGAGGGTAAAACATCCGATGTTAATGCTAGAGATAAAAACGGATCTTTGGATGACTCTAATGTTAGAAAGGGTATTGAAGCTGATGATTCACCCCGAACTAAAGATACGAGAAGGTATGCTTTTTGTGTTAGACCTAATGTGTTTTAGTTTCTTGTGTTTTCATAAAAAGTACTACAAAAAGAGAAAAATAGGGTAAATTATTGTCCTATAGAGAAGAGTGCATCTCGAGTGATTTATGTTGTCTAATTTTTCAGTGAAAATGGCCATGATGATGGTGGATCTCCTGCTTCTGCTGGCAAAACTGTAAATTATGACTCTCACGACGAGATAGACGGAAAGGTAAAATGTGCTCTACTTATGATTCTGCAGTCCCCGAAGTTTGGGTTTGTTGCGTTCAGTAATATATATTTCTTGTAACTTCTGTAAACCTATATGAAATATTGGTTCTCGTTGTTGTCTAATAAAAATACAAGGCATTAATTTGTTGTGTTTTATGCAGGACAAGAATCATGAAAAGTTTGACGGTGGTTTTGGCTTTGGCTTTGGATTTGATGACTTCAGTATTAAGCCTATCAAGACGGGTTCGATCATTTCAAATGACTTCCTCCCTCCAAAGTTATCTATATTTTCTGATTCCGTCCCAAGCACACCGGCAAATGCAAGCGATGTTTTCCCTGCAAAACCTTCTGTGTTTGATTCTGTTCCGAGCACTCCTGCGACGGCCAATGCCTCTTACGCAGGCAAGACATCATTCTTTGATGACTCTGTCCCAAGCACTCCTGCGTACCCAGGCAACTTGTTTGCCGAGAAGAAATCCCTCTTTGATGACTCTGTCCCTAGCACTCCTGCGTACCCAGGCAACTTGTTTGCCGAGAAAAAATCCTTCTTCGATGACTCTGTCCCGAGCACTCCTGCTTATAGCACATCTGATTTTGGTGGAAAGCCATTTGCATCAGAGACTCCTCGGTCAGACAACTTGTTCCCAGGAAGAAGCCCCTTCATGTTCGACTCTGTCCCAAGCACACCTGCCGCACACGATGACTTCTCTAACAACAGCTTCTCCCGCTTCGATTCATTCAACAGCAACGTCAATGATGCGTTCTCTCTATCCCGCACAGACTCGATGCGCAGCACAAGCGAGCCCGACCCTTTTGCTTCCAGGTTTGATTCTTTCAACAATCAAAGATATGATTCCTTCAATGCACAAAGCTTTGATTCCTCTAGCAACAACAACGCATCCGAGACGCCTAGAGCCTCATTGACAAGATTCGACTCCATTGGAAGCACCAGAGACTCTGATTACAGCCATGGGTTTGGGTTCGACGACCATGACCCGTTCAGTTCTACCGGACCATTCAAATCAACAACTACAGCAGAGACACCACGGAGTTCTGATAATTGGAATGCCTTCTAGCCCCTAAGCCACGTGTGATATGAATATGATCACATATCATATAGTTTGCTGTTTTTTTTACAGTTACCAGTCGAAGAGTTATATGTAACTTCATTTGTTTGGTTTTCCCTGCTTGCTTCATTTTTTATTGTTAATATATAATAGTCTTTCGCCATTTTTTTCTTGTTAAGGATTTTTTGAAGAGTGTCCTTTGGTCTCTGAGTAGTGCTTTTTTCCCCTTGCGTCTTTGCTCGTTTTGTTATGATGAATAATGAGTTTTTTACTTGTCCCTGTGAAACTTCTATTGTATCTTTGTAATCGTATGAATCATTTTTCAGATGTTTGTTATATTAGATTGATTGGTCTTTCTGGAATACTCGTACGTATTTATCAACAGTTCGACTTATAAAATATACTCATATTTATCAACGTTTGTTAAAATCTAATTTTGTGTCATAAGTTTTGTGTGTTGTGATGCCAATAATATACGTAATTTTGTTAAGAGAATGAATGAACACACACCATTGTTCAAAGTTGATAATTACATGTATGGACAAATTTGATGATTACATGAAGAAATGAATGAGCAAATGGAATAGAAGAAATTGAAGAAAACAAACAGTTTAAAATACAAAAGAGAGATGGATGAAAGTGTAGAATTCACGCAGATTGAGTGGATTTGGGGAGCGTGGAGTGCACTCGCTATCTCAAGTGTCAACAGCGTCACAATCAAAGTGGAAGGAGCAGAGTTTTTATTGAAAAACCCTTCGGCCATGAAGAGGACGAATCCACGAGGTCCACCAAATTCCTGCAAACTTCCAAAACTTGATCTCAAAATATCCACATTATCAGCCACTACGCCGAAAAGGCTTTTGAGTTTCTCTCATGTTCCTATGCTTCTGCCCTTGCCTCGTTCCTCACTTCCTCATGACTCAGCTATCCCCGGCCACCGGAATCTCTTCCCGCCTTCACTTCTCCGTTGATTGGAGCTCCGATGGACGATTACTTCCGTCCGGGTTCAAATTTCGGAGAAACGAGGTCCCGTTTAAACGCCGCTTCAGATTTGTGATCAGAGCGGAGCTGTCTGAGGCTTTTTCTCCGGATTTAGGTTTGGATTCTCAGGTTATTTTGGCTTCTCTCGACCTCCTTCTTTATATTCATCACTTCATTTCCTATCAATTGATTATGAGAGACAGAGTTTGCGAATAGATTCTTGCATACCTTTCGTTTACTTGTTAGAATTCTATATTCATCTTTTGCGTTGATGGATCTCTGCAACTTTTGCTGCTGCAAATCTGTTTTAATTTTTCTTACGATCTTTAGATTTTATATAATTCCAATGATCATTTGCTAATCAGAGTTGCTTTTTTTTGTTTTTTGTTTTGTTTTGTTTTGAACTGGTCAACTGAATTCATTTACTTGAATCTTGAAGGCTGTGAAATCCCGTGATACATCAAACTTGCCTTGGATTGGTCCAGTTCCAGGGGACATTGCTGAGGTTGAAGCATATTGTAGAATATTTAGATCAGCTGAGCGACTACATGGAGCGTTGATGGAGACGTTGTGCAACCCTGTGACTGGTGAATGTCGAGTACCGTATGATTTTTCACCCGAGGAAAAACCATTATTGGAGGATAAAATAGTATCAGTGCTTGGTTGTATATTATCTCTTTTGAATAAAGGGAGAAAGGAGATTCTCTCAGGGAGGGCTTCTAATATGAATTCATTCAGCTTGGAGGATGTAGGGGTTGCCGAGGATACGCTCCCACCACTTGCCATTTTCAGGGGTGAAATGAAACGGTGTTGCGAAAGCTTACACATTGCCCTTGAGAATTATCTGACGCCTGATGATGATAGAAGTGGGATCGTCTGGAGGAAATTACAGAAGCTTAAAAATGTCTGCTATGATGCAGGTTTTCCACGTAGTGATAATTATCCTTGCCAAACACTTTTCGCGAATTGGGACCCAATATACTCGTCAAATATTAAAGAGGATACTGATTCCTACGAGTCTGAGATTGCATTTTGGAGGGGAGGACAGGTTACAGAAGAAGGATTGAAGTGGTTAATAGAGAAAGGATTTAAAACAATTGTTGACCTGAGAGCTGAAAACGTGAAGGATACCTTCTATCAGGCGGCACTTGAGAATGCAATTTCCATTGGGAAAATTACATTGGTGACAATTCCAATTGAAGTCAGGATGGCCCCTTTAGCTCACCAGGTCGAGTTGTTTGCTTCTATTGTGTCAGAGAGCAGCAAAAGGCCAATATACGTTCACAGTAAGGAAGGTGTTTGGAGAACTTCTGCAATGGTTTCTAGGTGGAAGCAGTACATGACACGTCCAGTGTCGAAAGAAATTCCAATTTCAGAAGAGTCAAATCGACGGGAAGTTTCTGAATCTATGCTTGGATTGAAGGCTGTGGTACCTGCTAAGGGTGTGGCTGATAAGAATACTGATAAAACCGTTGAAGTTAATGAGGTTCATGGTAGATCTGCTTCAAACCAAAGCAAAGAATCTGGAAGCAATGAGGGAGATACATCTGCATCAGAATTTAACATGGTGAGTGATCCTCTTAAAGCTCAAGTTCCACCTGGGAATATTTTTTCAAGAAAGGTAATGTCTAAATTTCTGAGGAGTAAAGGTATTGCTCCTGCTGGTTATCTTAGTAATCAGTCGAAAAAACTAGGAACAGTGCCAACTCCACAAGTTTCATATGCTGGAGTGACAAACGGAAATCTGTTTGTTGATAAAGATTCCATAAGAGGACTTGCAGAGACAGGAAACTCCAATGGAACCCTCCTGCCTGCGAGCTCTCAAAGTTTAGATAACTTTTCAAATGGAATTTTACATGCTTCTGATACCACCAATACAAGTATATCGAGTATCAGGGGAAATGGCTTCTCTGCAGAGCCTATTGCTGTGCCTTCAAGTGATAACTTAAGTCGCACTGTAGCTTCCCAACCTGTTCGAGAATCTCAGAGAAACAATAGTGCTTCTTCGTCGGATTCCAGTGATGATGAAACTGGGGCCGTTGAGGGAAATATGTGTGCTTCTGCCACTGGTGTGGTAAGGGTGCAATCAAGAAAGAAAGCAGAGATGTTCCTAGTTAGAACTGATGGAGTGTCTTGTACAAGGGAAAAAGTGACAGAATCCTCTCTAGCTTTCACACATCCGAGTACTCAACAACAGATGCTTCTTTGGAAAACTACCCCAAAAACTGTTTTACTGCTGAAGAAGCTCGGGGAAGAACTCATGGAGGAAGCTAAAGAGGTGAATCTCAAAACGTTTTTCTTTCCAAATACAAAAGTATATACTGTATATGTAAATATCGATCTTGCATTAAAGTTTGCCTGTAATTAAGGAATCCCATGAAAAGTTGTTTTTCGAATTTGGTGTGTCAGGCTGCATCTTTCTTGTATCATCAAGAGAAAATGAACATTCTGGTTGAACCTGAGGTGCATGATGTATTTGCCAGGATTCCAGGGTTTGGTTTTGTTCAGACCTTTTACATTCAGGACACGAGGTATAAGATTATGTTAAATGGGCATCAGCTAGACTAATCCTCAATAGCTCAATTAGGATTGACATTTGTTTGCTTTGTTTGAACATCAGCGATCTCCATGAAAGGGTTGATTTTGTGGCATGTTTAGGAGGGGATGGGGTGATATTACATGCATCAAACTTGTTCAAAGGAGCTGTCCCTCCCGTTGTTTCATTTAATCTGGGATCCCTTGGATTTCTCACTTCACATCCAGTAAGCCTTTCGACATGTTCTATTTCTTAACTATGTCTTGGTAATCTTTTTTCTTTCGACTGCCTTCTTATATAATTTTATTTCCATGTAGTTTGAGGACTTCAGGCAAGACCTCAAACGAGTCATCCATGGAAATAATACGCTAGATGGGGTTTATATAACTCTTCGAATGCGTCTTCGTTGCGAAATCTATCGTAAAGGGAAGGCAATGCCTGGTAAAGTGTTTGATGTTCTGAACGAGATTGTTGTTGATCGAGGATCCAACCCATACCTTTCTAAAATTGAATGTTATGAGCATGACCGTCTTATCACCAAGGTTTGTGCCCAATTTGCTTATTTTCTTACCAGAGATGCAAAAATTGCTAAATCTTAAACCAAACAAGAACATGTCAGGGAATATTGTAAAACTTCCCCTGCATCGATAAAACTTTACTGCTCTTGTGTATTGACACGAATAATGGTATTGTAGGTACAAGGTGATGGAGTTATAGTAGCCACTCCTACAGGAAGTACTGCTTATTCTACAGCAGCAGGAGGTTCCATGGTAAGCTATTAAACTTAGTGTTCCTCTAAACTCTGCATCGCATTCCAAAAGATGAACCTCTTGGCATATCTGAGAATTATCATGCCGTTAATATCACAGTTTCACAAATTCTAAAATATGGCAGGTTCATCCAAACGTTCCTTGCATGTTGTTCACTCCAATCTGCCCGCATTCCCTGTCTTTCAGACCAGTCATACTTCCAGATTCTGCAAAACTCGAACTAAAGGTAAAAAGACTTATAAACACAACCACAAGTCAATACTTTTCATCAAGTCATTAAAACCACCCAGGAAAAGTTGGAGCACCATTATGGTTTGTGAAATGCTGACAAATGTTTTCTAAAAAAAAAACAGATTCCAGATGATGCTCGAAGCAATGCATGGGTTTCGTTTGATGGAAAGAGAAGGCAACAACTGTCAAGAGGCGATTCGGTGAGAATATACATGAGCCAACATCCACTCCCAACTGTCAACAAATCTGATCAAACCGGTGATTGGTTTAGAAGCTTAATCCGTTGCTTAAACTGGAACGAGCGTCTTGATCAAAAGGCTCTCTGATGATTTGATTCATTCATTCATCAACACATACAAATCATATAACACAGAGGGTTACAGGTCCCTTTTACTGTACAGATTCATAATCTCTATAATTCCACTACATACAATCTTCACTAGGGAAATCATTATAAAATTTACTCCCTTAAGAAAATAAAATGATTACAGAGTATATACACAGTAGATTATACAACCAGATAATGCATCTCACTTGTACCATGCTACGTAATCTTCGCACTTGGTATTCGGTTCGGTTTCTCTAAATTTTTTGTTTAAGTTAAACCAAATTTTACACAAAGACCGAACTGGTCGGCTTGTACTACTGTGAGATTTCTCCGGTTGAGCGTAAAAGATAAAAATATATGATTTTCTGAAAACAACAGAAAAACTTTCGAGAATCGTGTTTAAAATATACAGCTTTGAATTGATCGAGTCTTATGATATGAATAGTTCTTGGGATTCCAAGGGGGATGACCAGTACTGCAAGATTGATTCTATGGTAAGCCTTCTGGTTGCACTTAGCATTGAGATGAAAAACCGACATCCATCGATTTTGTATTCTTCAAGAGGGTTTCTATGCGCAAAACTTCTGACATTCACCTGTTGACATTGAGGTTTTAACATGAGTATCAGAGAGCTTAAAAGAAAACAGAATAAAGGAGGATCTCGGTGGTTTGGTTACCGCAGAGCTTAGTTTATTCATGTTTACGAGATGATCTCTCCAGAAGCAATCTAAAGTCTTTAAAAGAACTGCTCTCTGTTTCCAAGAAAGCAAAATCGATCAGAGACGTTCTAGTGTCAATCATATGTGTATACACTCAGAAAAAAAAGTACCTCTATTTCTTTTATGTATCCATCATCAAAGCCAGATTCTTGAACAGCATTCAGGTATGAAGCAATCAGATAATCACCGAGGAACTTCCGGAGAAGATTAATTGATGTTCGGTATCTCCCACTCCTACAGATTGGTATAGTTAAAAGAGTAAAACTCAAATATTCTTTACTAGATATACAAAGTTTCTATTAACTTTATCACTCACCCTGTCAAATCATCTGAACAAATATCGAGCCATCGTCTTAGTGAAGAATTTTTTCTGCGAATTCCCCTGAAAGCATTTGGAGGTTTTGGCAGGTGCGGAAGGTACAAGTCTTCCATATCTATTGAACTTATCTGATGCAGGTTTTCAAGGGACTGTAACATGGTTTCTTCTGTGATCCCAGAAAATGAATCTGATAGTGCTTGTTGTTAGATCTCATGTGAGTTGATAAAGTGTTCTGTTCTCACCAAGTAAAGATATTATCATGCCCATAAAATGGACAACAAAGAAACAAGCTTACCATCCAGTAGGTTCCCTGAAATAGCCATAAACTCTTTCAATAACTTGGCCAAGCTCCAGTATCTTGGATGCTACCACAAGAAATAAGATATTAGAAAATGAACATAACAGCAAAAATTTATAGATATTTGACAGATATATTACTAGCATAATATTTTATTTACCTTCTGCAGATTAGAATTTCCAACCACGATTTCATCTACAACAGCTTGCATGTACCTGAGAAATAATTGTGTAGTTAACCGAGTGAGATCTTATACTCATTGGTCAGCGGTTGAAGAACTATGCCCATGAAACATATGCTAAATATTAGATGTCTATGGCCTTCTTTCACATAGACATAACAACGGCTATTGCAAGTATAGCGCTTACTGGAATATATGCTGGGAGCAACTTTCGTTATCACCCGTCAAAAGCAGTTGCCTTAGGTCATAGACATGCTTCCTTTGAACCTTAGAGAAAGAAAAAAACAGAGAAAATGGTTGATTCAGATAACTGTGTATTCCAAAAACATTATAAACTTCTATGCAGAATATACCATAAATATAACATGAACAACAAAGTTATCAATCCTCGACCAGTCTTTTAAACTTATAATCATGGTAATGGATTCAGTAAAAGTAGTTGGCGAAGCTGGTACCTCTAGCACTTCGTCAAACTCGACCAGGCTTTTCCTTATACCAAAGAAGTATTTCTCTGCATTGATCTGGAGAGCTAGAAGCTACAATGCCCAACGAGATGAACCATATTAGCAGAAATATTCGTTTTTTTTAAGGAAAACCAATTATGGAACCACAAAGAAAATAAAAGAACGAACTACTTACTTGTTTTACTATTGTGTCACCTTCAATTGGTAAATCTTCATCGTTTGTAATCTTTGATATAAGTCTCACAGCCCACTCAGTATCAAAATTGAACTTTTGAAACATCTCATCTTGCAAGCTGTAAGCAAACCAACAGATATATAAATTATGTTACAGAGCAAAGACTGGTACTGTTCCCAATTTTCAGATTGATGCAAAGTTCATAATATCTCTTTTATGTAAGTTAGTTTGCTAATACAGAAGGTTTTCCAGTCAGGAGAATAATGGATATAATTACCTTATCATAAACCGTGTGGATCCAGGATCTCCTTGCCTTCCAGCTCTGCCACGAAGCTATAAGAAATAATATTGACACAGAAACTTGGAAGATTATCCATCTAGTCATTTGATTCCATCAAACATAACAAATGGTGCATGCGGTGTTGATTTCAAGGTCTCTATCATCTCCATAATATAATGATTATATTGTATTCATAATTCGGGTGAACAAATTAACATATTTCCCTCAAGAAACGAAAAATGAATGATTATGTAGTTCCCTGTTCTAGATAGTAGTGGGGAAACATTAGTTTATTTCGCAAGTCAAATTAATATACTGGAAATGAAAGGTTTAGGGGAAAGGCTTTCCTTAAGTACCTAAAAATAATAATAAGTTTAACACATCTGATATATAGTAGCATCCAGATAGTGCAGCAAAAGTTACCTGGTTATCAATCCTCCGAGACTCATGCAAAGATGTCCCAATAACATGAAGGCCTCCAAGCCTCTTCACTTCAGACCCTTCATGCAGACAATGGGCCTCACAATCCTTTAAGACAGACAGATAAGCCAGAGCAATAGCAGGGCCTAAAGGGTACATTTCTGACTGCTTGTTGACAAGATTCTGCAGTTCCATAGGATCCATGGTCTGGCTTTTCTCCAAAGATTCTGTGACCACGGATTTTGCTTTTTTCCTTGACCAGCTTTTACTTTCACTTTTGCCAACATATTTCGCTGTGCCAATTGAATCCAAAAAAGATATCATGTAAACTAAAACATCAAACATGATTCATAGAGTTTGTGCACAAGTTCCTATAAATTAGTGTTGAAAGTTGAGAGGCAAACCCATAAGAGAAGCTCTGGCTAGCAAAGCTAATGACGATGGTCCCACTTTTATTTTTGACAACACCTGTGATGATTCACAGGACAGTTCAATTATTCTACAATGGGATTGAGGTATAGAATAAATTTATCTTCTGACCTTTATCTTTAAAGAAATGCCTATGCAAAGAGCTCACAATATGAATTATTTTGGAGGTAATACCTTCTGTGATAACTCATTATCGTCAATATTATCAGCTAAAACTTCACTCGTTAGATATGAAAGGATGCTATCTTCTATGATTTCCCTTGCAAGCATCTGAAAGATTACAGCCACGAACATAAACAGGAGAATGTTGTGAGGGAAATCAATGTACAGATCAAAGAAAGAAAGTATACACAGTTAGATGCTCTCTGAAGTAGAGTTATACATCAAGGGGACACTCAATCAATTGCAGGTCAGATGAACATCGGGTAAAAGATTAAAAGCCGTTAGCTAATATACCTTCGGATTTCCTCCCAGAATAATATCAGTTCCCCTGCCAGCCATATTTGTTGAAATGGTGATTGCGTTTTTTCTTCCTGCTTGGGCTATAAAATCAGCTTCCCTGGCAGCATACTGAATGAAGGAAAACACATAATATTAGAATAACTGATATCATGTGAATGCTACGTTGGTTTTACTATGCAGGGGGACAAGTTTCAGATCCACCTTGGGTCGTGCATTCAGGACATTGTGAGGAATACCCCATTCTTTCAGCAGTTCTGATAAATATTCAGAATTCTCTACACTGAAAAATGATGTTAATTTGTTAACAGTGGAAAAGTGCAACACATTATTAAAATAGAAATACTGTAAATGTTCCTATGTAGCCCTCCTTAGTTCAGTATTAGTTCTGCCAATATAAACCACACTCGATAAAGAATTCTACATGTATATAAGTCAATGTTTTACGAATACCCCAAGAAAAGCTTGCCTGAATCTTTCTTATGTATACCCTACTTTCAACTGACATCAGTACATGCAATATAATTTGAAATCCTGAGTAATTTCCTAAGTCTATGTGAACAAAAAAAATTGCTGAAGTGGTATAACCACATGGAGCTACCTTGTTGTTCCTACTAAAACAGGTCGACCTTGTCCAAACATATCTTCAACTTCTCGACGAACATGTTCCCATTTACCCCGAGCAGTCTAGCATACATCATACCATAGGGATGAACAAAAAGGCCCAATTAGTTTAAATTTTAGCAATGAGACGAAAGATGCAAACAGAAACATGAGTTTCTAGTATACTTACCGCAAAAGCTTGTATAGGTAGATCGATTCGAATATTTGACAAATTTGTAGGAACTTCTATAACAGGTATCTGGAACATTTTCAAAAATTCTTTTTCCTGCAAAAAAAGTGAAGAAGATGATATGTCTGAAACAAATTAAGAAGGTGGATCAAAGTTAATCCCCATGTACATACTTCTGTTTTTGCTGTCCCAGTCATCCCGGAGAGCTTTGGATAGAGTTTAAAGAGTGACTGATAGGTGATTTGAGCCACAACAATTGAATCAGCCTAAGATCAAAAACTTAGATACATGAGCATGAGATTTTTGTGGCATACATTTACAATAGAATTTATGGGTGCGGGTGGCAGACCTGAATTTCTAGACCTTCTTTAGCTTCCACAGCCTGGTGTACTCCTTCAGACCATCTCCTTTTATCTTCAACTCTTCCAGTCAACTAAAAAGATTTAAAATCCTTATTTATTCAATTTTTTATACGATGTCAAATAATATAAGACACAAATGAAACTATCTCAGGTCAATTTATAAAATGAAACTATGAATACAATTGAAGCCATAACTACTTATACCTCATTGATTATAAGTGCTTTCCCAGTTCTCACAATATATTGGACATCCCGTTTGTAAAATTCTTTAGCTTTTAAAGCGTTCATCACAAACCTGCATTAATCAAAATTTTCAATAAACTGGGATAACAAAAGACTACAGAAATTCTGTAAACACACAAAAAAGTGGATGCCCAAATATTCAGAGTAGGCCGTCTCCTAAGACAATCACATATGCCATTATTTTGTAACTATGACCTCCAAATCTACAAGTCACCATTCAAAAACCTTACTACTAACTGTCAACCGCCAAATTCTTACGTCGCGATTTTGTTGGCATAAAGAAAATCAGTGATGTAACAAGTAGGTACCTTGCCCATGGATCATTTTCGTCCCATAAATCACCTGTCTCAAGAGCCATTTCAGCAAGAGATATACCTTCTTCCGTGAGTTCCACTGAATTTTCTTTCAGTTCAGCTTTGTAATGCTATTAACAAAATTTTCAAGTATCATTTTTAGACAAGTTAGTTCCTGAACTAAAAAAATAAAATGCTTGCAATAAACAACAGAAAAAAAAAGAAGGAAAAGATAAAACTCACAATATCCTTTACGAGAAGTTCAGCCACTTTAGCAGCAACTGGATATCGTGCGGCATTTTCACTAGCCTGTGATACAAGTACAACAGAAAGGACTCCATCAATAGGTGTTATTGTGTCCCAAATTTATTGTTTTTCTTGCATCTACCATTATTAACCACATTCAAACTACATAATCCAAATGTCTGGATCTCCAAAGAATAAAAACTTTCTAAGCTTATCAAAATAAACTGCATTACCTCACCACTGATCAGCAAAGGGTTTCTGCCTTCATCAATGAGGACTGAGTCCACTTCGTCAACTATTGCAAAGTGAAATGGTTTTGGCCTGTGGGGTCATAAACTGTCACTATTGAACCAAACTGAGGAGCGAATAGATTAAATGGGATCTACCATCTCATAACAAGTTGTTCACGGTTTGAAGTAAGGTTATCTCGTAGATAATCAAATCCAAGCTCCTGAGGTTTGCAAAAGTGTTGGTAGAATGAGATGAGAGATGAAAAGGAAAAACCAAAAAAGTCTTCTCCAAGTAGAAAAACCGATATGAATTGAGATACTTACAGAGTTATTTGTGTATGTTATATCACAGCAGTAGTTGAATTTTCTCTCTTCGGCTTTCATTCCTCTCTGATTGTAGAGTCAACTTTAATAAAATACCATAACTTTTCTGCGTTAAAATCTAGTAGGAATGCAAATAGCACCTGTGTAATCTACCTGAATTAGACCAACAGAAAGGCCTAAGAAACGGTGAACACGACCCATCCATTCAGCATCACGCTGGGCCAGGTAATCATTCACGGTAACCACTGCCAGCAGAAAATCAATACCAACTGCTTTAGCTAGATATTAAATAATACATTCTCCATAGGTACGTCACTGTGGGAAAATTATGGCGACCAGGAAATAAAACTCACTGGCCTTCTTCAAAATATCAGCAAATATCAAGACATAAAGTGGTCAGAGAGAGAGAAGACAACATACCATGAACGCCCTCACCAGTTAATGCATTGAGATATGCAGCTAATGTGGAGACTAGTGTTTTCCCTTCACCTGTCTTCATTTCCGCAATGGATCCATCATGAAGCACTCCACCACCAATTATCTGATGCAACAACTTAAAACATAAGTATACAAAACCAACCTCTCTTCAAGATAATAGAAATTGCACCCTAAGAATTAGCATGGATTACAATTTGAGAGTGTAGATATAGACCAGACCTGCACGTCAAAATGACGCATTCCAATTGTTCTCTTTGCAGCTTCACGGACAACAGCAAACGCCTCTATACAGGGGAAAATACACACAAAAAGTGAGACAGTAATTGCACCGGTTCATAACAAAACAAAGTACATTCTTAAGAGATTTTGATCATACCAGCTTGTATATCTGCTAGGGAGTCCCCTCGCGACAATCTTTCTCGAAATTCTGCAGTTTTAGCTTTCAGCTAAGGAGGGGAAAAAGAAGTCATAATAGATCAGAGAATCATATCAATAAATAAACCGCCGCAAGGTCACTAAGATGAACCTGTTCATCGGAAAGGATTTGAATATGTGGTTCAATGGAATTGACAGATTCCACTAGACGATAGTAATCCCGCACAACCCAATAATTCATGCTCGTTAAATCTTGTACATTCCTCTTCAAACGGCCCAAATTCCCCTAAGATATGAACGAAACTAAATTCAATCAAACATTCATAAGAAATCCCATGAGAGGAAGGAGACACTAGAAACAGCTAAGAAATAGAGTCGAGACAAATGATCGAACAGTTGGTGTGCAACAAGTACAGACAGAGTTATCGCAGCCCAATACCAAGATAGCTGACGCATATCGTACCGTTAGGGAAGCAGAGACGAAGCTTCTTCGAGCAAGGTGACACCTCTGAATCGGCGTGACGGACCGAGAGAGAAAAACACCAGATATGGGTCTTCTCCATGGAAACTTATTACTTCGAGACAAGAGGCAAGGAGCAGCTGGATTACATGTATTAAGGTTCACAATATTCGAAACAGACCCCATTTTATAGAAATTGCTTCTTCTATCACTTTCTTGTTGTTGTGGTTAAGCATCCATGATGAAGAAGCTCGCAGTCTCAATTCTAGTTTAGTTCAACTCAAAATGTTTTTTTACCTCCGTTGTACCGAACTGTGGCGCTAAATTTGCTGACTGGTCCCAATTTAAAGGCATTTTTATTAATATTTAACTATTAAGTCCCTGAACATTTTAGAGCCTCGCAATTAATATGTCACTTCTTGTATTGATTGATTTGATCTCAAGATTCTCAACGTATAAGCAAAGGAAACACACTGTGTATATGTATATTAACAGATGGAACGCACATGAATTAAATTTAGATATGTACAACAACATCTTTTGAGTTTTGACGAAACTAACTTATGGAAGAATAAATCTTCTGGAAAAAGGATGAGAAAACTGTAGTTTTTGTTAGCGTCCACAATAGTATACCTGGAAAATGGATACAACTTCTCTTGTCACAGACCATTTTTAACAACAGAGGTATTCATGAATATAAAAAAGAAGGCAGATAATTAAAACGTGTGGAGATCACCTTAATGGTTGTATCAGCAAATCCTGCAAAGAGCTTGCCTTCCCAATATAACAAAGATGTGATTACTGATGAACCCGGGATTGATCCAACGTGAGTACAGTCTAGTGATATCTCATCTCCTGAAAATTCCTACAAACCGGTGTTTAGAAACAGATGTTAGTAAGAAAATCCGGTATCAGATTATGGGCAAAGTGTTGATTTTCTTCGTCATTAGCTCGGGTCTACTACACACTAGTGGATTACCTGTACACTGATGGTTTTGTCCCAACCTCCAGTGAAAAGCCATTTACCATTCACATCAATACTAAGAATTGCACCACTCTGTATCTGCATTGACTTCATCAATGTATCATCCCTCCATATCTGGAAAAAGAATCAGCAGAGTCCAGATTTAGAGACTCAGAATAGAATTGAAAATGAAGCAAGTCAAGCAGAATGTTTTCAAGGAAAGATCTAAACCTGTATATCTCCGTTTTGATAAGCTGCCACTAGGGTTTGATCATCTGCAGCTAGAGACAGAATAGATCTTACAATACCTGGCGTCTCTTCCCCCAACACTGTCAACAAACTGTGGTCACTTAGACTCCACAATCGAACGGTTCCATCCCAACATCCGCTGTATAATACTCCATTTAGCACAACAAGCGTTGAGACTACAGATTTATGACCACTCATAGTGCAAACCAGACTTCCATCCTGGGGAAACAAACCAGATTTCATTTAATATGATGAAAATCTTATCAGGACAAGCTTTACAAGCGTACAAGAAAATTAAATTACTTGCAAAGACCAAGCTTTGATAGTATTATCTCCACTGCCACTATACACATGCCCATATTCTGAGTATGCCAATGCATGAATGCCAGTATATCGCCAGTCTTTTGGCTCGTACCACTTTCTTAGCGGCTGTTCTTCCAGAGGGAAAGTTGTGCTCCATACAAAGATACCTCCTCCACCGTCACCACTGACACATACTGGTTCTGCTCCCTCAATGTGTATCAAAGCCATTACTTTATCCTGATGACCTTTAAACGTATGCACATGGGAGAAGTCCTGCATATACATGCTTTGTATGAAGATCCATAAGGTGATAGGAAGAAAACTAAGCTGTAGAAACCCTGCTTCTTACAACTATCAGGGAGCTCTAACCAAGCTGAGAAGAACATGAACAAAAACCTATAAAGGTCCTATCACTATCTTTATATATGTAACCATGATTGCATCTGTACCTTCAGAGACCATATAAGGATAGTTTTATCAAATGAGGAGCTGAACAGAAATCCACCTACACAGAGAAAAGGAAGAAGATACAATCTGAACTTGTACAAATTATTTAAAAGAATAAAGTATAAGAAGAAGGTATACCTCCAAGCGCTAAACCCGTAACACTGTCTTGGTGTCCCCGCATGTCTTTAGATTTCACCTTTCCTTCTGAGAGTCTCCCAACAAAATCTATGTCAACTTTACCCTCCTCTACTTCACCGCCATTTCTCATTCCTGGCAACTCTTCTTCCAGTTCTTTGGATCCCACTTCTACCAGGCGGCATAATTCACTAAGAGCCAAACAAAACTCTTTCCTTTTCCCAAGAATCGTCTTATGCAATCCAACCATAGAACTGGACCTAGGATTCATGACCAGCTCCCTGACACATTTCCATAGATCAGTCAAAAATGGACGTGTCTGAGGATCAAGACAGCAACATTGGCGAAGAATTTCAACCATTGATATAAACTTCCCTTGGAGTTCAGATTCCAAACTTAATTTCTCCGTAATACCTGTGTATAGCACTAAGAGATCCTCAATTCCCTCTTCACACCCTTTGGCATCCACACAATGTACACTTTCAATCAGTTCCTCGCTAAACCGTTTTCCAAGAAGAAGCTTGAGGAGAAGAAAACAAACTGGCCAGACATCAGAGTTATATGAAACCAAATATTTTGAGCTGGAACTTCCTATCAACATATTCTGTTCTTTCAAAAATTTTAACAACACCTCTGAGCCCATAAAAATCCCCTTCCGTAGTAATCCAACCAAAATCATACCCATTTCCGAAACACCAACTGGTTTGCTGAAAGAGCTAGATTCTTCAGCGATAATCCGATACACATACCTTCCAGTTTCCATCAACTCAATCAAATCAACATAAGCATTCTCAAATTCATCAAACTTCACACAAGAAACACTCAGAAAGCCTGTGATCACCCCTTCCTTGTGCAAATTGAGAAATGCCTCACATATTTGCATACCAACTATTGCTAAACGTGAAGTATTATCTTCAGTGACATAATCGGATTCCTCCCACGATAATGCAGCAAGCTTCTCACCCACTAAATACAAAACCCCATTCTTCAAATCACCCCACAAGCCATAAACTTTAGAAACACCTCTCTGTTTAACAGAGGTTATCGTATCAAGCTCATCTCTTTCTTCCTCACTCAACCCCCACAGACAACTCATCATCCTCTGGACATAACTATACTTGAGCACAGAATCACAATCATCGAGCTCGAACGAAGCAACCCGTAAAAGACTCACCTTTGAATCATCTTTCAGGCTTCCACATAAACGCGAAGATGAAGGAAAATCACTACTTTCACTCTCCCTATTGTCCAAAGAAACGGCGTCGTGCAGGACAATCCGATCCTTCCAAGTGGCGTAGAAGTCGTCGGACCATGATCGAGTGAAAAATTCAACGGATTTTTTAGAATTCCGGCGAGGTTCGATCTTAATTTGCGAAATTGAAGGGAATAATCTGAGAAGATCGATGTTTTTAGGGAGAGCTGATGGTCCTTGAGGTGGAAACTTGACGAGAACGGTGCACGCAGGACATCGGATTGTATTCGGAAACTTCTTCGGAAGATTGGTCATGCATTCTTCGCACGCCGTGTGGCCGCAGGTGAGCACGCGCGGAACTGTGCTCTCGCCGTCGTAAGACTGTAGACAAACCGGACACTCCGGTGCCTCCATCACCTCCGATGAACTGTTGAACTATCCAATCAATTAATCCCCCAAACCGGGGAAGCTTAAGCGGAATACGACAGCGTTTAAGTGTTTGACGACGCTATAAATCAAAGTAAAAGTAAAAAAATTAAAATTAAACATATTTAAATATTCTCTTTATTATTAAAATATTCATGTCCTGGATTTTTATCATGCTACGCGCCGAAATTATTAATATTAATATAGTTTTATACAAACAAATAAAATTTTAGTATAATTATTATATTTTAATTTTAAATACAATACTCAAGTTTTAAAAAAGTTTTTTTGTCAATGGCAGTTAGGTTTAGGTATATGTTTTGAATCGTGCATCGTTTATGACTTTATGTATAAATTAGAGATGTTAAAGTTTGGTTTTCATTTTTGATTTTTCAGTCTAGCTTAAATATTGTACCACCATAATAAAGATTGTTATAGCCTATTCAAAATTCTAAATGAATTTCATTTGTAAAAATAGAAAATTTCTGTTGATATATTGATGACTAGATTTCATTTTGATGACTAGTTTTTTCTTCTTTCTATAAATGATACTTTAGATTTCATTTTATTCCCAATAATAGTTTGATCATACGTTAGGTATAAACATAAATTTATGCATACCCTATGAATAATCCACTAACATAATACATGATGTGTAATATGTAATACATAAATTTATGCATACACTAAATAATAGTCCACTAACTCCAAGTATTGATTATTGAACAGGTTGGATGAATTATGTCTGATTGCTGGAATGTAATCAATCATATGAGCAAAAAAAAATTACTTACGTAATATAAACGATTAATTTTCTAGTATAATGGGATATTTTCCGATAAAATCAAGAAAAAAATATTGTGGATATATAAAGGAAGTAAAAAAAAAAAAAAAGGAAGGTGGGAATTTTAAAAGGCAAAACCATCTGTCAAGGACCCACCATTCAATTTGTGGGTACAGACCAAATTTATCTATCGTCGGTGCGGTGCCTCAAACACAGATTTTTTTTCTAGATTCTCGTCAATTCTCTCGCTTCTCCGATTTCAGAATTTCACGTCAGATCCGAGATTTTTTTCCCGGATCGATCTCATAGGATATAGCTTTATTTTTAATTTTTAATATCTTGAATTTTTTAGGGAATTTTCTCGATTGAATTTAGGGAGATGGATGAGTTTGGTGTTCTTACGGAGCGTTATGGGATTAAGCCACAAGGCAAATCTGCTCCGATGGCTGCTTCGAAGCGATCTGTTAACCCTAACAATAATGCTCAGAGCTGGAATTTTGGTGGTGGTTCTGGTGTAAATGTGAAACCGTCTTCTACTAGCTCTTGGAATAAGGAATCTGGTAATGGTTCTTTGTATGATGGTGACGACATTTTCTTTACGGCGACTTCTACTAATGGGAAAGGCGCGAGTTCTTCTACTGGATTTAATGATTTTGATGTTTTTGGTGCTGGGTTGAATAAGTCATCTTCTGGAAATACCAAGTCCTCGTCTTTAAACGATGATTTGTTGTTCTCCAATTTTGGGAATTTGGGAAAGAAGACATCTTCTTCTTCAGCACAGGGTTTTGATGCTAATGACTTGTTTGGTGGTGTTATGCCTGGGTCTAAAAGCTCTGTTAATGTGAAGAACGATGATATATTTGGGTCATTCTCTTCGTCGACTAAGCAATATGCTGCGGTTGATGATTTGTTGGGTGGATTTGGTTCCAAATCGAGCAGTTCTGTGGGTTTGGGAAAGAATGAAGCTGGATTTGATGATTTTTTATCCGGTTTTGGTGGAAGTTCTCAGAGGTTTGTGATCAGTTTATGAAACATTTTTGGTAACGATTGTTGCCAATTTATATCTATTTTGTTTTTAAAGTATATTGTATGAGATTATGTTGTCTGTCTCGTGAATGGTGGTATTTGAATATCAGATTCTGATGTTTAGTGTTATGGTTTGAATTTTTCTGTTGTTGAGATATTTTGTCTTTGGATGATTTTTCAGCAAGACTACCACATCGAACTTTGATTCTACTGACCCTTTTGTGGTTCTAGAATCGACTACGTCGGCAGCACACTCTTCTTCTTCAGGTCTGTTCGTGGATCCACTAGAAGAATTTGCTGCTTCAGTCAGTTTTCAGGAGAAAAAACCATCAAGTAGTTCACAGACTTCTACGAAACTCAAGCCTCCGCCTAAACCAGCACAAAAAGTGAACAGAGGTTAATAATCTCTTTGATTAAGTGTCTTGCATTAGAGCTTTTGTTCACTGTTTTCATTGCGCTCTAATATTTCAAGGAATTATACGTACAGTTAAGAGTGCAGGCGTGTCTTCAATAGACGAACTTGAAGACTTTGCCATGGGTAGTATGCGACGTAGTGCCTCCGCTTCTGACAATGCTAGCAAATATAGAGAAGCTGAAGATGCTGGAACAAAGAATAAACAGTTTGGTGTAGATGACCTTGACTCCTTTTTCAGCGCCGGGCCTCGGTCCAGCAGTGTACCAAAGTCACGGACCACAACTGAAGTAAGAACAAGTTTATAACTATTACGAAATTTCATGTTACAAGTTATTATTACAATAGAGAAAATATGTGTATCCTTATTCTTCTTTCTAATGCAAAGACAACTCGCAAGCAAGCATTCAACGTGCCAAAAAAGGCGCCTAATGGGGTTTCTAGTGCAAAGAAGCCTCCTGCTCCAGCAAATCTGGTGGATGACTTTTCTGCACTTTTTGGAGGTATATGTTCTGAAAACATGTCTATTCCAGCAATTGTTTTCTCTGGGATAAATTTCTTAGAAATGTTTCCTTTTCTACAGAGGATCCTATATTTAGAGAGTTTGAGGAAATCCCAGGGGAAAGCGAAGAACGAAGAAAGGCCAGATGGGATCGTGAACAGAGAACAAAGAGCCGTGTGGTACGTGTAGTTATTTTGGTTTTCTTTTGAATCGTCTGCTGCAACTTGTGATGATATCTCATTAAGCTTAATACTGGTATGAAAAATCTATGATGAATTTTCCTTGTGCTTGAAAATAACCCTTCGTGTTCAAAAGTTTAGTTAAGAGTTCCCTAGAGAATGTGTTTAATTAGCTGAAAGATTAGGTCTTTCCTTGTGTGATTTAGTGGTCCAGTTTGCTTGTCAAATTTGGCGATACTAATAACCAGCTGGCATACCATACTAATCAAGGGTTATCAATGTTTATCTATGCTCATCAATGTTTATCTTGTACTCGATTTATATTTTGGTTCTTGATGATTTTACACTAATCACTGCCATTTGAAATGTAGGCACAAGCTGTAGCTGATATGAATAACCGTGATCATCAATCTCGGGTTGAACAAGAACAGAGAACTGTGAGCAATACTTACCTTGAAATTTTTTCATCACTCTTCTTTGTCATAATACTTACTAATTGACAGTGATCGTTTATGGATTGTTAGTCGTCATTATGATAATGCTGTTTTTGACATTTATATTTTCTTTTGTGATATACTTTTCTAAGTCTACATAGAATCTCCTTGTTGGTTTCTTTATGGTTTCCTGGTTAATCTTTCTTGTCAGAGGATTTCTGAGACTGTTGATTCTGAGGTAAGGCGTTGGGCAGCTGGAAAAGAAGGAAACATGCGTGCGCTTTTATCTTCTTTGCAAATCGTGAGTTTTAAATAATTACTAATTGTAATTTCTTCTATTACCCTATTTCATCTGTTTACCCATGTGCCCCTTGTAAGTTCACTGAGTTCCGGTTCTGTTTGAATGATGACAGGTACTGTGGCCTGGATGTGGTTGGGAGGCCGTTTCTCTAACAGATTTGATCACTTCTTCAGCAGTCAAGAAAGTTTATAGAAAAGCAACACTGTATGTCCATCCCGATAAAGTTCAACAGAAAGGAGCCACCCTTGAACAAAAGTATATTGCCGAAAAGGTTTTTGACATTTTGAAGGTAATTTTCTCAGTGGATCTGCATTAGCAGCTCTCTTTGTAGAATCTTATGTAGACTAATGTCGACAGAAGAAGTGATGGTTTAGTTCCCACCATATCAGATCAGTAGAGTTTCATGGAAACGATGTTTCAATTTTTTAGTAGGCTGGACGAGTCTGTGTGTCAGTAGTTTGAAGTAATCTGGTTTAGTTTCTTGTCTCTTGCATAGATCCACAAAGCTTACCTCAGCGTCAAGCAAATTTTCGTTCTTTTCTTGTAAACAGTTAATCCGGTTTAGTCTCTTGTTTGGATTATCCTAATGATTAACTGTAAACAATTTGCATTGAACAGGAAGCTTGGAACAAGTTCAATAAAGAGGAGCTCTCTTAAAGCCCATATGTGGTGTATCTAGTTGCATTCCGAGTGTTTCGTTTCAGGTTCGAGAATAGATTGCTTCCTATAGAGCTTGAAACGCGGGACTGATTACTTCTAGCAATGGGTTGCCTTAGAGATAAGAGACCACTTGAAGAGACTTGGTACATTATGTTTGTGTTTCTGTGTTCTTATCTCTACACATAATTCGTCTGTGAGTTATCTCCAATCTTGTCTTGTTTTTAATCTTCTTCTCTCTCTCAATTTTTTCTTTTAAGAGTAACTCGGTACTTTTCATCTTTATTGTATAAATCCATGGGGGATATTTGTATAGCCCAAAAAACCCAATTGAGATTTTTTTCATTAAAATATATATTATATCGAATGTTCTTATTACTACTGTACTACCTTAAGAGATACATATGATGGAATAACAAATTGATATTGTTAATATCTCGATGGATATAAAATATGTTCGTTCATAATTTTATCTTTTTAGCTCGATAATTGTATCCAATATTTGGAACACTTTATGTTATTAAATGGTTCTGACTTCTGATGTGTGCTAATAATATGTAATGACTAAACGCTAGATGTTTTGGTGATGTTGAATTGCCAAAACCATAAATGTCCACCTTACCAATAGATGAAGTTTTTGAATTTCAAAACTATGGACTCCATTGTTTGGAGGTTACGAGATCAAGACTAAAATGAAAAACTCAAGCGTTAAACTGTTTATGCCAAATCAGAATTGATCATGTAAGAGTGTGGGGCTAAAAAGGAAGTCTGAAGGAACTTGAGAGATGGCGATAAGGCCACGAGGACAAGTAGTAGCAATAAAGATCCAAACCATGACAACAAAACCATAAGAATCCAGAAAAGTCAAATAGTAGACAACTACCAAGTTTTTGTTAAAGTAGACAAGTAGGAATTTGCCTCACTAAACACTGATAATTGGAGAGAGAAGGCTTTTAGGAATTTTCCAACTTTGTATATCAGTACGACATTTTTTCAGTAAAATTTATAAAATAAACAATCTGATAACAATGTAAGATTATAATCTTATTATATAAAAGCTTGATTATTCTTATGAGAAGTCGAACTTATAATTAACAAAATTTTAACACATATCGATTAATTAATTAGGTTATAACATATGTAAACAAAATATTTCCATAATTTTAAAAAATAATAAAATAGATAAATTTTTACTTTTTATAAATGTCAAGTGAAAAACATAAATCTTTGGAAACATAAATGTTCTATAACTTTCTATTAGAGAAACATAAATGTTCTATCCTAACTACAAGGGTGTCTAATTCTTTGGAAAAAACATAATAAGTATTTATTATGCTATAACTTTTCAGAAATTTTATGAACTTAGAAGAATAATATAAAAACATGTATATTTGATTTAAATCTGATGGTGATAAGGCGCTGTATATACAGCCATATTAAAAATGTTAATCTCTAATTTCTATCAATATTCCTATATTTTAAAATTTTTATAATATCTATCAATATTCCTAGATATTATTTGCCCCAAATCAGTTACTTTCCGGATAGTGTCAAGATACTTGTCTTGAAATGTTCAAGTGTATTTTCTCATCCATCACCTTCAAATATATAAAAATCCAGTAAGTGTATCATACCACTTTATCAACTATCATAAACCAATATAGAAAATTCGATATACTTTTTATTCAAACCCAAAGGAAACAAAAAAAACAGTCATGACATGATTTGTTCTTTTATTTAAATAACAAAAATACAAACTTCCCGAAATGGTTAAAATCAGGGGTCAATAAAGTCAACCAACATGTCAATATCCTCCACGTCATCACTTCCACCTATAAAACGTTATCGCCAATTGCCTAATCCCAAACAACAGTCCACCATGAAATTCAACAACTCCACTCTCTCCTTCTTCTTCCTCATTTCTCTTCTCTGTTTATCGTCGGCTTTAGCGACGAAGCCTCAGGTTTCAAATGGCTCGACCATCTTATTCACAACGCTAGGGAGGCCCAGTTTCGAGTTCGACATCTTCACCCTCCCCATTAACCGTCCACCGTCACCTGCCGATGAACACCGTCTCACCGACGGCAAATCAGTTAATTTTAACGGCCATTTCGCTTCTCCTTCCCCGGCGTTAACCTCACTTTTATCCAATAAATCTCGGATTCAACCACAAGATCCGTCTCTTCTGCATCTCGTCTACGTCACCGAGAGAGACGGAACGCCTAGCTTAAACTACGACGTCGTTCACAGCACTAACTCTGGATCTAGAGTTCAGGTTCCGTTACTTTCCGGCGAGAACCAACAGAGTCGCATGAACGTAAATTCAATGAAAGATACGCCTATTTTAACTAACGACTATCTTGTATACGTGTCAACTCATGAGAATCCGGGTAAGCCCATGGCGAGCTGGGCCGCCGTATACTCGACCGAGTTACGATCTAAGTTGACTAAGCGATTGACACCAACTCGAATCGCTGATTTTTCGCCGGCTGTGTCTCCATCTGGGAATTGGACCGCCGTGGCTTCGTACGGAGAGAAAGGTTGGATTTGGAATTTTGTAGAGAAGGAGCTTAGTACGGATATATACGTTTTTCTAACTCGGGATGGGACTCAGCGAGTCAAGGTGGTCGAGCAAGGAGGATGGCCGAGATGGGTCGACGAATCAACTCTGTATTTCCACCGGAAAAGCGACGACGGTTGGATCAGTGTGTACCGAGCGATTTTACCAAAAACCGGACCGGTTAACATAAAATCAGTTACGGTTCAACGAGTCACACCATCGGGTCTTCACGCGTTCACACCCGCCACGTCACCAAACAATAACGCCTTCATCGCGGTTGCCACAAGGAGGCCTGGAACAGAAATTCGCCACGTGGAGCTCTTTGATTTAAAGAAGAACGAGTTCGTCGAGTTGACTCGTTTAGTATCGCCGAAGAGTCATCACTTCAACCCGTTTCTTTCCTCTGACTCGTCCCGAGTCGGATACCATAGCTGCAGAGGCGACGCAACTGGACGAAATACTCCTCGGAATCTCCTCCAGAACCTCAAAACCACTTCCAACGACCTCTCTCTTTTCAGATTCGACGGTGCGTTCCCGTCTATCTCGCCGGAAGGTGATCGATTCGCGTTCGTCAGTTTCACAGGCGTTTACGTGGTGAAACCAGACGGTTCAGGTCTACGTCAGTTGCTTCCACAAATGGGATTTGGAACTGTTTGGGATCCAGTTCGACGTGGAATCGTGTTTACTAGCTCAGGTCCAGCTTTAGCTCCAGGGAAAAGTCAGATCGATATTCTCGCCGTTAACGTCGATGCACCAAATTCGTCAACCGCCATTAAGAAACTAACGACTAACGGCGAAAACAACGCATTTCCGTGGCCATCACCTGACGGTAAACGAATCGTGTTCCGTTCTGCTCGCTCCGGTACCAAAAACCTTTACATAATGGACGCAGAGAAAGGTGAAGCCGGTGGTTTGTTCAGGCTAACGAACGGAAACTGGAACGACACAATCGCCACTTGGTCTCCAGATGGTAATTGGATTGTGTTTGCATCGAACCGGGAATTTCTCGGTACGTTGTTGATGAATTTATATGTGGTTCACCCAGACGGGACCGGTTTAAGGAAGCTGGTTCAAAAGTTGACTGGTTTAGTATCGATGCACCCGATGTTTAGTCCGGACAGTAAGAGAGTCGTGTTCACTACTACTTACGCTGGGATCTCGGCGGAGCCAATCGGTAATCCGCATTTTAACGTCCCGAGCAGTGAGATTTTCACCGTGAATTTGGATGGCTCTGATTTGAGGAGATTAACGCACAATTCCGTGGAAGATGGACCACCAATGTGGTTCCCGAAGATCAAAGCTACTGGGGACGTGGCCTGGCCCAAGAGGTTTGGACCTAGTTGCTCTTTCGAAGATTTTAAGTCACAAAATATGACCGTGAAAATGAATAAGCGTGCACTAATGTGTGTTCCTTCACAATAGTTCCTTATAAGTATTGGAGTTTCCTTAAAAAACAATTCAATTGAAAACATAATTACTGTAAATGTTAGCCATTAAAATGAACGAGTTAAAAAAAATAATTGAAATTTTTTTGAGTTGAACACATTTTCTTTGTAATTTATATATTTATTTAGTTTTTGTAGCTGAACAGGTTGAATAATTTTTTTAATCTATTTATCTCAAATAATAAAATATTAGATGAATGCTCATTAAACTTTTTCAATTTGTTAATGTGAGGTTACTATTTGCAACCAATAAAATAGCAATGCATTTTGAAAAAATGGGTTTTTAAAAATTTAACTAGAGTCTGATTGTTTCTTGTTTGCATTTATGTTTTTATTTTTGCTAACCCAACTACAGAACAACCAATTTAGTAGCTTATAAGCTCATCCCTGTCTAACCTCGAACCTTAAAAGCTTGGGGGATGTTCTTCTTGAATATACCATGAGTTATTTCATTAGCATAAGTGAACAATCGTTAATACTTTTACTTACCTTTAGGTTCAGATGCTTCTTTCCGTTCTTCGAATATGTCGCCGAAAAAGCTATATTTTATGTAACTTAGTATTTTTTTTTTACTAACTTATCTTTCAATTCAAATTAAATAACCTGTTTAAATTGAAATATTGAAAGTTACCTAAGAAATAATATTGATATGGACATTTATTTCCTGAATAATATTTTTTTTGTGAAAAGCATCCGTAGATAATAAAATTTGGAAACGGTTATTAAAATGTATGTGTGCACTGTGCAGTGTGCAGTTGTGCACCATGCTGGATAGATCAAACATTGCTTTCTTAACTAAACATATATTTTCGGAGTGTGAAGATACAGATAATCGTCGAATACGAACGAAGAAAAATCTTTGCAGATAATAGTAGAATAATAAATTAAAAGTAACGTTAAAAATAAAAATTCCACGAGTAATTGACACGTTTCAACATTATCTTGAAAGGCCCTACACTACAAGAATAACGTCATCTCTTACAGCATTCTCTGAAAAATTCATCCGCCGTATAAAAACTTCCATTATCCTCTTCACTTTGTGGCCAACCACCGACCAATACGGCAATACGCCATGAATATAGCTCAGCTTCTCTTCTTCACGTCCCTTCTACTTTTGCTTCACCCATCGGCGACGGAACATCAGAATTCGAAAGCTGGCGTTGGAGACACCATCGTGTTCACCACACTAGGACGATCACGCTACGAATTCGACATATTTGTCCTCTCCACAAACCGTCCGCCGTCGATTTCCGGAGAGCTCCGATTCACCGATGGAGAATCAGTAAATTTCAACGGCTATTTCCCGTCTCCTTCTCAGGCACTTATCTCTCTCCTTCCCGATGAAACCTTAATTCAGCCGGAAGATTCGTCTCCTCTGCATCTAATCTACGTCACTGAGAGAAACGGTACTTCTAGCATTTACTACGATCTAATTTACGGCGGTGATTCTAATTCTGATTCAAAAACGAAACGACGATCGGTGTTAGAAGCACCGTCTCGAATCCAAGTTCCGTTGTTATCCGGCTTCGATCATCGGAGTGGTATAACGGTAAATTCGTTTAAAGATAAGCCTAGTTTGACTGGTGAGTTTCTCGTATACGTGTCAACACACGAGAACTCAGGTGAGCCAAGAACAAGCTGGACCGCTGTATACTCTACCGAGTTGAGAACTGGGTTGACCCGACGGTTGACACCGAGTGGTGTAGCTGATTTCAGCCCGGCGGTGTCGCCTTCTGGAAATTGGACGGCCGTCGCTTCGTACGGAGAGAGAGGCTGGACAGGGGAAGTTGAAGAGCTAAGTACTGACATCTACGTATTCTCAACTCGGGATGGGACTCACCGAGTCAAGGTGGTGGAGCACGGTGGTTGGCCGTGTTGGGTCGATGATTCGACTCTGTATTTCCATAGAAGAAGCGAAGACGGTTGGATCAGTGTGTACCGAGCGATCTTACCTGAAATCGGACCGTTGACTATTGACTCAGTGATAATTCAGCGAGTCACACCACCGGGAGTTCACGCTTTCACACCGGCCACGTCACCAAACAACCACGACTTCATAGCAGTGGCAACGAGGAGACCTGGCTCAGATTACCGCCACGTGGAGTTGTTTGATCTTAAGAAGAATGAGTTTATCGAGTTGACTCGTTTGGTTGCGCCGAAGAGTCATCACTTGAATCCGTTCCTCTCCCCTGATTCGTCTCGAGTCGGATACCATAGTTGTAGAGGCGAGGCTAATGGACGAAGAAGTCCTTTGCTTCTCCTTGAGAATATCCAAACCACTACAACAGACCTCTCTCTATTTAGAATCGATGGTTCGTTTCCTTCATTCTCACCGGCTGGTGACCGTATCGCTTACGTCAAAATGCCTGGTGTGTATGTTGTGAAGCCTGATGGTTCAGGGCGGCGTGAAGTGTACAAGGGAATGGCGTTTTCAACAGCTTGGGATCCGGTTCGACCTGGAATTGTATACTCTAGTTCAGGTCCAACGTTTGCTACAGAGAGAACAGAGGTTGATATCATCTCAATTGACGTTGATGTAGCTGACACGTCATCTTCCGTGAGGAGGCTAACGACGAATGGGAAGAACAATGCTTTCCCGTGGCCATCTCCGGACGGGAAGAGGATCGTGTTTCGTTCGGGGCGGACTGGTCACAAAAATCTCTACTTAATGGATGCTGAGAAAGGCGAATCCGGTGGTCTATGGAGGTTAACCGAAGGATCATGGACTGACACAATGTGCAGCTGGTCTCCGGATGGGGAATGGATTGCATTTGCATCTGATCGAGAAAGCCCTGGCTCGGGTAGTTTCGAGCTGTTTCTTATCCATCCGAACGGAACAGGGTTAAGGAAGCTCATCCAAAGCGGTTCTGGTGGAAGAACTAACCATCCGATCTTTAGTCCTGACAGTAAATCCTTAGTCTTCACATCTGATTATGCTGGAATTTCAGCGGAACCGATCGCGAACCCGCATCATTACCAGCCATATGGTGATATCTTCACAATAAAACTAGATGGCTCTAATTTGAGGAGGCTAACTCATAACTCTTATGAAGATGGGACACCGGCATGGGCCCCTCGGTTCATCCATCCTGACGACGTGGTGCTACATAGGAGAAACGATTCTAGTTGCTCGTTTGATGACTGTCACTGGCTCAACAAGTACCCGTCGCCAAAAGGCCGAAAAATCTCATGTTGATATGTATCTACATATATACTATATATAGGATTATAGTCTGCTGAGTATACTTTCCACCAATAAGCTGCTTCACTGTAAGATATAAGATGTATCCCAAGTTTGGAACTCTTAGTTATAGATTTGTACGAGACTGGCGATGTAAATGTATATCATATGGAATAACACATGTATTAATGAGACTGCAAATGTATCATTGTTGTTTTGGTTAAGAGCGCCAAAATAGCTTATTTGCAAAAGAGAGTATCTGAAACCCTCTTACTGAGTTGGTGGGTTTATGGCGGGAGCGGGAAAACCCAGAAATCATCATACAAGCTTATTAAGGAGTCTCCCGTCGCGGGGAGTGTGAGCTAGGCAGAAAAATTAAAAAGCCGAGAAGAAGAAATGGCGCCAGTTGTTCAGAGTTCACAGCCATGGGTTGAGAAATAGTACGATTTCTTACTCAATTTTTTCCCCTTATTTGCTTTCTGGTGACGGATTTCGCATCGGATTTGTTAATTATTTGTTTCCGATTTGGTTTCAGCCGGCCGAAGCAGGTTAAGGACGTAGCTCACCAGGAAGAGGTGGTTCGGGTCCTCACCAACACTCTCGAGACTGCTAATGTAATTTCCCAATTACTCATCTAGATTGTCGCGAAATTATGAAAATTTGATTTTGAGTAGAAGTGTGAAAACCCTAGAGGTCGAATTGAGCTCTCAATTCAGTTTTTTTTTTTTTTTTTGTTTACTTCTTCTACTTTGTGTGGTCTCTGTAGTGCCCGCACATGCTCTTTTATGGACCTCCAGGCACCGGAAAAACCACTACTGCACTTGCCATCGCTCACCAGCTATTTGGGTAACTCAATCATCTGATTCTTTTTTAAAGCTATTATGCACTAGTCATGAATGGATTTTTGATTGAGTTATTTTTGTGGACTTAAATTACATGAGACCTTGTGATCTCTATTTCTAATATGATACAGATGCTGAAATAATCAGGCTTTGTGCTTGCATAATGATATACCAAGTTGTCTCATTAGGTAGAAACACAGAATACTAAGATGTGAATTCATTTTAATACAAGTCATTATGGTGTTCCTATGTTTTGAATTCGAGCATATTGAAACTAAAGTGACATGCTCTTCATTACATGTGTGTCTCATATGAGTTAGTTTCATCTCTTTTAGGAGTAGTATAACAAGTGTATTTCATGAGACTCTCATTTTTTTTTCTTGTTTTATTTTACTGTGATTGCAAGGTTAAAATTGCGGATTAACCATTGGGATGTGGACTAACTAAAAATGTTATCACAGACCTGAACTATACAAGTCTAGGGTGTTGGAGCTGAATGCTAGTGATGACAGAGGCATTAATGTTGTTCGGACAAAGATCAAGGACTTTGCTGCTGTTGCTGTTGGCTCTAATTACCGTCCAGGGTGTGTAAATCTTTCTTTTGCTTTTTGACAAGTATTTTGTTTTTTTCCAGTTTCTCGTTCTCGCTTCTGTGCATTTCATCTAAGAGTAGACTATACGTTGTGATACTTCAGCGGTTATCCTTGCCCATCATTTAAGATCATCATCCTAGATGAGGCTGATTCAATGACCGAAGATGCTCAGGTATGTTGAACCTCTTCTTAGTTCTTGTTACTGCGTTTGCATGTTTATGATGTGCTTACCATGAACTATCTTACTGACTGTTCAGAACGCTTTGAGGCGCACAATGGAAACTTACTCCAAAGTCACCAGATTCTTTTTCATATGTAACTATATCAGCAGGTACTTCTGTTACTATGGGTAGCTAAATGTTGGCCATTTTTGTCTTCCGTTCTCCTTTGCAACTCCCCTCTCTATTGTTCTCCAATATTCTCTCTGCTTATGTTATATGATTGCTTTCTGTTCATAATTTTGTTATAATAGGAACATGCACATAGTGAGCTACTCGTTGAATTTCTTATTCATAACAAAGAACATTTTGTAGAGCTGAATTATGAACCCACTGATTTTTCTGTAGGATCATAGAGCCCCTTGCTTCCAGATGTGCGAAGTTCAGGTTTAAACCACTTTCTGAAGAAGTCATGAGTAACCGTATATTGCATATCTGTAATGAAGAAGGTCTCAACCTTGGTGGAGAGGTATGAACAAATGCTTATTATTTTAGTTTTCTGAAACCCTTTTATTATAGCTATTTTCCATTTTAGGCTCTTTCGACTTTGAGCTCCATATCACAAGGTGATCTCCGTAGGGCCATCACATATCTGCAGGTAAGATAAAAACTAGAGTATCTGAAATGTTTTGTTGTTATACGAAATTGATTGTAGAAATGTGAACGAATCTTTCTCCTTGAATATTACAGAGTGCTGCTCGGTTGTTTGGATCAACAATAAATTCTACAGATTTACTCAATGTGTCTGGGGTAAGGATGAAGTTAACTCAGTTTTGCATTAGTGTATGGTAGTTTCAACCCCGTCAGACTTCATGATGTGTGGACGTCTTACGAACCTATCAGGTAGTTCCTTTGGAGGTAGTGAACAAACTTTTTGCTGCATGCAAAAGTGGTGATTTCGATATTGCAAACAAGGAAGTGGATAACATAGTTGCAGAAGGATATCCTGCATCTCAAATCATCAATCAGGTTTTCTATTTCCCTCTCTTATTACTCCACCCACCACTTAAGTCATGCAATTGCAGTTGACGGCTTACAACCACTTCTATGCAACTCTCTTTCAGTTATTGGATATAGTCGTTGAGGCTGATAATGACATAACAGACACCCAAAAGGCTAAGATCTGCAAATGTTTAGCTGAAACAGATAAGGTAAGACTTCATGTACTCTTTTGTGGAATTTAAGTTAACATTTGTAGATATGTTGCAATCTAGCTAAGCATGTCTCTATCAGCTCAAATGATAATAAAAAGATAGCCTCACATATTTACTTTTTGATGCATCCAGCGCCTTGTAGATGGTGCGGATGAGTACTTGCAGCTCCTGGATGTGGCAAGCAACACAATTCGTGCCCTCTCAGAAATGGCTCAAGACTTCTAAAGTTTTAGAGTATTTGGAGACTTTGTAAAACAATTTAACGAGACTTTTTGCAGTATTTGGGTTACCCTCTTGTTTATACTTTTTATCGTTTTATATTTTTATTTCAACAATTAATTACAAATCCTGTTGACAATTTTTTGTTTGTAGATTCATTAACTAAAACATTACAATGTGAAAACTGAAAAAAACATTACCAAATCAAAATACGTAATTAACATCTCAAATAACAAAATCATTAACCTTTTAACATCTCAATTAACGAAATCATTAACTTTCGTATATTTTCAAAAGCAAATAAACAAATAAAGTGTATTTCTATACATATATACTTTTTCTGTTATAATACTGATATCCTCCAAAATGTAATAAAATACACGTATATTAAATAAGCTAGATTCTCCATATCCCACGTAAAAAGAAGGTTTAGATACACATCAAAATCTTTAGACAACATGAGTAACGCCATAAATAAATAAAAATATGCTGTCACACACTAATTCGTTATAGCTTCCACATAAAACCGATACGTTCTAAAAATAAGTGATCAAAACTATAAGTAGTTGTTAATATTTTGTTATATCATCCTTGAAAACAAAATTGAAACTAAACGATCCACAGAATCCCAAATGGTCAATGGTGATGATTCTTTCAAGAGACCCGGAGCTGTGCCTTTTAACTGGGAGATCCGCCCCGGTGTACCCAAAACCCAACCCAATTGCGATGATGATGTTGTTCCAACTCTTATTCAACCACCCAAGAAACTTCCTCCTCTCCGACTAAAACCATTTTCGCTTTCGCCGTCTCCGTCGTTGTCGTCGTCTTCTTCTTCTTCTTCTTATATCTACGATTCCAAAAGCCGACCAGCCTCTCCCTTTGCTCCTCCTTCTTCTTTCAAGCTCAAGAAGTCTCCAAGTTCAAGACCTCTGACTCCATTTTTTCGATCCTCTTCCACTCGAGGTGGACTCGAATTCGTTAATGCTTTGCCTCAGTGTTTTCCCAAGTCGTTGTTTGGGTCGAAGAAGAGTAAGAACGATGATGTTAAAAAGACGTCCGGTCAGGTATCATCATCATCACCAACGTCATCGACATCGGAGTCTGATAATTTCTATGTATCGGAGACGACGTTTACGCCGTCGGAAGATTCTAGCCAGAGATCGGTGTGTACTAGTTCAACGAGGTGGAGTTCGCCCAAGTCGTCCTTGTCATCATCTCGTTCTCTCCGTGGTTCGCCGCTTAGACGGAATAAGTCAGATTTGAGCTCTTATCTTAAGAGGAAAATACCTTTTTAATTATGGCTTCTTCTCGGCTTGATTTAGCCAAAATATTTTATTTTTAGAGAAAGCATTTTAGAAATTAATTAAATAAGAAGAATTTGAGCTTTTTTTTTTCATTGCGACAAAAACTAATAATATATTACACGTGGGAATTTATATTGAAGTTTCGAATATGGGTTGTACATTGAGATAAAATGTTTAAAATGTTGAAACAGAGAAAAGATTTGGGAGGATAAGAAGATTGGTAACAGTTTAATTCACAATGATGATGGTTTAGATGATATTTGATACTACAAGACACTAACAACACTAAGGTCTCAAAGACAAATAACTTTATCTCAAAACAACAAGGCAAGATAAAAAAATAATGGAAACTGATGATAAGCTAAATAAAGCTAAAGATATTGGTCTCAGTTTAAGCCTAAGCCAGACCCAGAGCCTGAACCCGTCGAAGACCTAACCATTGGGTGACTAAACGAAGGCTGGTTGATCGATGCTGCTCCAGGGTTATTCAGTTGGTTGTTGCCAAACATCACATTTGGTGAAGCTGTTGATCCTGCATTCGTCTGTATTGCATTCAGAGGCAATCTCGGGCCAAAGGAGAAAGCTTGTTGTTGTTGTTGCTGTTGGCGTGCCATGAACTGCATCTGTGCATGAACTTGCGGGTTGTTGCTGAATCCTGGGATGATGCTTGGTTGAACTTGAGAAGTTGCGGAGACTTGTTGTTGTTGTTGCTGCTGATGCAGGAGAGTATTGATGTTGTTACCACCTGTGGATAGAGACATTCCTTGGAGATTATTACTATTTGTCTGTGGAGTGATTCCTCCAGCTGATCCGAATCTTGATGACCGCATACGAACTCGTTCTGCAGAAAATCTCTGACGTGTTTTCTCTACTTGTTCGCATTCTTTCATCAACAATGTTTCAATTTCAGCAAACTGCTTTAGCTTCAGCTCCATCCTCTTCAGCTACGGGTTTTTAACTCATATCAGCAATAAACGCTATCGAAAAATTAAATCAGTCAACCATAGAAACTATCATCAGCGACTGATTCTGCTATTTACCTGGTGGTTTACGATATTTGCAGAGAGCCTTTGGATTTCGCGTTCCTCATGATCTGCAAACAATTTTGCTTTTGTTGCTGCAGCTGATAGACCGGCTTTAAATGCAGCCATAACCTTATCCTGTGGCAGTGGAGTTGGTGGTTCTGTTCCGTTTTGGCTCGATGTTTTATGCGCTCCCGAGTTTTCTTTTGCAATTAAATCATGCAGTAATGAAGATTAGGATAAAACAAAGGAGCCAAAAAAAATTATTGTAAAGAGAACAATCAAGCAACTGCCTTACCATTGTGCTGCTGGTTTTCTCCATCAAGCAAGCTAGATTCTTTCCCTTGCCCTCCCACGGATTTCATCCTTAATAGATTGAGAAGTTTCAGCATAGTCCATTGTATTTTATTAAACAAGATTTATACAGCACAGATTTCTAAAATGGATTGATCATGGAATACACTTACTTATCATCCGCAGATAAAACCACGAGGGACTCATGGGCACATGACGCAGCAACTCGAGGTCCAACAGCTGATGCCAAAAATGCAACCTATAATGTTTCGGTATCAGGATCCTCATAATCTCCAAACTTTACATTTAATAGAGGACCAACTTTTTCCACTCAAAATATGCATGCAATTTAGGTCTTAGATCAATGGTTCATGGATCGGATATCTCTAAGGATAATGGGAAGAACATATATATTATGCAGCGAAATAAATTCACAAACCAATGCCATAACCGGATTCGGAGACTTCACAAAAGGAAGCTTGATCTCAGTGTCAGAATCTTGCTCGGAAAATCCTGCAGAGGTAAGTCGAAAATGAGTATGGTGTGTCAAAGAGCATACCCACAGCCAATAATTCATGGCTAAATATTGCTTGAGATGAAGAAAAAAAAATCACCAGGTAAAGTCCCATTTGAATCTGTTCCTTTGTGGTCATATCCATTAGTAGGGTTTTCCGAATTAGTTACACCTGGAACCTCAACATTATCCAAAAGACCATCCTCCACAGGTAATCGAAGAAAATGAAGAATGCATTGAGCTTTTGATTTGGAACCAACATGATCTGCAATCTGAACCCAGTTTTCATTGCAGAGTTCCACAGCTTCAAGAAGCAAGAGAGTCTCCTGATCAGTCCAATTGTCTCCATCTTGGTCGCCATAATATTTGGTTGGATCCACTCTTACGAAGTCAAGACAAGAATGTCCAACAACAAATCTTCCATGGTGAAAACAATCAGAGCATAAGAGTACATCCCCCTGAAGGTAGAGATGATGACCCTTTAGTCTGACGCACTCAAATATTCAAAACAATAAGCAAGATAAAGTTTGAAGTCTATTATATCTACTGGCAAGAATAAATCAGAGAATGATACACAAAGAGCAATAGTTAGAGAAAGCAGGCTAAGAACCTTCTTTTGCGATTGGAAATACACAGTTGGAAGAGGTCGAGAACAATGGTTGCAATGACTATCACATAGGTGTTCACGAATTCTGATGTCCAAGTCAGGAAGGTCACTCTCCAAACTTGACGAGGATGAATAGACTTCAGCGCCCTTGTGTCTACAGCTGGGCTTGTCAAATCTGATCAAACTATCAATAGATGTTAAAGCAGCAGATGGCACGTGGACCTCACCATTTGCATCTTCCCTAACATCTGATACATCTCTAGAAGGCCCAGGAAGAGATTGGGTAGTGGCACAGTAATTGATTATTCCCCAGTGATCAAGAAAACGGAAAACTCTTGCAAAATCCTCAACGTCAACACCATCTACTAATCCTTGGCAATCAGAAACCGTCAGTGTCTTTTCAGGATTCTCCATATATTTTGAAACAATGGCGTTTCTGAACTCCATATAACTTTCGGGTGTATGATTAGGCGATTTTCCAGAGAAGAACTGTGGCACCACTTGCCTTTCAAGCCGATCCACTGTGTTTGGTGCAAACCAATCTGCTCAAGTGTAACAGAAAAAAAAAAAAAACAGAAGAATAAATTTGAGCATTGTACAAAATTATCAAAAAATAAAAACAAACTAAAAGGGAAATCAAGATCCATTTGAACTATAGGGCTCCAAGAACATAGCCCAAGTAAAATTTACAAGGACATAACTTGCAAAATCCATTCAAGACGCAATTCTAATATAAGACACCTAGGGCTACTCAAAGCCAGCAGGCATCCTATACAAAAGTTCTGATACACAGAACATCAGAACATAGAGAAACATCTGATATGAAATTGAGTTGCTCTCAGAGTAATGTAAACTAAGAACTAAGCACTAGATAAAAGGAAGAAAAGAACATATATATCCCAAAAGAACCCTATGAGATATCTTAAAAAAAGATCACATGACCAATTCTTGACAGCCATAAGACTACTATCTAAACCAATCACAGGAGATCTACTTAAGAGTACTAGTACCAAGCAGAAAAAGCCTCATTTCCAACATAAAAGAGCATATCAACATAATTAACACTTATATACAAACTCATGAACTGAAGAACAAGAAAAACAAACCTGAATGCATAGGCAAAACATGAACCAGATCCCCAAACCGTTTAACAACTCCTTCTCCTTCCATAATAGGTGGTGGAGAGATAACATAAGCCGAAGACGATCCATCGCTTCTCTCAAGATCAAGAGACAAAGAATCAGCAGGTACAGTAGATAACGCCTGCAATTGCCCAAACGAAATATTCTCCAAAGCTGGAAGCAAGCCTTGCCCTTTACTCTCCCCAATCAAAGCAGCTCTCTCAGCTGCCACAACAGTCGTTACAGAAGCGTGTGGCCGGATCACACCACGCTTGACCACAGTGGGGAAATCAGAGATGCGGGAACCACAATCTTCAACAGCCTCGCCAATACCAAGACCTGGATCGGGGGTTGCGCCGCCGTTTTGGTGAAGCTCATCGGCATTATCAGCGTCCTCCATATCTTCGTTGTTGTTATTCTCTTCGTCTTCTTCCTCTATATCTTCCTCCTCTTGCTTCGGTTTCCTTCCCGCAGCTGATAATCCCCCTCGCTTCCGCCGTTTCCATTTCCCCCTTCTATCTGCGACGGAATTTAGAAGAGAAATTCAATCAATTCATACTGGATTATCGCAGAGTGGAAATACCCATAACTACGATCTATATGGGTAAGTCAAATCCCAATTCAAATTCGGATTTTGAGGAAGATAAAGACGAGAACATCGTTTTCGATATGCAATTTACCTTCTGAAGCTGGCATTTTTATGGGTGAAGAGAGAGGTGTGGGGTCTTTTGAATCAAAGCAAGAGTCTTAAGTAGAAGAATTGCTTTCTTCGTCCCTCTCTTCTCTGCTCCGAGTCGCTCTGATTTCCAGCTTTCCAGCTACTCAGCTAACCTTTTTCTCCGATTTTCTTTCGCCATTTACTTCTTTTGGTCTCTCTATTTATTCATTCTTCATGACGACCTAGCCTTCTTGATCAACAAGAGGTTTTGGCTTCGAAATTCAAGCTTCGGTGACCAATCCGATTTTCGGTTTAGTATTAAAAAATCAAATTTATTTCGGTTTAGTTCCAATTTGAAAGACATAAAACGGAATCTATTCTTTTGTTCGGTTTGTAAAAGTTTTGGTATATGATTTCGGTTCAGTTCAATTAAGTCATCCGTCGCGCACAAAAACTGTCGTAGTTCCGTTAACGAGCGCGACGGCGATGAAGAGACCTCGAGTTACATCTCCGCCGTCTATTTCTACCCCCACGAAACCACCACTATCTCCGCCGGCCACGCCGATTCTCAAACAGAAGCTACACAGAACAGGAGGACCAAAATGGTTCCCGTTGAAACTCACCCACACGGAGCTCACTTTACCGTTAACTTTTCCGACGGGTCAAACATTCCGGTGGAAGCAAACTGGACCAATTCAGTATAGCGGAACGATTGGATCTCATCTCGTCTCTCTTCGTCAACGTCCAGGAGACGACACAGTTTCGTACTGCGTCCATTGCAGCATCAGCCCTAAATCCGCAGAGCTCGCGCTGCTCGATTTTCTCAATGCTGAGATCTCACTAGCTGAGCTATGGTCTGATTTCTCGAAAAATGATCCTCGTTTCGGAGAGCTAGCGAAACATCTCCGTGGCGCGCGTGTGTTGAGGCAGGATCCGCTTGAGTGCTTGATACAGTTTTTGTGCTCATCGAACAATAACATCGCTAGGATTACGAAGATGGTGGATTTCGTCTCTTCTTTGGGGTTACATTTGGGTGAAATTGAAGGATTTGAGTTTCATCAGTTCCCATCATTGGATCGGTTATCTAAGGTTTCTGAAGAAGAGTTTAGAAAGGCTGGTTTTGGTTACAGGTAGCTTCATCACTTATCCAAATTTACTGCCTTTCGATGATTTCATTTACTGTACTGATTGCTCAGCTTGCATCACATTCGATTAGCATTGTGGCCATACGTTCATAGCATTGAAGCTAATGTTAGTTTATAGCTAGATAATCATTTTGTGGCCGTTTCTCTGATAGGTTCTGTCTTTAGTAGCAAACTCTGATTTTGGTTTTATCTTCTTGATGAGCAGAGCCAAATATATAACAGGTACTGTAAATGCTTTACAATCAAAGCCAGGTGGTGGCAATGAATGGCTTCTTTCTTTACGAAAATTGGATATCGAAGAGGCAGTTGCTGCTCTATGTACATTACCAGGTGTTGGTCCCAAGGTAGCTGCTTGCATTGCTTTGTTTTCTCTTGATCAGCATAGTGCCATTCCTGTTGACACACATGTCTGGAAGGTATGAAAGTTCATCAGATTTGCGGTTTTTATATCGCAATTTGCTTTGTTGAGTGACTAAAAGTACCTTTCTTTTGTGTTGTTTTGGGTAATGGATTAGATCGCCACAAGTTACCTACTTCCAGACCTTGCTGGTACAAAACTGACAGCTAAACTCCACGGCCGAGTGGCAGAAGCGTTTGTGAGCAAATATGGGGAATATGCTGGTTGGGCTCAAACTTTGCTTTTCATTGCCGAGTTACCTACACAAAAAGCCCTCTTGCAATCGTTTTCCCAGCCCATCAACAAACTGGATAAATCTGCGAAAAGAAAAAAGAATGACACTATCTTGTGACGTGACGTGATGATACTTTCCCTAATCAATCTCCTCTTCTTCGAGCTTAACCCATCACTGAGTCTTTTAAGTTTCAGTAGTAGTATCAGAAGGACATTTAGTTTGCTATATGTGAGGCATTCTTGATACGGCAATTCTCAGGCTGATGCATTATTTGGTGAATGAGCGTAGTTGTTTCCTGTGATCATTATTCTACTCGGGAATCCAACCTTGTTGTGTATTTGTAATGTTCCCTCTGCAATTCTCTATTATCGCAAATTCGCAATGACTCATTTTTACCGAATACTGAAATTCTGGTTCAGATGAGAATTTTATTTTATTTATTCCATTTGTCAAAAAACAAACTTTGTCGAATTTAACTTTATTCAAGAGGCCCAATAATATGAGGCCCAAGTAATTATATTGGAAAACGGGAAAAAAAAAAAAGTCCGGCTGGATTTTCCTCCAAGCCACCGTCGACTTTACTTAGCTCTCTCTTTCTCTCCTCCTTGCTAGATTTCTTCTCCGTTCGAAAAAAAACCCTCCAAATTCTACTCTGAAATCCCCAAGTTCCCGATGTCGGTAAGTTTATCACTCCCACTTTTATCCTTAATTCGAATATCAGAGAGCTCAGCTCTATTAGTATGGTTTAATAGTGAGTTAACGACGGATTGTTTGATATTGTGGCGATTCAGATCTTCGAGTACAATGGAAGTGCAGTTGTAGCTATGGTAGGGAAGAACTGCTTCGCTATCGCCAGTGATCGGAGGCTCGGTGTTCAGCTACAAACAATCGCCACTGATTTCCAGAGAATCTCCAAGATCCACGATCGTGTCTTCATCGGCCTTTCAGGTCTCGCCACCGATGTACAAACACTGTAAGACTATCGTACAACCTTTCCCAGATGTTTCCCAGTCTATTATCTTTTGAGCTTAATGATAAGATTCTCGTTTTTGGTTCGGTCTTTGATGTTGAAGGTACCAGCGCCTGGTGTTTCGTCATAAGCTTTACCAGCTCCGGGAAGAGAGAGATATGAAGCCTGAAACTTTCGCTAGTCTTGTCTCCGCCATTCTTTACGAGAAGAGGTTCGTGCTTCGTATTTAGCTAGACTACTTAATTAAGGCGATTTGCTTAGTTTGTTTCTGAATCATGATTTAGAAAGATAATCAGATTGGTTGCTTCATTGCAGATTTGGTCCTTACTTATGCCAACCAGTGATTGCTGGATTGGGAGAGGATGACAAGCCTTTCATTTGCACCATGGACTCCATTGGAGCTAAGTATGTTCACTTATCCTTTCTTTTTTATATCTCCAATTCCTATGGACGCTTTTTACATATTAATGTCATTAGCTTATTATGGTGTGTATACTCGTATGGTGATTCAGTTAATTTGTTGGACATGTCTCATGGTCCCTTTTCCTTTCGTCTTCATATTGATCTGATACATTGATCTATGTTGTGTTGGTTGTTTCAAACTAGTGGCTGTATTTTTTTCTCATCTTAGTAGTTGCATTACCTTTACATTTCTTTTTTGTTGCTTGATATAAGATGGAACGTGTTATAATACTTGTTCTCTTCTAAATGCAGAGAGTTGGCTAAAGATTTTGTTGTATCTGGAACTGCTTCAGAATCACTGTATGGAGCCTGCGAAGCAATGTACAAGCCAGATATGGTTTGTCCACTAGCAACTTTATCATCTTCTGTTTTAATTAATGAATCTCTTCAATGCAAATACTTAAGTTACCAGAGTTATGGGTTGAAGTTTAGTAGGTGTAAGGTTCAGTGTTCCTATATATGAAATTAGAATCTTGAATTGGTGTGAATTAGGGTGCATAATACTCATAAAAGTCACAGTAGACATAATTTTTCTCTTGAATATCTTCAATTGTCCCTTTTGGCATGAGGTGTTTGAAAAGTTTTAGCATGTTAGCCCCACTCCATTGTACTAGACCTATATATCAAGACTCTGGCTTAACAAATAGGGATTTTCAGGAAGCTGAGGAATTGTTCGAGACAATATCGCAAGCACTTCTCTCATCGGTTGACCGTGATTGTCTGAGTGGTTGGGGAGGGCATGTCTACGTTGTGTAAGTCCTCAATGTGGTACCTTCTTATTTTCCAACAATTTTATAATCCAAAAATTAGTTCTTAAAGACAAATACTTTCATATGTTGTACAGAACACCAACCGAGATTAAGGAGAGGATCCTAAAGGGAAGGATGGATTGATCAGCTTTTATCCAAGTTGTTTTTTTCACTGTAATCCGGTTTTAGTAGATTCTCATCCCGGTTTAATGATATAACAATTCTTCTCTGAAATTATGGATTCTGGATGATGTTTCATGTTTGATCTCCCCTTCTTGGATAATTTTATTTGAATTCTAGAGTTAACGAAGGATAACACATGTACTCTCCCTGTTTCTATTTTTATTTTATTTTAACAACAAAAAAATGTATATATTTGAAACTAAAAATTCACAGTAACCACCAGATCTTAAGCAGTTACAAAGCGTCCTTCTCCTTCCAAACCTCTTTAAGTTCTTGTCTTAGTCTCGACTTGTTTAGTCTGTTAATCCGCCTAATGATGCAGACAAGTTTAACTTACCTAGAATAATAAATCAAATCGGAAGTTGGTGGCAATGGGTAACGTGTTGGACTCGTTCTTCACCGGATTCGCTAATTCTATCGGAAACTTCTTTGGTTCTCCGCTAGACTTCCTCTCTGGAAAATCTTGCAGGTAAATTTTCCAAAACCATCAACTTCAATCTTCAAAGTTTATCATTCATTTGCTAACCGGAAATATAAGAAAACATCTTAATGGGAACAGTTCGGTTTGTCCATCACCGTGGGATGTCATATGCTACGTCGAGAATTTCTGCGTGGCTAATCTAGCGAAAGCCGCCTTAATCCTTATCGTAGCATACTTCTTTCTCTTCTTCATCTACATGTTATACAAAGTCGGGTTTTGGCATTGTATCATCCACGGTTTCTGCAAACTCCTCTGGGCTTTAGTGTCTTGTTGGTTCAACGCACTTAGCTATTGTTGTAGTTTCTTCTGCTATGATCTTCTACACACTAAACGCAGAAGTAGACGCAGACACCGCAGATATATAGATGATGGTAATAGTGATGATGATGATGGATCGTTCACATACCGTAAATCGAGAAGAGAACGCAGAAGAGAAGAGCGTCTTAGAAAGTCTCTGAGACCAAAGAGCCATCGTGTTAGAGTCAGTGTGAGGAAAGACCAGTACCATGCTGATGGTGTTAGTCCGGTTCATGGCGTTAGAGTTAGCAGAGAGTCTAAGTTCGCACGGAAGGGTTCAAAACGTAGAACTCAAGTTCGTCATGGTCCTTGCAGAGCCTGCGAATCTAACGATGTCAGTCTTCTAAATACATCTATTCCTTGATTTGTTAATTTTTAAAATGAAAACTTGATCCAAACCAATATATGTTAATACATTTTGTTTTATATTTTTTTTTAAATCGATTTTTATTCAGAACTAAGGTATATTCAAGTTTTTTTTTTTAAGATTTTAAGATAAGATATGAAAATGAATTATAGATTGGGAACAAAAATCTTGAATCTATTGCCTCGCACAAGATCAATTTTTCTTATCATCTGTTTTTTTTTTCTGATGCAATCAATTCAATAATCATATTTATGGTACTGGGCTCCTCCATGCTGCTTCAGGGGCAACAGCTAGAATGTGTGATTGTAGCAAAGGACCACATATATAAATGAAACACAAGTTTGGACAATTTGTTTTCCATTGGTCAATTGTGCAAAACAACAAAACAAATCTTAGCAGATGTGGAAAGCCATAACTGAGATTTTACTAACTTAAACCATGTAAGATGATGATACGTTGCTCCATTTGTGCAGGCACAACCAAGAAGAAATGTAATTTTTTTTATTTTTTTTGTAATTTCATCACTTTTAAATATTCATCAAAGGGCTAAAGAAAACATTTGATTTTCAATAACACAATTTGTTTTCTTACAAATGGCGCCAAGTTCTGAAGTTCTTCTATTTTAGTCTTCCTATTTTTTTAGCATTATTCCGATTCTACCCTTGAAAATGACGATTAGGTGAGGGTATTTTCAACATTTACAATTAGACACATAATTACAAAATAATGTTGCCTGTGCCCTGAGATAAACATCACCAAAAAATGTTTTTTTTTTAAAGAACCAACCAACAATTTGATTTCAGAATATTATTATTTTTGACAGCTCAGCAAAATTATTTAATTTCTCTCTGTCAGCAGACTCAGCACACCAAATTATTTACATTTTTTGTCCATGTGATAATAATTTGTAGCGCAGAGTAAAAATAAATAAAAACCATTAATTAGAATTGTTTTGTAACCAATTAGGTAGCAGTACTTTAATATCTGGGGTTATTTTCGTCAGATAAATTAATGGTTTTTTTTTTGGAGGGAGCGTGAAGAAAAAATCGAATCGATATATGACGTGACCTCCATTGATTTCGGCGAGCTCTCTCTCTCCCTCTTTCACTGTAACTGTTCTCTTGGATCATTCTTCTCATTCTATACCTTCGTTAACAATGTCTGCTACTAGGTCACAGAGATCATCCATGATCTCACCGGCTCGTCCTCGCAGATCGCCGGCGACTGTTCCGACGAAACGGCCGGAAACCCCTTCCTCTTCCCACCTATCTGCCTCTCCGGCTACTTCTTCAAGTCCATTACCACGTTCTAGTCCTAGTCCGTCTACTTCATCCGCCGCCGCCCCCTCTCTTACTTCCACGAAACTGAAAGAGAATATTACAGTCACGATTCGGTTTCGTCCTCTCAGGTTAGGTTAATGTGGGATCCGATTTTTGTTATTTATTTTGACTTCAATTGTGATGTTTTGATTGGGTATTGACATTTTTTTTCGGTGTTGTTGAAATTAGTCAACGAGAAGTCAATAATGGAGATGAGATAGCTTGGTATGCAGATGGAGACTACACTATTCGGAATGAGTACAATCCAGCTCTTTGTTATGGATTTGGTTAGTCAAATTCTTATTCATACTGAATTGGTTAAGAGGAATTGTTTTTGGATTTGGTTTTAAAGTGTATTTTGGTTGCTGCAGATAGAGTATTTGGTCCACCAACAACTACTCGGCGTGTTTATGATATTGCCGCTCAGCAAGTTGTTAGTGGGGCAATGTCAGGGATTAATGGTATGTTTCATCTTATCTACTTCTTCTTCTTTAACGGCTCCGAAAGAGAACTGTTTCTTATGCGTTTGAACAGTTTGATGTTGCTTAAAGTTTGGTGCTTTTTGAATTCTTTAGCTTGAAATATCTATCCTTGCTTATATGCAGGTACTGTGTTTGCTTATGGAGTTACTAGCAGTGGGAAGACTCATACAATGCATGTAAGTTACTATTTAGTGTTTCTCTTATGCACATCCACTTCTGTGGTACTTGTTCCTTAATAGACCTCGACTGATTAGATATTTTGCATTTAGGGGGAGCAAAGGTCACCTGGAATAATCCCGTTGGCGGTAAAGGATGTATTTAGCATTATTCAGGAGGTGATAGGTTACTCTTTTGTTCTGTTTTCTTTAACGGATTTTGCACTCTATTCTTTAGCTAATTATGTTTCAGCTATCCAGACACCAGAACGGGAATTTCTTCTTCGTGTTTCGTATCTGGAGATTTACAATGAGGTACGTCCTGACTTGGTGTTTATACATGTAATTGGTATCCTGTGGCACCATTTATAGACCTGCTTTTAATTTAACCTGTTTTAAGTTTCAATGGACTTAGTATCCTGTGGCACCATTTATTTGATATCGCCTAGAAGGCTAGAAGCTTAGAAGAACGCTATAGGTTTTAGCCCTCAGTTTTGTTTCTGTGTCCAACCTGCAATTGTGAGTATGCTCAATAAATTAATTGTAGGAAGGAATTTCCATTTCACTTATACATGTACTTTTGTAAACTCATGAACTGCAAAGAGACTAACTGTTTGTGCTAGCACAAAACTAGATTTTCAGTTTCCCATTGCTTGCTAGCACAATCACCTGGTGCATGATTTAAGGGTCTTTTTAATTTTTCTTACAGGTCATCAATGACTTACTAGATCCAACAGGGCAGAATTTAAGAATACGGGAGGATTCTCAGGTAACTGGTGGATTATGTAGGAGAAAATCCTAATGTGGGGCTTGCGCTTTTCATTTATTCAAGCTTTATTTGCATCGTAAGTTGAGTATTATTACTGTGTTTATGTTGATAGGGCACATATGTTGAAGGTATAAAAGATGAGGTTGTCTTATCCCCTGCTCATGCTCTATCCCTAATAGCATCTGGAGAAGGTATAAGATCCTGAATTAAATTACCAATTAACATTCAGCATCAGCTCATCTTTCGCTTAACATAGTTTCATTATAATGTCCCAAAAAAATACATATTTTAAGTCATATTCTTTTAACAAGTGATTTTGTTGACTGTTCAGTATTATCATTCGGTACCAACTCCTTCGCTTTATAAGGCTGTACCTCTCTTATTTCTGTTATGTTTGGCCCTGTGATTTCACGTTGTCTTTGTTGGTGTTATTGCAGAACACAGACATGTCGGTTCAAATAATGTCAATCTTTTCAGCAGTCGGAGCCACACAATGTTCACCTTGGTAAGTCCTATCACTGAAAACTTCAAAGTGTATCTTTCTTGTCTCCATCTGAACTATACATATGCCTTAGACCCTTAGTGATGTGCCTGTGCAACTGGGAGCTTTTTTTAGCTTTTCCCCTTACAGTTTACAGTGTGTTTCAGACTATAGAAAGTAGTCCACATGGAAAGGGAGATGACAGCGAAGATGTTTCTCTCTCTCAATTGGTAATTACTAGACAGTTCATACTGATTCTGCTATTGTATATGAAGCCATGCCACACTTTGTTGCTGAGAAGTGCCGTGTGTATCTAACATTTTGATTCTTGGTTCGATGCAGCACCTTATTGATCTTGCTGGATCTGAAAGTTCTAAAACTGAAATAACTGGACAGCGGAGGAAAGAGGGCTCTTCCATCAATAAAAGTTTACTCACCCTTGGCACTGTAAGGAAGTTCTTTTTCAGTAGTACGTTTAATCTTCTTTAAGCGTGTCTAAACTTCTAATCTCCATTTCAGGTTATATCTAAATTGACAGATACCAAGGCAGCTCATATACCCTACAGGGATTCTAAACTTACACGTCTCTTGCAGTCAACACTTAGTGGTCATGGACTAGTATCAGTAAGTTCTTTAAGTTTTTCCCTAATTAAATCAATTTTTCGATGGGACTGTCAAAATATGAATTTTTTAAGAAGTTTCTGAGGCCAGCTGTGTCTTTTGGTTGATGAACGTTCATTTGATGACATAGCTCTTCTTGTAGAAATCAGATTCAAGTAAGAGATTGCTGTGTCTCGATTTTGGCTTTCTAACCCATCAGATTTGTTTCCAGCTTATTTGCACCATCACACCTGCATCTAGCACAAGTGAAGAGACGCACAACACACTAAAATTCGCTCAGAGATGCAAGCATGTTGAAATCAAAGCTTCACGAAATAAGGTGCATTTATGGTATTTATGTCTCTAAAGTCCTTATATTCACTAGAGGTTTATTCTTGATATTCTAATTTTTTTATACAGATTATGGATGACAAGTCCCTTATAAAAAAGTACCAGAAAGAAATATCGTGTCTACAAGAGGAACTTACGCAATTGAGGCACGGGGTTTCTATGTCCATGTCTAATCAAGAAGACTTGACTGATCGAAAACTTCAGGTTGGTGTATGCAGATAGTTCCTTATGGCTTTTCTTGTCGTTGCAGCCCAGATACTATAAAACTCTGAATTAAAATGTCTTTAGCTATGCCTATTACTTGATAGTGTAAAAATTTGAAGTGATTAATCTTCGAACAAATTTCTGCCATTTAGAATATGTTGGTTATATCTGTACACTTAAAAATGCATTCCCCACAAATAACGTGCCTTGCTCTTATTGCTCTGGTCAGGTTAAACTTCAGTCAAGGTTGGATGAGGATGAAGAAGCCAAAGCTGCTCTGATGGGAAGAATTCAGCGGCTGACAAAATTAATCTTGGTTTCGACAAAAAGTTCACTACAAGCTGTTTCTGTAAAACCTGACCACATATGGAGGCATGCTTTTGGAGAGGATGAGGTATCTATGTTAGTTTAAAGTTGTTTGAGGATACCATACCATTTTGGTGGAATTATTTGTGATTATTGATGCTTTTAACTTGACACCATGGTTCCTGCAGCTAGCATACTTGCCCGATCGAAGACGGGAGAACATGGCTGATGATGGTGCTGGAAGCACAGTTCCTGAACATTTAAAGGAGCCGAGAGATGGAAATAGTAGTCTGGACGAGATTTCAAAGGACCGGAAAAAGAACAAGACTCGTGGAATGCTTGGCTGGCTAAAACTGAAAGTAGGTTCTATTCTTCTTCTATCCCTCTGTTGTATCAAAATTCATTAGTACGATGTGTGGACTGATATTAAGAATGACACAATCCAAAATCAGAAAGATTTTATACACGTGCTAGTGCTCTTAGACTGTTTGGCAATATGATTCTTGTTTTCTGTTAGAAAAAAGAGGTTTTGAACATGATCCAATTATATATCCTGCAGAAATCTGATGGTGTGGCGGATGGTAGTCAGAGTCAAGCAAGTGGATCTCCTTCATCTTCCTCTAAGTGTGCACAAACAAAACCAAACAGAAGAGAAAGTACAGCAGCTGTCAAGTCTTTTCCAGAAAAAGCTATTGCTGGAGACTTATTCAGTGCCACTGTTGGACCTTCTCCGGTAAGAGAATATTGATCCACAATTTTCTTTTTGCTTCTGTGATTACCCTTGCTTATGATTCTTAAGTGGTCACTTCTGTACCTTTTTACTGACACATAACCAGCAAAATGAAAAACAACAGATTGGAACTACTATTGCCGATCAAATGGATCTTCTTCACGAGCAGACAAAAATACTTGTTGGAGAAGTAGCATTGCGTACCAGTTCATTAAACCGCCTTTCTGAACAAGCAGCTCGCAACCCTGAAGATTTCCATATCAGAGTGAGCTTTTCGTTCTTCTTTAACAATACCAAAATAATTAACATATAACATAAGTGCTTCTTTCATGTTTTCATTGTCAATTGCAGGATCAAATACAGAAGTTAGAAGATGAAATCAGCGAAAAGAAGAATCAAATACGTGTTCTCGAGCAACGAATTATTGAAATTTTCGAAATGAGTCCCTACACCGCTGACGCTATTGGAATGTCCCAGGTAAAACAATAGATGAAGAACAAAACAAGAGTTGCACTCCTGGTCTCCTCGCTCTGTTAGATGTGGACATAATTTCGTTCAGGATTATCTGTTTATATGGAATCCATTTCAAAACACTTCTTGGATAATATTCTTGTGTTTGCTTGATACAGGTTCTGTCAAAGCTCACTGTACAATTAAATGAGAAAATCTTCGAACATGAGGTACTCATCCTTCTTTTTCTCTGCTCATTACTTCTCAGTATTGTTAAACCAGTTTCACTGATTCAGTGACAATGTTTTCATTATGAAATGCCTTTTTCAAGGTAAAGTCTGCAGACAATAGGATACTTCAGGAGCAGTTGCAAATGACTGTAAGTTCAAACTCCATATAATAGTTCGGTATTTTCAAATGTCTGAACAGTATGAAGTTCATTATTACCCTAATATCCACAGAAATCAGAGAACGCTGAGATGCAAGAGACAATTATCTTACTAAGACAGCAGCTAGATTCGTTACCCCAGAGACAGTCAACATATACACATCAAACAATAGACGAATCAACAGGGAATAATATTCACAACAGAAATGGTGAGGAATCAGAAATCTACTCTGGAGCAGGAACACCGACCAGTGTGATGAGCTTAAATAGAGTATTTGCTCAGGAAGAGACTAAAGAGATCAAAACCGAATCAACTCTAAACTCTCAGGTATCTTTCCCATACAAACTTGGCTCCTTCCTTCATCTACCCAACACACCAAGTCATTGTCATAAACATTTTTGGGGTTTTTTACATCATTAGGCTCTAGAAATAGAGAATCTGAAGAATGAGAAGATGAGACTGACTGAGGAAAAAGATGAGCTCGGAAAACTTAATAAGAAACTCACTGAAGAAGCTTCTTATGCTAAAGAACTGGCGTCTGCCGCAGCTGTAGAACTCCAGAATTTGGCTGAAGAAGTTACCAGACTCTGCAATGAAAACGCGAAACTCAGCAGGTAAAAACTCAGCTGGTGAAGAAGTTCCAAGTCTCTCTGCTGTTGGACAGACACTCCAGCTTCAAGATAATGCTGCAATGTGAAATCATCACTATTGGCCTATAATGCAAATTTCAGACTAGTTGAAAAGTGACGAGGGTGCATGCATCGAAGGGAGCAATGTTCTTAGTGACCATGATGATTCAATCCAGAAAACAAAAAGCGTTTGGTATTGCATTGATCGTCATTGATTCGAACACATGATGTAAATATTCTCACATATTTGTTTTCTTGTTCTCTATGACTACCATTTTTGTATGTTCTTCTTAGGTCGATGTAGTTGCAACAAGTCCAATTGTTAGTTTTTCAGCTTAAATTTATTTAGCTCTATGTAATTGACTTGATATTTGAAACTAGATTGCCCAAAGGAAAATCTACTACATATTCTCCTAGAAGATCACAGTTAAAATCTCAACAGAGTATTGAAATATAAATGGAGAAGGTATATAAACTGAATTTTGCAAGTAACTAAACAAAGTTTGAAAAGAAAAAGTGTAAATAAGAAAAGCAAAGCATTGGAATGATGATAACAGAGATGAAAGCATGATGTTGTTTGTGAAAAGAGAGATACACTTACAAGCTACAGCACCATCAAGCTTTTCCTTTTCTCGATTACCACTATACACTAGAGTATAAATTATTTATAAAAAGTTTTAAAAAACTCATCTTCTTTGCTCTAAACTAATTATCTCCTTATCAAGAACAAAAGAGTCTAGAAAACAAGTAATTATGACAACCTTGCACAACATCCAACAAAGGAGAAGTCTGACAAGCTTCACTAGCTTCACGATTCATCCATTTCTCTAAAACTGTTTCAGCAACAATAGCAATACGATGCTGCATCACTGAAGCACCCATCGGTCCAACTAAGTTCAACCTCGTTGCAGCAGAAATGACATCTCTCAGCGTTACAAACAGGTAAGCTCTCTGAGAAGTCTCTGGATCCATACCAAGCAGACCACAAATAAGCCCGAATATCGGAGCATGGTGGAAAAACACGTTCTTGGATCCCAGAGAAGCGTCTCGAATCATCTTGAGACTGGGGATCTCAGTGAAAACTGAAGCAGCTATACGAAACAACGCTGATCCTTGCGACACCGATGCCTTTGAAGAGACTTGGTTGGTTAAAGTAGCGTTGAGTGTTCGATCGAGTTCGTGCCATGTTTCGATATCAGGAGATTTGAGAGCAGAGTAGACAAAAGGAAGCAATAAGCTAGCTGTGTTATCCAATAGAAGAATGATGTGAGTTTCTAAATCTTGAGGAGATGAAAGTAAACGAGTCTGAACAGCTGCTTCTAGACCAAAGGAATGAGCAAAACCTCCTGTTGGTAAAATGGAATCAAGTAATTGCCACTGACTCCATTGCTGCCTTCTTTCCTCTTTCTCAATCGATTTTTCCATCAATTTACCTCAAAGCTCTTGAATGCTGAAAACACAGAAACCATGAGAGTGTATTTAAAGTTAGAACTTTACAATCATCTTTGTGGTTCAGTAAACAAAAAACTTGAGAGAGCTGATTAAATCAAGATACAAAGAATCCAAATTTAACAATGAAAGTGATTAAGCAATGTTTTCGATTTTTCAGATAAACTCGAATTCAATGATTCTACTGGGAATAAACGTGATGAATATAATCAGAGGATGTTTGAATCTGATATTCACATCGGCGATGAATAAAATCAACAACGCTAATACGATCGGGAAAATGCAAAGATCTGAACAACGCTAATACGATTGGGGAAAGAATCCAGTACGTTATTGAGAGAAGGTAGTCGATTACTGAGAGGGGTTGAAGAAAATGAGCGAGAGAGAGAGAGAGACTTTAGAGTTTTGCCGACGTTTGACCAAACTAAATGCAAAGGAAGACCGATGGGATTGCGGAGCCTAAACCGAACAGAAGGGATATTTTTCTTTTTGTTAATTATTTTTTTATTCGTCAAATTTCTAATTATTGGGTTTACTTACTTTTTTCAATGAAACAAATCAAAGTATGAAACTAGTTTCAAATTTTGGAATTGTGTTGTTGTTTGATGAGATCTAATCACTGTATTCTATTTTTTTTTCTTCGTTTGTCTTTTTAAAAACCAATGTTTTGAAGTTACAATTTCATTTATATTGGTAATAAAAACCAATCTTTTGAAGTTATATATATCAATGTTGTTTCAAAATTCTGAAAAGAAAAAAAAGTATTTTATTTCATGGAAACATTATAAACACATAGATAATATATGTCAACTTTTATAAAAATATCAAACACACACACATATATATATATATATACGTAGTTATTTATTAATTATGAAATTAAATAACATGAATTTCTATAATTAAAAATTAATTAGAGGTGAGCACGAACCAAGTATTTGCTAATTTCCAAGCACTTGCGATTCGATTTGACTTGTACAAGTAATTAATTTTTTGGCTTGTTACTTGACTTGTTCAAAATAAGTTCTTGCTGGAACAAGTATCCGCCTAAAATTTGACTACTTGCAAGTTATTTGACCACCTTATTACATGTCAAGATTTGAAAAACAAAAATTATTTATCTAAACTGGATGAGTTTTATCGCAATGACAAGTTTTCGGTTTTATCGCAAGAGGGAGTTTTGATATTTTAGTCTTTATAAGCCAAATCAAAATTATAAAACTCATAATAATTTAAATTATTTATTTGTTACAATAATTTACGTACTAGTATTATAGTACCAAGTAAATATAAACAAATATCAAGTAACATGTAACAAGTAGCAAAGCAAACGAGACAAGTGGTATAATTATTTTTTGGCTTAATACTTGACTTGGATTTGCAAGTAATTTAATTTACCGATTTATTACTTGATTTGCCGAGAGCAAATACTTGTTTTTTCAAACTGAGTACAAGATAAGTAACAAGTACAAGGCGAGTAACAAGTAATTGTGCCCAGCCCTAAAATTAACATGTATAAAAATATTTACACACAAAGGAGGACTTCTTTTTTGGAGCGACAAACATTTATTCATGACCTGTTAATTTTTGATTGCAAAGTTTTTTGCAACCTTCTTCACAAATAGTAAGATTAGTGTTTTTTGCAGTTTTCATGCATTGATTTGGGACACAATGTTTGACACACATTTCTACATTGGTTGAATCAGCAATGTGTGATGAATGTATCATCATAAATATAGCTACTATCATGAAAATATTGCATGTTTTCTTTAATGTTTGAATAGCCATCTTACGTTTTGAAGTAGTGATGAACACAACAAATGTTAAATGCTTATTACAGTTTTTTTTCTTTTCCTTTTTTGTTTGTAATTGTGAATGAGATGATTTGGTGAGTAATTTGAGTTTGTCTAGGTAGTTTATATAGTAAACCTAATGTTATCTATTTTTAGCAATGGTTTTCTGTTTGAAAGTTAATTTATTTTATTCTTCTCTCTCTTCGAAGATCCACCAAACAAGTTGTAGTTTATAAATTTAGTTTTGTTGTCCAAACAACTTTTCACCCAAAAAACATCAAGAAATTAATCGTTTTGTCAGAAGATATTAAAAAATTTAGGAGTTAACATAAAAAATAAGAAAATGTGAGAATTAGAAACAACCACCACCTTTCTATTGTTTTCTATTTAACTTACATATGTGCAGTTCACCATTTCTTTTGATATTATGTAATAACTATTAAGAATTTAAGATTCAAAACTGATTTCATCACTTCATTAATTAATAGTAATTACCTCGCTAACTTTACATTAAATACGACATGATGCATGATTCTCTACCATTCTATCCTTCATATGATAAAATAAATATTACAATTTTTTTGTACATACTCAAATGTCAACCAAACATAACTTTTCAATTCATACTCCCTCTGTATATTTTTATTTGTAATTTTAAGGTTTTTTTTGTTTTAAAATAAGTGATGTTTTAGATTTCCAATGTAGATTTTTGATAAAAAAATTATACTTTTACCCTTACTATTTAATGCAATAACCAATGAAAAAATTGTTTAGTGTATTAATGAAGGACAAAAGAAAGAATTTGATTATTTTATTAATTTGTGTGTAAAAACCTTAAATTACATATATAATAAAATAGAAAGAGTATTTATTATTTTTTATATGTATACACACACATTCTGCTATGAGCTATCAGAGTAATATGATTGAAAATTTCTTCATGTGCATATTAATTGTCAATCTTCAAGTGCAAAAAATCAACAACTCATATCGATCAGGAAAATATAAAGATCTGAATCTCTAACAAATGCAATTGAAAAAAATCCACAACGTAATTGACTAAGAGAAAATTGTTGATTATCAAGGGGCATAAAAGTAGATGAAAAAGGGAGAGAGAGAGAGAGATGGAGAGAGAGATGGAGAGAGAGAGAGAGAGAGATGGAGAGAGAGAGAGAGAGAGAGAGAGACTTTAGAGTTTTAAAGGAGAGAAACTCCAACAGAAAACCGATTTGATTTACATTTCAATATAAATAAAACGCAACACAAGACCGACCAGATCGCGTCTAAACCAAACCGGAGAAAATATCAAACAAACACATATATACATATTTATATATTAATTATGAAATAAAATAACAAGAGTTTCTATAATTTTAAATTAACATGTATAAAAATATTTACACACAAATGAGGACTTCTTTTTTGGAGAGACAAACATTTCTTCATGACCTGTTAATTTTTGGTTGCAAAATTTTTTGCAAGCTTCTTCACAAATAGTAAGATTAATGTTTTTTGCTGCTTTCATGCATTGATTTGGGACACAATGTTTGACACACATTTCTACATTCGTTGAATCAGCAATATGTGATGAATATATCATTATAAATATAGCTACTATCATGAAAATATTGCATTTTTTCTTCAATGTTTGAATCGCCATCTTAAGATTTGAAGTAGTGATGAATACAAAAATGTTGAATGCTTATTATAGTTTTTTCTTCTTTTTTTTTGTTTGTAATAGTGAAAGAAATGATTTGGTGAGTAATTTAGGTTTGTCTATGTAGTTTATATAGTAAACCTAATGTTATCTATTTTTAGCAATGGTTTTCTGTTTGAAAATTAATGTATTTTATTTTTCTCTCTCTTTGATGATCTACCAAATAAGTTGTAATTTATAAATTTAGTTATGTTGTCCAAACAACTTTTCACCAAAAAATTTTTTTATCATTTTGTAAGATGAAATTAAAAAACTTGAAAGTTAACACAAAAGATAAAAAAAATGTGAGATTTAAAAATACCCATCACCTTTCTATTGTTTTCTCTCTTACTTACCTCTGTGCATCTTAACATTTATTTTGATATTATGTAACAACCATTCAGAATTTAAGATTCAAAACTGATATAGTCACATTATTAATCAGTAGTAATTACCTCACTAATTTTACATTAACTATAACATGATGCATGATTCTCTACCAGTCTATCTTACATTTGATAAAATTAATGTTATGAGTTTTTTGTACACACTCATTGTCAATCAAACATATCTTTTCAATTCATATTTATTATTCTTGTGTATGTATATATACACACATTCATTTTTGAGCTATCAAAGTAATATTATTATAAAAAAATTCAAGTACATAATAACTATCATTCTTCAAAATCAAAAAAATCAACAACGCAAATCAATCAGAAAAATTATAAAGATCTGAATCTCTAACAAATGCGATTGAAAAGAATCCACAACATAATTGACTAAGAGAAAATTATTGATTACCAAGAGACGTAGAAGTAGATGAGCGCGAGAGAGAGAGAGAGACTCTTTAGAGTTTCGACGGAGGGAAAACTCCAACAGAAGACCAATTTGATTTACGTTTCAATGCAAACCAAACGCAATGGAAAACCGACCGGATCACGTCTAAACTAAATCGGAGAGAAAAAAATTATTTGTTTTATTTGTTGGTTAAGATTTTCTTTATTTCTTTGCTATACAAAAATAATTACTAATGAAACAAAACAGAGTATGAAATTGGTTTACAGTTTTAGAGTTTTTTTTTGTTTGATGAGATTTAATCACTTTATTCTATATTTTTGTTAATTTCTTCATTCGTTTTCTTAATCAAGTACGGTGAAATTACAATTTCAATTATGTTGTTAATTAGGACCAATATTTTGAAGTTGTAGATATCAATATTATTTTAAAATTTTGGAAAGAAAAAAGTATTTTATTTCATGGGAAGATTAATAAACACATAAATAATATATGTTAACTCTTATAAATATATCAAACAAACACATATATACATAATTATATATTAGTTATGAAATAAAATAATATGAGTTTCTATAATTTAAAATTAACATGTATAAACATATTTACATATAAAAGAGGACTTATCTTTTGGAACAATACACATTTTTTGTTAATTTTTGGTTGCAAAGCTTTTTGCAAGCTTCTTCACAAATGATAGAATTAATGTTTTTTGGTGTTTTCATGCATTGATTTGTGACACGATGTTTGATACACATTTCTATAGTGATTGAATCAACAATGTATGACGAATGTATCATCATCAATATAGATATTATCATGAAAATATTGCATATATTTTTAATATTTGAGTCACCATCTTACGATTTGAAATAGTGATAAATATAATAAAAATGCTTATTTTACAATTTGTTTTCTTTCTTTTTTTCGTTTTTAATTATGAACAGGATTATTTGGTGGGTAATGTTAGGCTAGTCTAGGTTGTTTATATAATAAACATAATATTATCTATTTTTAGCAATGAATTTATGTTTAAAAGTTTATGTGTTTTATTATTTTTATCTCTCTTCGGTCATTCATCAAACAACTTTTGTAAAATTTCGTTGTACTTTATAATTTTAGTTGTCATTTTAGTTGTTGTTCAAATCACTTTTTTGCCATGAAAAAAACAAAAATTAATCATTGTGTATGATGCTATTAAAAAATTTGAGAGTTAACTAACATAAATAAGATAAAAATATGAGAGTTATAAACATCCACCATCTTTCTAATGTTTTCTATCTAACTTACTTTTGTGCAGCTCATCATCTTTTTGATATTTTGTGACAACTATTTAAAATTTAAGATTCAAAAGTGATATCATCACTTCATTAACCAATTAGTATTAACCACTTCACTGACTTTACATTGGTTATTGCATGATGCATGATTCTCCACCTGATCTTTCTTATATTAAATAAAATTAATATTATGAATTTTTTGTACACACAAATGTTGACTAAACATATTCTTTTAATTCATATTTACTACACATTTTACTATGAGCTATCAAAGTAATATGATTTTAAATTTCTTCAACTGCATAATAAAAATAATGTTTATACCACATAAGTTTTTTTGCCAGATGTACGTGATCATATGTTAATTATCACCATATTTGACCCATTCCATTAAATAACTTTTGAGATGATATATTTTTAACAACCATCAAATAATACTACCATTTCAGTCAATATAATAGATCAGGGAATTCTAGCTAGTATTTTTTAACGCTCAAATATGTATAATAATATTTGTAGGGTTATATACATACTTGATCATGATGAGGGGAGTAAGGGGTTACATACATTGATACATATATTATGATAATGTAGTTAAATAGAAGAATAACCTACTGTTGCTTTTCTTCTGCCCCTATTTGCTTCGATAGTTAGATGTTGATTATTATGTCGATTCATGCATGCCAATTTTTGTTGCCAAATTTACCAGTGGCCAATTCTTTTAGGTTCGGGTTTATATATATAGAGTCAATTAAGTTAGTTAGTTAGTAATAACGTGATTACACATGTTTCAGTGGAAATGTAATGAGAAACAAAAAAAATTAGGTGGAATCAAAATACCCATATATATCTAGAGAAAATGCATATAGCACTTCAGCTAAATAAATAGTCCTAACAAACTCAACAAGATGTAACTACAGTTTATGAGTAACATATTTCAATTTGCTTTAAACAAAGAAAATATGTTTCATTTAGTATTTTAAATTCGAGAAACTAAAAATATAAGAAATCAAATAATCTTATAAAATATAAAATTATCACCAAATAACCAGGTCCACCTAATATAGGTGAACAAAGGGTGCAACAACTCGAAACCAAAGATAAACGGGTCTAATATTTTTTCTTTCAACTAGCTTTTAAAGTTTGAAATAAATAAATAAATAATTCAAAAATCCCAAACAAGATCAATCTAATAAAAATTATTATATGTACATATATGTGTGTGTATATATTTTGCATAGCCATATCGAAAGAAAAAATCCCACGCACAAGAGTTCGAAGTTTTTTTTTATTAGAAAAAGTACAAAATTTCAAATTTCAAACTTAATAAGATTTGAGAGAACAAAGGTCCCAATAGACCAAAAGATAAATTTCTGTCATAGGGCCAGAAAATGTTTGAGCCGCGCAAATAGCAGCGATATGGGTACACGTTACCTAAAATTAAAATATAGTAATAACAAGGGTAAAAAAGTGGCACTTCTTAACTACAATGTAGAGCCACTACATGAATTTTATGGTGGCCAGAAATAGGTAGACAGTAGAATTAGGCACAACATCACGAAACCACTAGACTAAAATTTCAGTAAGTTGAATTTTAAAATCAATATTGATTTCCAAAGTTGGGAGTCTTGGGACGAGAAGGTGCATGCGAACCGGATTTGACAAGCACATGAGAACCCGATTTGGTAGCACGTGACTAGCACACTTTCCTAGTTGGTATGTTTCAGCTTTTTTCTTATAGCCTTATAGGAGACCCTCCTCTCACCATCGTAACATGTTCATGTTTCCTGCTATTGTTTATTAGTATTTCACTTGTTTTCGAGCATCGAAGCTTTCCCATTTTTCTTTACATTCCAATATTTATAGTACTAACTTTAGTATTTATATTTCTGAGTTCCCATAATGAATGTACTGTATATGTATAATCTAATACGGCTATATTATTTATTTTAAAGATTGAAGACGTATAGATAACATTTTATTCTTGACTTCAAATTAATAAAGCAAAAAGAAAATGACCCAAAAAGGAAAGAAATATAACCATATACTACTTTGTATTGGTCCAAAAGTTTGTAGAAATTCCTTTTAAGTATCAGTAGAGTTGTTCATAAAATAAAAAATAAAAAATTTAGTAGAGTTCGTTCTTTCAAAATCACAGTTTTTGTAAACAGTTGTCTAGAAAAATAAAAGTAAAATAAAAACCTGTCTATTCATAACATTTCTACCTACCAAGCTTATGTCACTTTTACTATTTACATATTTAGAATTTTAGAGGTTAGCTTATAAAAAGCTTAAAGCCTTAAACTTGTTTTCGCTTTTTCTTGAAATTAGTTAAAGAGTAAAAAGATAAAAGTAAAAGTACTGGGGGAAAAAGAGTAAAAAGTGAAAAGTAGTAAGGAAAATTAAAAAATACTTAAGGACACGGTCTTATCTCAACCTACCTCTTTCGTCGTCGACGTCGTTTCTTTTCTGTCTCTATCTTTTCCCGGAAAAATTACGGAGAATTTTCAGAAATTAGTTAATAAACAAAAAAAAAAAACAAATTTGTCTTTGTTTTTGCATTTTTTTTTTGTTTCCTCGTCTCTCCCAATTTCTTCTTCCCCATTTCAATTGCATTTAAGTTTTGCCCAAATCCCTAGCTTTCTTACACACATCCCTATCCGTTAAATTTCGTAGACATCGAAATTAATTGCAAGAAGACGAATTCTTTTCTTCTTTTATTATTAACAGAACTCAAAATTTAACTAATATTTTATTGTTTGCTTTCTGTCTCTCTCTTCTGATTCTTGTCTGCTACGGTCACGTTTAAAGAAAATCAGCAAACAATGGATTCTTCTGTCACTCTCTCGCATGCACGAGACCTCTCCTCTTGTACGTTTTTTCTTTTGTTTTTTTCCTCCCATTCTCTTAAACCAAATACTTAAACTTTGGATTCTTCTTCAAAACAATTTCCCACTCTGTTTTTCTGGGTTTGTTTTCTCTTTCTCTGTTCCCATTTTGAAAACCTCAGATTTCGAATTTGTTTTTCTTTTTCCGGGAGAAAGCAATGGTCTTTCGATTCACCAAGTTACAGGAAAAAGAAGCATGAGACTTGAAACATCATTTGTAGTTGTGGAGACGAAGACGACGACTACTAAGTATTTATGGGTTGCGGAGGATCCAAAGTAGATGATCAACCACTTGTGATTCTCTGTAGAGAAAGGAAACAACTGATTAAAGCGGCGTCGCATCATCGTTGTGCTTTAGCCGCTGCTCATCTCGCTTATTTTCAATCTCTCTGTGACGTCGGCGAATCTATTAAACGTTTCGTCGACGAAGAACTCGTCGTCGTTGGTTCTTCTTCTAATTCTTCTTCCCCTGATTCGCCGGTTCTCACGCTTCCGTCTGACCAAGGGAAGTTTCATAAACGCAAGATCTCGTCTTCTTCTACTTCTATTTCACACTCTGTTATCGACGACGGAGTAGAGGAAGATCAGCATTTGCATTTATCATCTGGATCCGAGTTTGATTCTGGATCGGAATCTGGATCTGACGACTCATTAGGTCATATCCACATTGAACCCAGTCCTAAAGTTGAGCAACAAGAAAGAATACCGGAAAATTTCCCTCCCGGTTATCTTCCCGGTTATACACCAGGATATCAATATCAACCGGGTTACTCGGCTGGGTATCAGTATTTGGTTGAAGGATGGGGTCCGAATCAGAACCCGTACCCGAACCCGAATCCGGGAATGTATTTTATGAAGAAGTCAGCGACCCAGTCTCGTCCGGTTGTATTTCAGCCGGAAAATCATAGAGTGGAGAATGGGCAATGGCTACCGGAGAATGGATTAGGTTACTCAAATTATCTCCCTGGGAATCCTAATACTGGCTATTTTGGTTACCCGGAGCAACGTATATCGCCTCCTTCTCCGGTGAAACCAACTCCAGCGCCTCCGTCCCCGCCTAGTGTTTCATCTTGGGATTTTTTGAATGTTTTTGATACTTATGATTACAATAGAGCTGGTGCCGGCGTTGGCTACGCTTCGGTCACTGGTGGTGTTAAGTCAATTTCGAGCAGTCCTGATTCGAGGGAAGTGAGAGAGAGGGAAGGGATTCCTGATTTGGAAGATGAAACAGAGCAAGAAGTTATTACGCAAACGTTTAAACAGACCAAGAGAAAAGGTATTGAGAAGGTGAAAGAACAGAGAAAGGAGAACAGAGAACGAGATGAGATTCACGAGAGAAATATTAAGAAACAAGGAGATTCAGGTGAAGGAACATCAAGGGATGTGCCTATGGTAGAAAGAGCCACAGAGGGATCTTTTGGTTCAAAGACTGTGTCTTCGTTTTCGAGCAGTGAAGATGAATCTGAGTTTCACCATGTTAGTGATGGAGAAGGAAAGAGTAGTCGCAACGATTTAAGCGGGCATGAGACGGTTGCTAGGAAGAGCGTTGGAGAAGTGGAGGAAGAGTATGTGAGGAAGAAAGGAGTGAGCTTTGAGTTGGACGAAAATAACACAACTTCTTTTGATGTTGAATCTTCAAAGATAAGTAGTCTTTCTGCATTGTCGGTTCATGCCGCTAGAGATCTCAGAGAAGTTGTCAAGGAGATCAAGAGTGAGTTTGAGGTTGCTTCTTCACATGGGAAGGAAGTGGCTGTGTTGCTTGAGGTTAGCAAGTTGCCTTATCAGCAGAAAAGCCCTGGGCTTAAAGGTATTGTTCTTTCATTCTCTGGTTGTGTATGAGATTGGTTCCTTGATTGTGTAAGTGGGATTTCCATATCTGTGTTACTTGTGGCGATAATTAATGCATTTCTTCATATGAACTGTCTTCATTCTGCCTTGGATATGTTCAAGTTTGGAGCTAAATTTAAAATTATTGGGTGTCAATGTTGAGCTCTTGTTGCTTTCGATTGAACTGTTATGGGCTCTTTCGTTTCTATTGGAGCTTCTAGATTATGAACTATAGATTTGATTGCATAACTTGAGTCTTGCCTTGTTACTTTTTTCTAATGATATTTACTCTCTTTTTTTCTCTAGTTATCTTCTCCCGTATCATGTATCTGGTAGCACCATCTTCAGCATCATCGCGCTCTCAGCCTCAACCCTCAATACGGTTAACATCTAGGATATTGAAAATTGCAAAATCATACAATGGTCAGGATGTTGGCGAAGGCGTAACTGGAAACCTCTCATCAACCTTGGAGCAACTCTATGCTTGGGAAAAGAAACTGTATAAGGAAGTCAAGGTATCAAATGTGTTTTATTGATTTCGAATGGACTACTGTCTCTTTTAGATGCGAGCATCTTGTAACATATGTAGTTCTTTGTTGATGGCAGGATGAAGAGAAGCTTCGAGTTATCTATGAAGAAAAGTGCAGGACACTAAAAAAACTGGATAGTCTTGGTGCTGAATCTAGCAAGCTTGATACTACTCGAGCATCCATTAGGAAGCTATTAACCAAAATCGATGTCTGTATAAAATCCGTTGATTCCATTTCCAGCAGGATACATAAACTGAGAGACGAAGAGTTACAGCCTCAGCTCACTCAATTGATTCATGGGTATAAATTCATTCATCTAACTTCTTCGACTCTTCCTACGTTTATATTTTCCTTTTGTGTAATCCAATACTTTGGGACTTGAAGGTTGGTAAGAATGTGGAGATCTATGCTTAAGTGCCATCAGAAGCAGTTCCATGCGATCATGGAGAGCAGGGTTCGTTCTCTTAGGGCAAACACCGGCTTACAAAGAGACTCCGGTCTGAAAGCTATACTTGATCTGGAGATGGAGCTAAGAGAATGGTGCACTAGCTTCAACGACTGGGTCAATAATCAGAAATCATATGTGGAGTCTCTAAATGGATGGCTCTCAAGATGTCTTCACTATGAACCTGAATCAACAGAAGACGGAATTGCTCCTTTCTCTCCTAGCCGTGTTGGAGCTCCACAGGTTTTCGTTATATGCAAAGATTGGCAAGAAGCAATGGAGAGAATCTCTGGGGAGAACGTTTCAAACGCGATGCAAGGTTTTGCCTCGAGCCTACATGAACTATGGGAGAGACAAGATGAAGAGCAAAGGCAGAGAGTGAAAGCAGAGTATGTCTCACATGATTTTGAGAAACGGTTGAATGATCTTAGGATGGAGAGGGCGAAAGTGAGAGCGAGAAATGATCAGCTACAAGACGGTGCATCAGAGAGAAGCGTGGTTTTGTCTGAGAGCGGGATCTCGGCGTTGGATGATTTGAAGGTGGATTTGGATTCAATGAGGAAGAAGCTAGAAGAAGAGAGAGCAAGGCATAAGGAAACGATTAAACTTGTAAACAATGCAGCTTCAAGTAGCTTACAAGCTGGGTTAGTCCCAATCTTTGAGGCCTTGGAAAATTTCACAACACAAGTCGTGAAAGCTCATGAACATGTTAGGTTTCAACAACAGCCTGAGTCTGAGGGTTGTTGATTTTGCACATCTTCAAAATTTTGGTAATGAAATTTAGATTCGGCTTAGGAAAATTTGTTGTATATATTTTCCATTTATAATATTCATTGATTGGTTGGCAGCAGCTACATGCTTGTAGATTCTTATTTAAGGTCTCGGAAATTAATATCAGAATAGATTTATCTCAACTTTATACTAAGATTGGAATATACATTACATAACTACGGTCAAGAAACCGAACATAAGATCTCAGATTTAGAATACGTTTTTTTATTTGACCATTAAGCTGCACGAAGTCACGGATCTAAGATCTCATTTGATTGAAGCTCATAGCAAGACCAACGAAAAAAAAGCAGCCACGTGGTTCTTCCATATCGCGACACTTTTAACATTGGTGCTGAACACTGTGACTAGTGTTTATTCGGTGTAGAGATTTTCTCTCCTCTTATTATTTTTACTTTTTACTGCCTTGTAAAAAATGTGAAAATATAACCGCCGAGCCGCCGAGGTCAAGGACTCAAGATTATCACGACACTGTATTAATATAACATTAATTAGTTTTGCCAAATCCCCTATAAAACTATGACGACGAAATATCCAATGAAAGATTGCCACGTGAGATATGTGACCATTTAGTTTTCGTGATTTACAGTGATAAATAGCTCCCAGAGTTTCCCCGGAAAGCTTACAGAATTCAAGCTAAGATTGTTAGGGAGAGAGAGAAAAAAGAGAGAGCGACAATGGCGATCAGAGGATACGCGTTGTTTACGATTCTTGTGTTATCTATGTTCGCTTCTTCTGTAAGATGCGAAGAGACGGAGACGAAGGAGTTCGTGTTGACCTTAGATCACACTAACTTCACCGATACCATCAACAAGCACGATTTCATCGTCGTCGAGTTCTACGCCCCATGGTATTGATCTCTGATTATTTAACCTTTTTGTTGACACTTGACATGAGCTTTGGTGTCATGATTAGTGAATCTGATGGATCTCTTTTGCTTTCCACCTGGATCTGAATTTGTCATTTGCTTTTTCGTTTTTGGTTTTTTTTTTTTTTTTTGGATTTGCATGTGAATGATTGCTTATTCTCGCTAGCGTTCTCTGGTGTTTTCACTGTTGATCTGTTTTAATAGTTAGAAATTTTGTAATTTGAATGATTCGATCTGTTTCGATCTATGTTATTTTAGTCGTCTGCTTTGAAAATTGCTCATTCTGATGTCTGATTTAACTTTCCTTTGTAATTGATCCGTGAATTTTTTTTTTATCTTAAATCCATATGTTGTTCTTCTTCAGGTGTGGACACTGCAAGCAGCTTGCTCCTGAGGTAAAAAATTGGCTTCTCAATCACTTAAGATTGTAATTTGCATGTGGAGATCTTTGACCGTGTGACTAATGGGTGATGATGATTGTTTTGTTTTACAGTATGAGAAAGCTGCGTCAGAGTTGAGCAGTAACGTTCCTTCAGTGGTTCTTGCTAAGATTGATGCAAGTGAGGAAACAAACAGAGAATTTGCAACCAAATACGAGGTTCAGGGTTTCCCAACAATCAAGATTTTCAGAAACGGAGGAAAAGCTGTTCAAGAGTACAATGGACCTCGTGAAGCTGAAGGCATTGTTACTTACTTGAAGAAACAAAGTGGACCTGCTTCATTTGAGATTAAGTCAGCTGAGGATGCTGCTGCGGTTGTTGGTGATAAGAAGGTTGTTGTGGTAAGTATCAAACACATTCTTTTTTCTTATTTTTCTATATTACCAGATGTTGGTGGTTAAATAATCTTTCTATTTTTGTTGTTTCTAGGTTGGGATTTTCCCTGAATTATCTGGCGCTGAGTTCGATTCTTTCTTGGCCACTGCTGAGAAATTGCGCACTGACTTTGATTTCGCACACACCTCAGATGTCAAACTCCTCCCTCGTGGAGAAACCGTTACAGGACCTTCAGTCAGGCTATTTAAACCCTTCGATGAATTGTTCGTTGATTCCAAGGTACAAGAGAAAGCCTTTTCACTTTTATACGGTGTATTTTTGCGGAATATGTTTGTTTGATTTACTTTTTTGCATTTAGGATTTCGAGGGAGAAGCTTTGGAGAAATTTGTCAAAGAATCTAGCATTCCACTTGTCACCGTCTTTGACAAAGATCCAAACAACCACCCATATGTTATCAAATTCTTTGATAGCCCTAACACTAAGGTAATTCATCCTAGAGTTACCAAAGATTCTCATTACGTTGTAACTAGTCCATGTTATGCTACAGAGAATCAGAGATGGGTTCATATTATGCCTTTCAGTTTTACAGCATAATGCTTTATTTGGATTTTACGAAAATTAGTTATTCCTATATAAAGTTAAAGTTGCTCTTAGGTGGCACTCACAGTGGTATAGGACTTGACTGAATTATGTGTGGGCTATGGAAAGAGCTGTGTAGCATGACATATTAGCTGAATCGTGATAGTAGTGTCTATTGTCCTCTCTGTGAAAATTATTTCGAAAAGCTTTCCGACTCCTAACTGATCCTATTACCATATTTGTTTTGGATTTTGATGGTCAGTAATATTTTGAAATTCAGGTGATGTTGTTCATGAACTTCACTGGAGAAGCAGCTGAGTCTCTTAAATCAAAGTACCATGAAGTTGCTACATCCAACAAGGGACAGAGTCTTAGCTTCCTTCTAGGTGATGCTGAGAACAGCGAAGGCGCATTCCAGGTTAGTGTTCCTTGTCTATTTGCCAATTGATATCTCCAGCTTAGTACTGGTTACAAAAATGCTGATGAAAATTTCACTCTTTTCTGAACCGTTAATAGTACTTTGGAGTCGAAGAGAGCCAAGCTCCTCTCATCATCATCCAAACTCCTCAGGACAAGAAATACCTGAAAACAAAGGTGGAGGCTGACCAGATTGAATCATGGATCAAGGACTTCAAGGATGGAAAAGTTTCCCCCCACAAAAAATCTCAACCTATCCCAGCCGAAAACAACGAGCCAGTGAAGGTTGTTGTTTCCGAGAGCCTTGACGACATGGTCTTCAACTCTGGAAAGAACGGTGAGTTACATAACATTTCATTATATTATTAAATCACACACATGTTTGCTGGTACCATAAACTTATAAATCAGTTTTTATTTCCTCCAATTTACTTTTGCAGTCTTGCTTGAATTCTACGCTCCATGGTGTGGACACTGCCAAAAGCTTGCTCCAATCTTGGACGAAGTTGCTTTGTCTTTCCAGAGCGACCCAAGTGTAGTCATAGCTAAGCTAGTAAGTCTTTTTTTTTTTCTATCGTCGCATTTGAGAATATGTGTTGTTGATCCTCTACGGCTCGGAATCTGACTCTTTTATCTGTCCAGGACGCAACCGCAAATGACTTCCCACATGATGCCTTTGATGTGAAGGGCTTCCCAACAATTTACTTCAGATCAGCCAACGGTGACGTTGTGCTTTATGAAGGAGACAGAACAAAGGAAGATATGATAAGCTTCATCGAAAAGAACAAGGACAAAACCGGAGAGCCTTTGAACAAGGATAGAGCCGGAGAGCCTACGATAACTGAGGAAGCCAAGGACGAGCTCTGAAAAGAGAAAGTGTGTTGTGTCTCTTAGCTGCTAGCTTAGTTTGGTAGTTTTGAGGAAAATACACAGAAGAAGAAGAAGAAGAAGAAGACAGAGCTTTGAGTAGATAAAGAGAGAGCGAGAGAGACAAGAGACAGAGAGAAGCTAATCTCTTTATCTATTCATTAGAGTTTTTATATGCACTCTGCAGAACAATAACCGCCTGCCTCTTTTGTTTTTTGGTTTAGTTTCTTTTTTGTTTTGTTTTTGAACTGCGTTTTCCTTTAATATATAATGAGTAGCTATTGAGGCATTCTTGGAATCAGAGTTTGTAAGACTTAAAATATACTAATCCGTGAACATAAAATGCCAATATGATACTGGTCTTGCTTGAATCCACAAATTTGAAACAAAATTAGTTACGTCATTCGGTAGGTTAATGACTTTCACGAACTCGCTTACATCATTCCCGTAGTCTAATACTCTAATGCATTTCGTTTTCGTACCACACATTTTTTTATGCTTTCGAACCACTGTTAACGATGTACCAGACGAAATAGTTAATAAACTAAACCAATTGGTTAGAAGAAGTATTATGTCGGTTTAGTTGTGAGAAAAATATGTGAACCTCGAGAAAACAAATAAAATAATCTAAACAAACAAAAGAAACAAAAAAGACAGAGTCCTCTGGTTTTATCGTCTTTGATTTTCCCGGTAACAGGGAGCGCACGGGCGGCTACGAAATCGCTGGATTTTCAAATCGTCTAGCAGTTTCCATGACTTCAGGTATTTCAATTTCAGATTAAAATCTGTAAATTTCACGAATTTTTTCGGATCAATAATATATGATGACATCAACGACGGACAATTTGATAAATTTCGATGGAATTTTCTCAATAGTTTCTTTCAAATTCAAATCATTATGTTCAATCTGGATCAAAACCTTTCAGGTTTGATTTTCATTCCAAACTCATATGATTGCCAACAGAGAAATGCTTAAAATATTGATCTGGTAGTCTCGTGAATGTGTTCTATCACAAATCGAGAAATGATAGTTTATTTATTTATTCATATATTTCAATTTGTATTTATGACATGAAGGAGCTTTATCAAAGACTCAATAGAACTTGATGTCAATGGTGCTTGTTTTGTTTCTTCCTTTTCACAGATGCTCTCACTATACCATCAGAGCTTGAATCTGCTTTGCGGCTCAAGACTCTACAATACATTATCACAAAGAGGCCTTGGCTTGGTAAATCTTATCATTTAAAGAACACAATACTCTCTACTATGACTTTACCTTATCACAAGTTGGTTTATTGTTTAAAGATGTTTCCTTTTTCCAGATCTCTATGGAGTCCATGTAAGGCCCGTGGCACCATTTGGAAGTACAAGCAGTAAACCGCAATTGGATCCAGCTTTGCTTCATCGTTACTTGCCTGATGAGCTGCTTTTCGAGGTACAAACCGTATAAACTATAAACTACTTGTTATACTAGTTTTTTCCCAGTTGTACTGAAGTTGATTTGTGGATATGTATTTGTAGGTGTTTGCTCGGATGCTGCCTTATGACTTAGGCAGAGCAGCTTGTGTATGTAGAAAGTGGAGGTACACAGTTCGAAACCCTGTGTTCTGGCGTAATGCTTGCTTGAAAGCTTGGCAGACTGTTGGAGTTATCGAAAATTATAAGATCTTGCAGTCTAAATATGATGGATCATGGAGGAAAATGTGGCTCCTTAGATCAAGAGTTCGTACTGATGGTAAATCTCATACTTCTTCACAGATATTATTCCTTCTTGTTTTCTTGAATAACGCTTTGTATCTTCTTCTTCTTCTCAGGTATTTATGTGAGTAGGAACACTTACATTCGAGCTGGAATTATTGAGTGGAAGAATACAAATCCAGTTCACATAGTAAAGTCTTTGTCTTTTTCTCAAACTTGCTCTCTTTGTTTGCTTCATTTGTCCATTTAATGAATTTCCTCTTCTTTTGTAGGTTTGTTACTACCGTTACATAAGATTCTACCCTTCTGGCAGATTTCTTTACAAGGTTTGTGTACTGCGATCTAACTAGGTAGAATAAGCTGCTGGAGTGATCTAACTAGGTATATTTTGTGTTATCTTTCAGAACTCTTCGCAGAAATTAAAGGATGTTGCCAAGTATATGAATTTCAAGGCTTCTAAAGCAGATTCTATTTATAGAGGCCATTATACATTGTCAATGACAGATGATAAGGTTAGCTTCCTATTAGATGGAAAATCAACAACACTACATATTTTCAAGATAGTGAAAAACATGTCTTTCTTTTTTCTTTTTCAGATTGAGGCAGCTGTCTTGTATCCAGGGACTCGTCCTACTGTACTAAGGATCCGTTTAAGGTATCACAATCCCTCAATTTATCAGGACATAGGATCCGTTTAAGGTACATAGTCATTTTGATGTTCATGGTTTTGGGTGGGGGTTAGGTTAAGAGGAACAGCGATAGGAGCGAATAACCGAATGGATTTGCTGTCACTTGTGACAAGTGGTGTGAATGATGAGGAAGTAAACAGCACAGAAGAAGACATTCTTGGTGTAGTTGAAGGTTGGAGAGACGATGAAACTCATAATCCGGATATTCCTGCTGTCTCACACAAGAGGGGTATGACTCCATTCGTCTTCGTTCCTTTCGAAGAGGCAAGTGTTTTCTCACATCTATATATTATATATAAAGCTCATGCACCATTTTGATTACATTAGTTTGATCACAAATATGTTTCTTTGATGTTGTAGGTTGATCAATCAGTCTTGAACTTGCCTCCAGAGAAAATGGATTACTTTGTCACTGGCTAAAGGACACAGAAACGTTTATGTACAAAAAATATGTATCATAGAATAAATGTTTGATGACAAGATTAGTATTTGTTGCTGTTACAGAAAACTGTGAAAAATACATATAAGACATGTTTGGAATTTTGTTGTTACAGAGACATATAAGACAAGATAGCTTTTGATAATGTATTACGGAATGTGTTTTATGTTGTATTCTATGAAGGCTTCGTGATCCTCTGTTTCGAATCTATGTCAGGATCTTTGGTATCTCCGTGACTCCGTCGCCGTATTCGTCGCCATGTTGTAGTTATCCGATATCTCTAGACTCTAGCTTAGCTCCACTTGTCACAACCGAGAGTGGTTTATATTTTATTTTATTATTTAACCGGATCAAACCGGTTTATTGAATTTAAAACGCATGATCGTCGTACACGTGTCGCGAGATGGAGGGAGATGTGTGTGTTGCTTGCTTGTCGTGGTTATTATAGCGTGAAGTGAAGAGTTCAGAGAAAAAGGAAGTCAAAAGAATCAAAACTTGAGAGAGTGGATGGGGGACACGAAGGTGGAGACAATCTCGAGGTTAGCTCAATGGAGGATTGAAAATTTCGGACCTTGCTCTTTCAAAAAATCCGATCCTTTCAAAGTTGGAATTTGGAATTGGTAACCTTCTTTTTTTGTTCAATTTTGGGAATTTTCTCGGATTTTTGATTTTGATTTTCTTTTATTGGGATATGATGAATGAAAGGCATCTGTCTATAGAGAGGAATCGTTATCTATCAGTAAAGCTTTTCCCAGAAGTTTCTCGAGTATCCAAGGATCAACCTCCTGTTGCCAAATTTATTCTTCGCGTCTCCAACGTTGGCCCTAATCGTAAATTCTATATCTCTCCTGGTATGTCTCCTCTCTCAATTTCACTGTCTCTGAATTTCGATTATTTATTCCGTTTATGCAAATTTGTTGTGGAGGTTGAATTAGGGGTTTTGTCATTTTGTGTATATGAAACCTGTTGAGATACTTTGGTGCAGTGTTTGAGAAACTCCTACGTACCCCTGATGATTGTGTGTGGCATGTGGATTCAAGCTTCCACGGTCGATTCACCATTGATGTCGAGTTTCTAGATCTCAGAACCTGCCCTTTGAATGTAAGTTCCACCATTGAAATCTTTTTTCCCCTTTCCTCCACCGTTGATTTTTTACTCCCCCAGGGTGGTGAAGCTTCTTCCGTTTGGCCAACGGATGCAACAATGCAATCAATCTCAACTCAAACCACTCTCAAATGCTTATCTCGTATGCTAGAAGAAAGCATCTTATCAGATGTTATCATCCACACAGCCGATGGAACACTCTCTGCTCACAAAGCGATCCTCTCCGCTAGCTCAACCGTTTTCAAAAGCATGTTCCACCACGACCTCAAGGAAAAAGAATCGTCCACGATACACATCGACGACATGTCAAGAGAATCTTGCATGTCTCTCTTAAGTTACCTCTACGGAAACATAACCCAAGAAGATTTCTGGAAACACCGTCTCGCCCTTCTCGGTGCGGCGAATAAATACGATATAACGGATTTGAAAACGGCCTGCGAGGAAAGTTTGATGGAAGATATAAACTCTGGGAATGTGCTCGAGAGACTGCAAGAAGCTTGGCTTTATCAGCTTGAGAAACTTAAGAAAGGGTGTTTGATGTATTTGTTTGATTTCGGGAAGATTTATGATGTCAGAGAAGAGATCACCAGTTTCTTCAGACAAGCTGATCGTGAATTGATGCTGGAGATGTTTCAAGAGGTTTTGTCTGTTTGGAAACCTGTCTAATGTATAACTTTCAAATGCTTTGAAAATATATTTCAGTTTGATGGTGTTTTCTTCCCTTGTCTTTTGCCTCTGTTTTTGTGGCGTACGGACCTTCATTGGGCCGAGTATAAAATGGGCTTAGGCCTGATAAGATATTAGTCCGTCGACATCGAGTGTCGGCACAAAATATAATACTTTTTCTCGACGTTTGAAATTGTACGATTTTGTTTTACTTTGATGACTCAGCATAAGGAAGGATCAAGTATCGATTGACACGTGTCCGTTGCGTCCCACAAAGGGGCTCTTGTAAGCTTATAAACGTGAACAAGGATTTTGTATCGTCTCTTCCGCCAAAATTGGAGAAATGTATATCGGAGCCTGAGCCTAACAGCTAACAAAATCAAATTAGGGTTAAAACTTCGCCTGATTCGATGGCGAGGAACGGTATTGGGAGTACAGGAGGGAAAAATGGAGCAGGGCAATTCTTTCTAGCGACGTTGCTTCTTTGGCTAGTCTCCGTCGTGTTTGAGATCGTTTTCAATCTCCGAACCGAGCTTCTCTGGGTTATATCCGGTGGATGCTTCTTTCAATTGGTGAATTGGGTGGTTCGTTCATGGCTCTCTCGTGACCCTCTCTTTGTTAACACCTCTGTCTCGCTTTTGCACTCAATCATCACCTCCGCATCAGGTCCAATTTTGAAATTTTTTATCATTGGATTTTGCTTTTGTTAAAGTGTAGATAATTTCTGCGTAGTGGTGTACATAATTGTCAAATTATTCTTTGTGTGTTCATTCACAGCTTAAAGCAGTTCTTATTTATGATTTTAGTGTTATGTGTAATGTCTCTATGATTTCTTATGTATGATGAAGTTCTTTCTTCACTAAGCCATACTGATTATGAATTTTGTATCTTTTAACACTGAACTTGTGGGTTACTACTACAGTGGTTTTCATTCTGCTCAATCAAAGCTTAGCCAAAGGTTTAGACGAGATGTTTGATCATTCAGAGTTGGTTGGTGGTACATGGAACTGGGCATATCCAGCTTTGTGTTTCTCTTGCGGCTACTTTGCATATGACCAGTGGGATATGCTTCAGTATAGGTTATACAGCGGCTTAATACCTTCCATTTTGGTTCACCATCTCGTCCTCCTTGTTTGCTTCACGTTGGCTCTATACCGAAATGTAACAATCAACTACCTGATTCTTACTCTCATTTGTGAGGTACGTTCAACTTTTGTCTGGCTTTTCTGAATCTATGCCATTGTTATATCACCTTTAGTTTCATATATAGCAACTCTAGTTGAATACGAACCAAAGTGACCTTTGTTATTTCGATTTGTAAACAGATGCATTCGATCTTTCTGCACGTGAGGAAGCTAAGAAGAATGGCGGGAATACGTGACAGCAACACGGCGTTGGTGAAACTGGAGTGGGTACTGAACTGGACAGCTTTTGTGTTTGCGAGGTGCATTCCTCACATACTCATCACTGTCAAGCTGATCAAAGACGCACACAAGTTTGGGAAAGGTGTTGAGTTACCGCTCGCGCTGTTTGGAATGGTGGGAATGAACATCCTCAATGTTGGTCTTGGAATGGATCTGTTTCATGCTTTCAGAAGAGAGATAAGTAACAGAAGAAACCAAGAGAATGGTAACCATGGAGAATAATAGCTGATTTAGAAGTCATCCGCTGCCGAATGTATGGTTTTGTTGTATGATTACTACTCATCTTATCTGTTGTTTTATATTAGAGGCTTTGCTACGAATTTCTAAAAGATTTCAGATTTTGTATGTACTAGAGGAAAACTACAGTATGTGTAAATGTTATTTGGTTATGAATACAATTAAGGCATTTGCTTTCCGGTTAAGGTTTTCAGCTTTTTCCGAATTTCTAATTGCTCCGGTTAGGGTATGTACTTTCAGTTTTTAACGTTGAGGATATGAAAATGTTACATTTTTGACCCTAATTACACTGTTTAAGGGGGAAAAAAAGCATTTGGAAGAGGTCCTACCGGGAGTCGAACCCAGGTCGCTGGATTCAAAGTCCAGAGTGCTAACCACTACACCATAGAACCTCAGGTGCTTACTATGTTGCATTCACTATTTTTCTATACTATGTAAAATTGTTTTCTTCGATACAACCAATGTAGCATCAGGTCCACATTTGGCTGTCTTATTTGGCTTTGCCTTGGAGGGTAAAAACAAAAACAAGTGTCAAATTTTGTACTTGTCTAGCAATCAAACAACCACACTGCATCATACATATTAAGACCATCCCATTGGTGAAAATGGAAAAAAAGATAAACTCTCACAAGACATAACTCTACTAAAAGTGCATTATGTAGCAGAAACAAGATATGTGATTTTTTTTGCTACTAACAACATGTCAGGATCTGAAAATTATGGTAAAACACAACAGGTTAAATCTACCTAGTGCAAGAGCCTGTATATATTAAATCCCCAGATGTATTCCATTTCTACTTCGAGTGAAAACTGTGGCAAATCCATTGCGGTTCTTCTCAGAACTCCCTCGGTTTGATGACATAACTAATGACACTGTTGTTGAATCAGAAGAAGATAAACATGAAGAAGGTGAGGTAATGGTGTTGCTGTTCTTGATTCCATTGACTGTTTTGATGCACTCAGGAGGATCTTTTCCTAAAATCATTTCCTTCTTGTGAACTGACCTTACAGAATCTAGAATGTTCGATGTATCAATCAAGAAGTCATCTAGTGTTGCAAGAGACTGCAGCTGTTTCCCTAGCGATGCTATTGTTTTCTGACAATCTAAGAATTTTCCTGCAGCTGTTGCTATGTCTTCCTGGTTGATCTTTGGTTCTACATTTTCTCTCTTGATGATTGTCTTCTCTTCTCTCTCTCTTTTAAGCTCTTCTTCAAGTGCCTCACATTTTCCCCTTAGCTCATCAGATACACTCTTCTCCTTTCTCACCTCTGCTTCCATCCTCATGAACCGTGATTCGGATTCTGTTTTGTATTCATTAGCTAGTTTCAGCTCCCTTTTGATCTCTTCCAACTTCATCTCAACTTCTTGAAAACAAACTCTAGATTCTTGATATTGATCTTTCATTGAGTTGTTTGACATCTTTAGCTCAGCTTTCTCAGCTTCCATCTTCTCCAACTTATCTTTCAACTCCATTTTGTCACCAACAACAGCTTCGAGCTCTAAGCTCAATCTCTTCTCAACTTCTCCAAAACGTTTAACTTCACTGTCAAGCTCATTCTTTTCTGCTTGTAGCTTCTCCAACTTCATCTCAACTTCTTGAGAACAAACTCTAGATTCTTGATATTGATCTTTCATTACGTCAAAACATATCTTCACCTCAGCTTTCTCAGCTTCCATCTTCTTCAACTTATCTTCCAGCTCCATTTTTTCACCAACAACAGCTTCAAGCTCTAAGCTCAGTCTCCTCTCCGCTTCTCTACAATCATTGTCAAGCTCATCCTTTTCTGCTTGTAGCTTCTCCAACTTCTCCATTAAGCTCAATTCATATTCAGTCTTGGATTTTTTAGGAAGAGTCACAAGACGTTCCATCTCAAGAAAATCATCCATAAGATCAACTTCAATGGATGAAGTAAGACTTCTATCGTCGCCTTTTTTAATCTTGAACTGATCTAAACCAGAAACCAATGCTGATGAATCAGACCAAATCCCTTCAATTCTTTCCCTTCCTCCATCTGAATGACTATCTGAAGATCTATTAGATGATACTGATGAAGATGATGATTTAACCAAGATCCTAAGCTTCCTACACTCAGCTTCGAGTTTCGCCACTTTCTTTATACTATCTAAATGCTGCTTACTAGCATTCTCAGCTGTTTGAGTGCTCAAGTCTCTCTCAATCATCACAATCTCAAACTCTTCTCGCAGCATCAAGTTTTCAGCTTTAGCAGCTTCTGCTTGCTTCTGAAGCTCAAGAACTCGCCTCTCTAAACCGGCTTTACCAGATTTCAACTCCTTGGTTCTTCTCTCAGTCGCAGCTTCTTGAATTTTCTTATCTTGGTCATTATCTCTAGATTGTCTTAGTTGTCTAACACATTCCTTAAGTGCCCCATCAAGATGACTGACTCTATCTTCCAACACAATGTTCTTATTAGCCGCTTCCGAAAGCTTTTGCTTCAGCTTAACCACTTCATTTTCAGCTTTCTCCCACCCTTGAAAACACCAACAAGAGAAATTTTTTCACTAGAAATGTTTTCACCAGAAGCAGAATTAAAAAAAAAAAAAATAGAGACAACTTACCCGAACAAGCATCTTCTGCAACTTTGGCATGTTGTTTCACAAGCTCATCTTTGGAATCCATTTGCTGGTTCTAAGATCACAGACTCACAAACTCAAGGACCTGATGATGAAGAGATAAATAAACATATCTGATTCTTCAAAATATTATAACCAAAACTCATCTTTATCTAAGAAAACTTATGGGGAAAAATATTGAATTTGGAAATGATTAAAAACTCAACAATATTTAGGGATTTTTGGGAAACATAAAAAAACAAAGAGGTGACTTGGCTTATCAGTTTCAGAGCTTTTGCTTCTAAGCCACTCTGATAAAAAAGCTAAACTATCTACTGGAATGGACCACGACATTTTGGAAACACCCAGAAGAACACAACCAGGTTAAATGACTTCTCAATCACTTCAGAACATGTCATTGAAAAAGGACTAAACAACGCATCTTTTTGTTTCTCAGAATGATAATTTGTTACAGAACAATATAAGAAAGAGTTGAGGATAAACAAAACAAGATTACCAGAGACTAGAAACAGCTGCAACTAAGTACTCCTTCACAATGATACATACCATTCGTTTCCGAAATCGAGTTTGATAAGAATTAAAAAAAATAAACAAGTCTTTATTCTTGTTTACTTGTGAAATGGTTTTTTTTTTTTCAATTTTCGAAAGAGGAAGAGAGGGAGGATATGAAATCGAATATCTAACTTTTTCTTCATCATTTAATGTAAAAGTATGTAACAATACAAATTTGAAAATCCTCTGAGAGCCCTTTCTCATGGATTCTGGCTTTCCACGAGTACATAAGTATGGGCTGCAATAAGATATCTATAGCACATTTTATGGGTCAGTGTCATTAGTTTAAACTCCGGCATGGAATTTGTTTAAGCCCAGTTAGATATTATACTGTATTTTTTATTTTATCATATTTCATTTAACATCATTATCTGAAAATTGTTTTCGAATTAGAAAACGAAAATTATAGTCACTCAATTTTTTTTCCAAAAATAATCAATATTTTGTGTTGGGGTGATCAGTGATGTGTAAGCGACCAGCTGCTAAGCATACATTCATACAAATGTAATGGAGTAAAGTATACTTATATGTATTTGAATATACTGTCTAATACAATTTTGATAATAAAAAAATTGGTTACTTAAAACAAATATATACTATTTGATAAATGTTGTACTGTTTGAATTAGTCCCAAGTATGCCGCCAAAAAAAAAATTCACAAGTATACGTTACTTTCCTTAGTTCAAGACTTTGAAATTCGAATCCCACATGTTGTTGTCAAACTCATGAATCATGACCTACGTTTATACATAATAGACAATGCATTATCACTATTATCAAATTATTGTCGAAAAAATCTCATACTTTGTACATATATTAAATGTTTTAATCTAATCCCCATATCGTATTATACGATTCGGAGTTTTGTATAGGCTATATCTATGTGTGTCTATATATATGCAGACCAATGGGGCTCACGTCTTGATCAAACGATCCTTGTCTTCGTCTTGATTTTTCTCCATTTTTTGTTGTGTGTGTGGTAATTAGCTTAAAGATTTTTGGATCAATCTAATCAATGGGGCTATTTCTCTTATAATTTCATTTAATTTTTCAAAATCTTTTATGTTAGGTAAAAAAATATAGGTATGTGGTCCTGCTCCTAATTTTGAATACGATCATCTATTAAAATGGTCCCGTTTAACCCTACGGCCAACGCTCTCGACAAAAGAAAACCCAAGTTTACGAAATTTATGCAAAAAATCATTACAAACAAATATATCACTCATACATGCATTTGATGTCATAAATCCCTATGCGCTAAAAATAGGAGAAATAATAGTTGTCAAACGGTGGCAAATGATCCTCATATAAATTTCTTTTTGATAGTCAAGAATATCAAAAAGAAATTTATCATATAAATCCCAATTAGTTACTACACTTAATTTGCAGGGTTTTTCTTAACCTGTTTGAGTTTCGATTTGAAAAAGAAACGAGTTTCCTTACCAGAAAAAAAAAATCCAGTTACTAAACTAAGTAAAAACTTCTAGCTAACCTGTTCGAAGACATAGGATTTCAATAATGTAATTTCATTAGAACATTTCAAAAAAAAAAAATAGATGAAAGCAAAGTAGACAAAAGTCACAAAATAACGAGTCTAGTCGTCCTTATATTAACCTAAAAATTAGGTTTAACTTCGCATCAGTCTTTCCACATTGATAAATTCTTATATAATTTTTTGGAGTCACATTGCTTTCCTACTTTTGCTTCAACTTAGAAAAAATAAAGCCACTTTTTCCTTTGAGTTGTCATTTCAAACACAATAAAGATTTATCAAATATCAAAATCAATTGTCAAATGAAATTCTACTATTGATTAAACATTTTAACCAATGTCGTTCGAATCAAAATGAACTTGGTAAAAAACTTTAGGTACTTATGACATGACAACTCGTTAACTTTCATAAATTTACAATTTAAAATCATTTGACAATGCATATAGATGGACCATATTCACTTAATATCTATATGGCATTACATTACATTACATTTTAGATACCCTAACACAACTCTGAACTCTCTAACATAAACTAATGTTCTAACTATTTAGATATTTTATGACAAAATCTTGTAATTTAGGATTTGGAAATATACAATGTACACAACAGAGACAACTATAAGACAATGTGAATGGGGCAGTGCTTTGGGGTCCATTTTTTATGCTTCAATGTTTCCCACTATTGTGAACAACCTAACATGGACTCTTCTTCTTCTTGAATTATAACTTGTACTACTCTCATTTATTTTCTTATAAAATAATAAAAAGGAAATTAAGGTGACTAAAAGTCATAGAAAATTTTCAAGAATCCCATGCAAATTATTATTTTCAAAGCAACTCACTTTTCTAGTTTTCTTCTCTCTTTATACCTTTTTCTTTCTTTTATTTTTTGTTCAAAACTTTCTCTTTTGTCATTTTTAAAATAATGATCAAAGGCTATTTTGACCCATCTCCCATCTTTTAATGGCTTTATCAGATTCATACCACATGCCTGCAAAGAGGTATTGTGTAGGCCAAACCTCTTGGCCTTTACATATGCTTATATAATACATAAAATACATTAACATCTAATTAATACAATAATTTAATTTATGGATGTTTAAATATTGAATCCATGTATTGTCATTACTTACAGAAAAACTTCCACAAATTTCTTCTTTAAACAGAAGCAACAATCATTGAAGAAACGACCAAACCAGATATTAAACTAAAAAAAATATAGCAAAATATTTATAAAGTGTAATCAATTAATTATAAGAAAAATTCAACTTTTACTTTTCTTGGATTTCCTTCTGGTTAAGGTCCTCACCATCCAACCCTGTTTCCTTACTTTGGCTCCTTCGACGTTGGATGATGCCACGTGACAAGAAGAGGTGGACGATCCTGATCTGAGTTTGATGACGTGGAAGAGATGACCAATCCGCTTACGCCACCTAAGGGATGACTTGGCACTATTGTGCTCTACAATACTCGTAGTGGTAACTATAGGAGATTGCTGCTTCTTATTACATGTCGAGTTTGTTGTGTTGTCGACACAAACCTTTGACACTGTTTTCTTTTCCCACGACGCGTTTCCATCGTTTTCGAATTTTATCGATATAAAAGAATCTGAACAAAATTACAAATAACAAAAAAGTTACATTTCAAGTATATTTGATCTTGTACAATAATTAAGATTTCGTAATCAATATATATCATATATATATATATATACTCCAACATTATTTAGAGCAAAACAAAATTTCAGCTGGCTGATTTAAATAATATTATATTCTCACATTTCTGAAGAAAAAAGTACTCATATATATATATATATGTATGGCGATACTGAAAATTATTATGTATATATTTGCAAATAATAAGGATTAATTAGTTACAAATATTTGCAAATAATTGTTAGGACTAATTCATTTATTTTACGAAAATTCTTATATATAAGTTAAGCATATGTAACAATCTCCTGAAAATTTGAAAATGAAAAATTCTGTATGGCCAGAAAAAAGAAGAAGGAAAACACCAATTTGGAAATAGATCTTGAAAAGTGTGATATTTTAAAAAAGTTGATTATCATAAGATGTATGTATATGATATTATGATATATGATGTATGATGTGTAACTCTTGTGTACCTTCTTGGCTTGTGGAGACGTCAAGATCGTCGGAGGGATGGAATTTCCGGTGACGAAGATCGAGGCGACTGAGAAGAGAGCTCAAGGCGAAGATCTTGGGAAGACTAATAATTGGTGAAGACGAAGAGTGTTTGGTTCTTGATGATCTCTGCTTTGAAGCTAGAACCAGAAGCCTCTCGTTCAAACAGAGAGGACACACTCCAACAAATTCTTCCTTTGGATGGAAATAACAATATGGTGAGCTATCATCTTTGTACATATCCATCTTCAGTTCCGAAGAGAGAAGTGGATACAAGGTGAAAAGAGAGATAAGATTTGTAACAGAGGAAATGGGCTTAGGTCTGAAATTTAAGCTTTGTAATATATATATATATCGAATATTTTTTTATATGTTTATTTCATTTCTAAGTAGATAAGCCTTTTAGTTGCCGGAAGAAAAGAAAAATATATAAAAAAAAGACGAGTCTTTTCGTTATGATTAAAATATTGGTTGATTTGATATGACATGATTTTAATTAATACTAATATCCATTTAAATAGGGTGCTCATTTTAATTAGTAGATTTTGTTGACATCATTGTTTTCTTATAATTAAAATACAAACCTTTTGTGTTAAACATAATTAAATAGTCTAAAATTGATGTATTTAGTATAATTGTATACGGTTTTATACCCTAGATTTATAATTGAAGTTTTTATTTGTTTGAGGCCAACCATGTGGATCTTAGTCATACACCTGCTATTCAAGTATAAATCTCGAACTTGGCACTTTTTACCATGGCCTACGCGTATTCGACTTTTTTTAATGTGTATATTTTGTAAACAAGGTATATCAAAGTACTATAAATTGAGATATGATGGTTAGACTTAGACATATAATTTACCCCTCTCTTTTTTTTTGTCGGCCAAGTTATTTACCGATTTACTAGGTAGGTTGCTTCAACAAGTAATTACTATTAAGAATTGAGAATTCATCATATACTGTTAATATACCGATTAGACGAAGAATGTTTCAGTGTCACTATGGATCGCTTGTGGATCCGTGGCATGTGTAAATTGGATACTTGAAGAAGGATTATGGATCGCTTGTGGATCCGTGGCATGTGTAAATTGTAGTAGATATTATTTAAAAGTAGTCATAAATGTTTTAAAAAATACTGTGAACAGAGAATCCATATATTTTTGTTAAGAAAACAATAAATTAGTTTTTGGACGTGTTGGCCGAGAGACATCCTCTTGTATTATTCGTAATTTCAAAAGAGAATGTATCCGAATATGTGGGATCCACTAATACAAGTCATCATCCTTTGATATGTGTGAGTGATTTTGGAGGTCTCTCTCCATATTCGACAATATGCAATTCTATCTTCTCATAGAACTCCAAGTTGTCGTGTTTTTTTTACAAGTGATCGAAATTTCGGCCTATAGTTATTTAGTTTCCAGAAACAATTGTCAGAATACACATTCATTATTTATGTGTTATCATTTAAATTCGACAAAAACAAGAGAAGATAATCGATCATTTTAAGCTGAGATAACATTGATTTCCCCTCTCGTCTTATAGTAATGAAATGTTTAAATCATTTTATAGAAGCCTATAAATGATATAGTTTACAGAAGTATTTTGGTAGTTAAGAAAACATAACATGATTACCCTAGTGTTCGTAGCTAAGTAGTTTAAGTCGTGTTGCACAAATGTGACATGTTGGTCTACGTGTTAAACAACGAATTTCTTAATTAAACGTGACATTTTAATGAGTGTCCAATTTAATTATTGTAGATGTCTTAGATAATAAGAATCCTAAAAAAATACAAGTTTATAGAATTATTTTGGGTTTTAGTTCAAAATTCATTCATATTATCCCAAACATTATCTATAACGTAACTGGTGATTTTTTTCTGTTAAAACTTAGTTTTCATTTGAACTTATAATTCATCATGTCGACCTAGTGTGAAATTTAAAATCAACTGATAAAAAATAGTTTTTCATATTATTTCCGTGTGGGAATTATTATGTTTTCTTCTCAATTTTAAATGGATCTCTCACATCACATGGGGAACTCTCCATTATCGCGACCATATCGCTTCATCTACAATTCTTTCTTCTTTGGGCGAAACAAAAGATCAGATTTATCTTAGGGTTTGATGAAACTTCTCCCTATTTTGTTACTAATCATCTTGGGATTTGCTCAGAGATTAAGTCTTCTACTACTATTTGTATTCATAACTTCAAATCACGTGCTTATTCAAATGGGAATAAGTAAACGATTCATAATTAAAGTTTAGGAGCTAGGATGACCTAATTAATTATAAAGCTGGTGTGTGGGTGTGAACATAAAACGGGTCCATTTTATTTGTTGGTCAAGATTTTTGAGCGTTCACGTGATCTAAAAAATAAAAAAGAAGAAGACAGGCTTCAATATCAAGAGCTAAAGACCCAAACACTTAAACAGACATTGACAGATGATATGTTTGTGTAGTGATGAGTTTCAGCGTATCATCACTTTTTCAATTAGACCATCCCACATACTTCCCATACACTATACTGCTCACAATGATCAAAGCTATTAATGTATTTAACTATAATACATCCATAAATATGCATATTGACTTAGTTATCAATACTTCTCAAACCAATGTGGACCAGTTCGATTCGATTGGTCCGACCATGACAATAAAAGAAAATCTCGGTTTCAACTAGCTTTAATTTTGTGGCTGGTATTGATAGTTTTTTAAACTATATATATACATATAACATATGCTTATTTTATTCAAAATAAGAGATAAGGGTAATAGAAAAAGTTTAAGGTGGTTAAATCCAAGTAAATATATTTCTATTATACTTTCATTTCATAAATTTATAATTGTATAAAACACCTTTTTTCTAAACACAACGTTATTCCTGAACATAGATTCCAATCGGTTGTTGTTTACTTAATTTGGTGAAAGTCTTGTTCAGTCTACTTGATAGATATTCACATGGCAATTTTCAGATCCGATCCATCTAATTATACGATCTTATCATTTTGAAGGGAATGAAAGTATTCCTACAAGGTTTATCTATATAACACACAAAAAAAATACCTTTTTATAATAAAAAGTGAAGTAAAACTATGATCACATGGGAGGAATGGAGAATCTTTGGGTAGGATTCAATTCATGTTCCCATTATGGAAATTTATGGTATGGGTATCATATTTGTGGGTCATTTTTTTGTTTTTAATTCAAGTTTTTTTATTTTTTTTTATAGAAATCCTAAGGTTTGTTTGTTAAATGTTTTCAATTCAATTTTTAGCAGCACATGGGGAAAGAAGGCAAGAAAACAATATGATAAGACGACAGTATAGCCATATATATTGTTAAGATTCTAGCAAAGGTAAACGTGTAGTCTTTTATTTTTTATTTTGTTGATTTGGCTTGAACTCATTTAGATTTTGTATTCTTTTTGTTATAGTTTTACCGGGAAAATGTGTAAAGATTTCTACCGCTCTGCTGGGATTTAATCTATGACATGAAATACAAGTTAGAACACTTTAGAATAAGATATACTATAGAAATCTATACTCAAATGTGATTGATAGCATCACTGTATCTTATGCTTTGTAGAACCACTGAAACATATCTCTGATCTATATATGTCTATCAGAATAACGCTGAGAACGGCTTCAACAAGATTAAACTTAGTTGAACTGATTGGTGCTTTAGTGATGCAACATCGCATTGCATTGCTATTGTTGTTGAAACAGTACTTTTAGAGTGGTGAAGCATATGATGTAACCTCAGGTTTCATCATCATTGTCTTACACTGCTCTAAAAATAAGATATTGTAAAATTGAGGTACATCACTTATAATACTTCAATCAAATTATGTTATATTTAGTCTATTTGAATTTTATTTTTCAGAAAACAAATGCAATCATCTATCAATGTCTCTCACGCACTTATATCAGCGCTGTGTGATGGGCAATGGCCTTGCCGCAAAGAAGAGCGTTGTTCGGAATCAATAATTCATCATTAAGAGAAGTGGAGGTTGTGTAAACACGCATGTAGAATTGTTGTCCCAAATATTGTCTTTCCCATAACTCTGACCTCACGTTCCACATACCTACGTTGTCTAGTGGTATGTATACCGCGGTCCATGATCTCGGAAACACCTACACATATTCATAACATCAATCCACATTTTAGATCACAAATCAACATTAAAAATTTATGACCATATGTTTTAGAGGACTCTCACCTGAACAGTGCAGCGTGGGATAGCGTCGATTAGATTATATAGTTTTCTACAATCTGGACTCCACTTATAAAGTTCAATTCTGATAGTTACACAAAGTACACACGGTTAGTATAATGATCATAAATCAACATCTTAAAATGTACAAAACTTTTTACTTTCTTGGTTAAAGAATAACTGTGAAGAAAAAAAAAAAAAAACAAGAAATGGATTGAACTTACCCAACAACGAATGCAGAGTAACCATCGAGATGCCAAGTCTGGACAGTATTTTCCGAGTTCTCGAAAACAACCTCCACAAAAGCCTTATAATCAGTTTGCATTACAGATGTGACATGAAATAAATTTCCATGTGTGGGCGGCTCGTCAGATATGGTTCCAGGATAGTATACACCTTCAATTTTGAAATAGTCCGCTAGTTTCAAAGGAGTGTCTGCTGGGTAAAATGATGCACTGTTCACGGCGTATCGTATCTTGCCTTCGATCAGTCCAACAGAGTTAGCAAGTCTGATTGTTCTCGTTACGTTTATCATACCATAATGGTATGAACCTTGTGGGCTTTGTCTTGGCCCACTTGCATTAAGGTCGGTCCTACAAGACACCAACAATCCCGCTTAGAAAATAGCTAAGGAATATAATTAGACATATTTACACAATGAAATGAGTAAAACCAACAAAATGTAACAATTTTGTTTTGCTGAATATAATTGATACTAAGTAAAAAAAAAAAAAAAAACAACAAAAAGGTGAAATACTAAGTAAATTTAACAAAAGTGGAAATTAATTGTAAGTGAATTAAAAGAATGGAACTGTACTTGATGGCTCGTGCTTGGTCAAAAGACCAGCTCAAATATTTTGGTCCATCTGGAATAGGTCCAGAAACTGGTCCAGTAGAATTGGTGTAATGAAGAACACCGGTACTGGTGAGGATCTGTGGAGTAAACCTAGTAGAGACCACAATATAATAGTCTTTTGGAGGTTGATCAGCTGTTATAATGACCGAGTAAGATTGACCAACGTGAACATCGAGTGAAGATAATGGAGTCTGAATAGTGTGTGTCCCTTCGACCTCAACCAACTTCATCATGTGGTTTTGGATTCTGAAGTTGAGAGAGTTTTGTAATCCAACATTTGATATTCTCAGTCTATATGTCTTACCTGTAAGAATGTTCAAATCATAACTTATCACCAAGAAACAAAAGGGATTAAAAAAAAAACGTAATTAAAATTAATGACAAAAACCTGGTTCAACGTTGAGGATGGCATCACATTTAAGACCATTGATGAGAATTCCATCTGGGAAAGAAAGTGTTCCACCATTATCAAGTTGTGCCCTCAAGTCCTACAAGGAGATATTTTACAAACATAATTCAAAAATCCAAATAACATTTGGAGACATACATGATAATGATGGAGCGTAAAATATAACCCTATTTTCTTGCTTAATGTACAAGTAAAAGAAGAATTGTTACCTTGTGGTTGGTTTTGTACCAGTCTCCAATAAGAACGGTGTAATCATCGGGAGGAGTGGGGAATGGGAGGGGGACAGAGGGATTGCTAGAGATACGGATACCTCCAAATCCACCGGCGGCTTTGTGAAATCCTAGCGAAGGAAAGTAATAGAAGCTCCCAATTTGATCTTTAACTTGGAGAGCGTAAGTGTAGTTCATCCCTGGTGGAATTGGACACGTCGTTCCGTAAACTCCATCTTGGAAAGAATTTCTCCGATTTTTAATCCCACTCCTTTAAAGAAAGAAAATATTAGTATGTGTTAGATTATTGTACATGCACTTTTCATTACATTCGTGCATATAAAATTTGTTGAGCTTTTGTTATATATCTTAATTTTTTTAATATGGCTATGACGACTATATATAATAATGTTTATTATGTCAAAATATTTTAAAACTCATTTTTAATATGGCTATATATAATAATATTTTAAAACATGTTAAAGCTATTTCCATTTCTTATGAATTAAGCTGAAATTTTTAAAATTCATATGATCAATTTTCATATGATCTCAAGTCTAGCTATAAGTAAAAGCTTAAAGAAACTTAGACATTTATAGTTTTAAAAAAAAAAAAAAACTTAGACATTTGTTAGAAAGAAAAAAAAATGAGATGTACCATGATATAAGGAAAGGTTCGTCGAGATGGTTGAATACGTTAATGATGAGATTTTCATTGGTAATAGAGATGATGTCTGGTCCTGGAAACATCCCGTTGATCAATATACCCTAGAAAGAATGGTAAACAAACTTTCAATCAAATTATATATACACATAACACACATATATATATATATGTATATATATATATATATATATATACATAATTTAGTGGAGTTAATGTTAATAGATAAAGAACCTGTTGTGCAACGCCGAGAGGAGATATGTTGCCATATGTTATGTGCCATTCGAAGAATCTATAGGGATTTTCCGCAGCGACGATGCTGAGAAGAATCAATAGACCGAATATCATTGCCGCCATGTTCATACTTTTGACCTCCATTTTATGTTTGACAAAGAGGATACATATGAAATTAATGTTAACTAGGTCTGGTGTGGGAGAGAAAAATGTCTATGTATGCTAGCTATGTACTAAGATTATAATATAACAGCTCATCTTTCCCAAAGATAACAGATTTTAGAAGTCATGATTCGATAACATCCCATTTTGGTAGATGCTAGGAAAATATCTACATATACCATTCCCAATAACAATAAATTAGGGATATATCTACATATACCATACCTAATAATATTATATTACAAATTTACTCAAATGATAGATTAATTCTTAAAAAAATCTTTTAAAATATAGGCATGTTTCTTGTAAATATATAAGGTTAAACTTTCTTTCTGTTTTGGAAAAATTTCATTATAAAAATAACTATAATGCTCTTCTTTAACAAAATGAAAAAAAAAAAAAGGTCAGCATGCTCAATTCTAGACTTTCTAGTTGCCTTTTATTTTTGGGATGGTTAGAAGGGATATTAGCCCCTTATTGAGTACCATAGAAAAAAAAAAAATCTTATATTGCATAAATACAAAATCATGTTGATGAAATTAGTTGAGTTTTGTTTGAAATCTTCTTTTTAGCTTTATGGTATATATCGTTTGACTATTAATGCGTTTTAAAATTAAATACGAAATTTTACTGTGTTTATATATTTAGGATTTTTAATCTGATTTAAATTTAAAAATAAATGATTATATGTCAAATCATGGAGAGAGAGTCAAGATGAGAGATTTTTGGTTAAGTCTGCTTACAATTTGGTAACAAGGGACGATTCACCTAGACAATGTATGATGAAGTTTTATAACAGGTTGTGGAAAGTGATTGCACCATAACATGTAAGAGTATTTCTCCGGTTAGTTGGAAATCACATGATAATTATTAACTCGGAAAGGTATAGGCTCCATCTTTGTGATTCAAACATATGTCAGCTGTATAAGGGAGGTGTAGAAACGATCATTCATGTTCTTAGGGATTGGCCAGCGGAATATAGAATCGAGTAGTACCCATATGAAAGAAACAAGCTTTTTTTGCCAGCTCTCTACTTGAATGGATGCATGAAAATATGTGTGAGGGGGTCGTAACGAATGATAGCTCATGGTCTACTATCTTTGCTATGGCACTGTGGTAGAGTTGGAAGTGGAAATGTTGAAACGTGTTTGGAGAGAATAGAAAGTGCAGAGACATAGTTCAATTTATTAAAAAAAAATTCCAAGGAAGTGAGATTGACAAATGCATGGAGTGAAGAGAAGGAAGGAGCAGCGAACAGAATAGATAGAATGAATGGATAGGAGAAATCGGGACTGAGATGATAAAAAATAAATACAGATGGAGCATCACATAGCAATCCAGGACTGGCTACTGTAGGAGGGGCGCTGCAGAATGCGGAAGGTGAGTGGTGTGGAGGATTTACATTGAACATAGGGCGATGTTCGGCACCATTAGTAGAGTTGTGGGTTGTGTACTATAGACTTTACACAGCTTGAGAACGGAGAGTTATACCGAGTTGAAAGTTGATTTGGAATTGGTGGTTGGTTAACTTAAGATAAGGATTGGTGAATCGGATCCGCTGTCGTTTCTGGTACGTCTGTGCCATAGATTTTTTTCAAGCAACTGGATAGTCAGTATTTTTCATGTGTATAGAGAATTTAATCATTTAGCCAACAGATTAGCTAACTATGTATTTTATTTATTATTGGGGTTTCATGCGTTTAATTATGTTCCAAATGTTGTTGGTACAATTGTGAGGAAGGATGTAATGGAAACTACATACTACATACGAGTTTGGATATAATTTTTTTATTTTTCATAATAAAATTTGAGAAACACGTTTCCCAGTTATTCACCTAAAAAAACAATGGAGATTTGTTTCTATTATATAGCAAATCGCCAAAATCCTTTATGAAAAAGAAATCATATTTCCAAAATACTAATTGTGCATGTTTTAAGATCTATATAAGAATACAATTGTGAGATAGATTCATCAAAAACCCATTGTAAAGAAAAAAAAAATCAAAAGTTTCCTTCCGTTCAAGTAGAATTGACTTCCGTCCTTCCTTTACTTTCTCGACTCTTGAAATATGGAACATCGTCGGGGAAGATGGGAGGATGTTGCTGATAAGATGTTATCGAAAATAAACAAATTTCTATGGTTTTGGACCTTTCGTTGAAACCTAAAACATTTTCATTCCAAAATTAGATTTGTTAAAATTTAATTTTCTGGCTCAAATAACTAATTCCCTCCTAGGTGTATATTATTATTTCTAAAATAGAGTTTTGCAAAAACATGTGGTTACAAGTTTAAAATTAACAAAATTTCCGTGTTGTGTGGGATTCCTTTTTTTTGGTCAACGGTTTTTTATTCAAACTTAAATACACTAGACATGCAGAATCATATGCCACTTAGATATGCTTGTGTAAACTAAGATTTCCAATATAAGCAATTATTTACTATTTATTATTTTTTCTTTTTTAACATTTACTATTTATTCATAGCAAATACTTATTTAGATACATTGTCCAGAAATTAATCGATATATTTACCAAAAACAAATTGACCTCCGGGTAGTTAGTAACTTCTAAAATCAGCTAAAACTATTTTGACTATATAAATCAGCTACACCATACGACCAAACCACCATCCTCACCAAATCATCACGTTTCAAAATCACAACAGAAACAAAAGAAAAACATTACAATTTAAAGTTTTCAAAATCACTTACACCAAAAAAAAAAAGAAATTGTAAACTCACGATACTTACGACATGGCATCTCAAGAGTTAAAGAAAATTTGCAGCATATTAATGATTGTTACTTTATTTACTATGATGTTTTCAGCAAAAGTTTCTTATTCTAATTCAGTAGATGTGTGTGTCAAAGATTGTGTTGTAAATCTGTGTATGAAAGCATCAAAAAAAGCAACTCCAGCGATATGTGAAAACCCTTGCCAGATGTTATGTGATCCAATCAATGCTGGTCAATATTTCGTTCCTCCAAATGAAAGTCCTACAAAAAGATTTTGTAGAAGATTTTCCTGGGTATGCAAATGATTGGATGAAATTGCAAATTATCTTTTTTTCTAATGCAAAAAGTTGTATATTTATGCTTTTGTACCATTGTGTCGATTAATATTTCATGTACGTGATGATTTGGTGAGGATGGTGGTTTTAATGCAAAAAGTTGTATATATTTTTTTTTTACTATATAATGTGAATCACTTTAGGGATACAATTACACAAAGCTATATTATTCAGGCAGTTATACCGTTATATTTAAGGAATTCAATAAATTCAAGTCAAATGTGAAAACAACAATTTGCAATTGTCAACGACATAAATATGTACATACGAAGGTTTTTCTCCATCTCTAGAAATTAACATTAGTTATTATCAATTGGCAAACCAAAAAAAAAAAAAAAAAACTGTAACCACTAAATTACAATATTTTGGAGGTGTCAAAAAATTTCTTGATGATAAACTGATTAACAAAAACGATATATATATATATAAATAAATATATATATGTGAGATTTTTTTTTTTTTTTTTGGGGGGTCCTTGTGTGAGAGAATCATAATAAGAAGACTAAAAATTAAGTTTCTTCTAACAACAATTAGAAATTTAGAACTACAACTGAAATCTGTTAAATATTTATTATGCTTTGATAAATTCACTATATATAACGATATTTTCGTTTAAATAGGGAAAGTTTCCATTAAATTATATGGAAACCTACGAAAGAGCAAAAACATCAGTTTCAAGACCAACTAAAAGACGTTTTAAGGTTTTGATGAAGACTAAAAAGAGAAGAGACTTCGAAACAAATCGTATATATGGAACAAACAGAGCTTAAACTGCTACCGTTACTCTCTTCCTCCTCCCGCTTTAATTAGGGTTTCCTATTCATTTTTTCTCATTGCCAAAATTCCTCACTTTCACCTCTCTTCTATCTCACTGATTCACTTTCTTAATTCAGAGAGTGAGAATGGAAGAGGGAAGTGTGTGGCATCAATGGAGTATGTTCAGATCTCTGTTAACGATTCTTCAATGGTGGTGTTTCAACGTTACCGTTATCATCATGAACAAATGGATCTTCCAGGTTCATCATTCAACAAATAAACCTTTTGTTTTGTTTTAATCTCTTCTTCTTATCTCATTTGATACCTTTATATGTTTGCAGAAACTGGATTTCAAGTTTCCATTGTCGGTTTCATGTGTTCATTTCATATGTTCATCAATGGGAGCTTACATTGTAATCAAAGTCTTAAAGCTTAAACCTTTGATTATGGTTGATCCAGAAGATCGATGGAAAAGGATTTTTCCAATGTCATTCGTGTTCTGTATCAACATTGTGTTAGGGAACATTAGTCTTAGATACATTCCTGTCTCTTTTATGCAAACTATCAAATCTTTCACTCCTGCAACAACAGGTTTTGATAAAAAAATTCCAAATAAAAAAAGTTATCTTTTTTGTTTGTTTGTTCTGATTGGTTTATTTTGTGTGTGTGTATAATAATGTGTAGTTGTGTTACAATGGTTGGTATGGAGGAAATATTTCGATTGGCGTATATGGGCGTCTTTGGTACCTATTGTTGGTGGGATTCTTCTGACTTCTATAACAGAACTTAGCTTTAATATGTTTGGATTCTTTGCTGCTTTGTTTGGATGTTTAGCTACCTCTACTAAAACCATTCTCGCTGAGTCTCTTCTTCATGGTTACAAATTTGACAGGTCAGTCTTATATTTTCTGAGTTTTTATCTTCAATATGTGTCCTACTCATTGTCATTGTCTATCTATTTAGTATAAACACTGTATACTATATGGCGCCATTCGCGACTATGATTCTCGGTTTACCAGCATTTCTACTTGAAGGGAATGGAGTTTTGGATTGGTTTGAAACACACTCATCTCCATGGTCGGCTCTTATCATTATATTCAGCTCAGGTGTTATAGCTTTCTGTCTTAACTTCTCAATCTTCTATGTCATTCACTCCACAACAGCAGTCACATTTAATGTAGCTGGCAACCTTAAGGTAAATATGAACAAAATCTTAAAACCCTCATAACATAATATGTTTCTTCTGATTGTGTATGTGATTTGTAGGTTGCAGTGGCTGTATTGGTATCATGGATGATCTTTCGTAACCCGATATCACCTATGAATGCTGTTGGATGCGGTATAACGCTTGTGGGATGTACGTTTTATGGATATGTAAGCCATATGCTTTGTCAGCAACATCCGGGGACTCCTAGGACTCCTCGTACCCCAAGGAACAAGATGGAGCTGATTCCTCTTCTTGTTAATGATAAACTTGAGGGTAAAGTTTGAACATCATTTCAACATCTACAGATTGTTGAAAGCAAAAGTGTTATAGATTTGATCCTCAAGTGAGTGTAGTTTAACTATATGTTTCCTTTTTACTTAAGACCAGAGAAATTAGAGAAAAGTACCTTTTTCACTTACCTTAGCTTTTAATATTTGCATCTAGAAATCAAGAAAATTTATTCTCCATGTGAGAAGACCTCTTATTAACTATCTTTCCTCGTCAAACCAACTCAGTGCATGATGACCACATTTGATACTTGAAAAAGTAGGCCCATTTTGTATTCAATTATATGGTAGTGCTTTCACTTATCGCAGCTTTTAATATTTGCGTATCCAGAAAATAAACAAAACTTATAAGATACCCCTAAAACAAACCAAGGCTTAATACATTGATAAAGTTGTCACTTTGTGAATCTTTCAAAGATCAAATAAGAAAGAATATTCATTTTTTTCCCGCCTTGATAAAGTGGTTAAGACCATATTTGAAGGAAAAGAATAATTAAGCTTCTCAAACAGCTCATAAAATTCGTTGCTTTACCTTCCCTAAAAGTAAAATTAGGCTTTTTCAACTTATGTCATTGAATTTACCGCCATATCCTTCACAAACCCTGTCAAACGAGTAACAGAGCAAAGGGCAAATCCGACAGAACGGCATAAAAAAAAGATGTCTGCCTTGGAGATCGCAAAGCTACCGTTTTCTGTTCACTCTGTACAACACACTTGTCTGCTACTTCCTCTTCACCTCTCTCTTCTCCTCCGTTTTCAAAAAAGTTAAAACTTTTTTCTTCTTTCTCTCTCTCTATTGAACCAAAACCAGAGATAAGAGAGATTCTCAATCTCCACAAATTTTCCAGATTCATCTTCGATTGTCCGAACTCACTCTGTCCATTGTAACTACTGACCATTGTCCTGTAATAAAGAGAGAGTTTCGAATTTCGTAAAACCCTAGAATCGAAAAATGATAAACCCAGAAAAACCCTTCGTCTTCTTCGTGTTACTGATTCTACCTTCGAGCTTACTCTACACAGCCACGGCAAAATCAACAATCGAGCCTTGCTCAAGCAACGACACGTGTAACTCATTACTCGGCTACATACTCTACACAGACCTAAAAGTCTCAGAAGTCGCATCTCTCTTCCAAGTAGACCCAATCTCAGTCCTCTTAGCTAACGCCATCGACATCTCTTACCCAGACGTCGAAAACCACATCCTTCCTTCCAAGCTCTTCCTCAAAATCCCAATCGCTTGCTCCTGCGTCGACGGAATCAGGAAATCCGTCATGACTCATTACAAAACTCGACCTTCGGACTCACTAGGATCCATCGCTGACTCTGTTTACGGAGGTTTGGTCTCAGCTGAACAGATCCAAGAAGCTAACTCGGTCACTGACCCGTCGATTCTTGATGTCGGGACGAGTCTTGTCGTTCCTTTGCCTTGTGCTTGCTTTAACGGCACCGACAATTCTTTGCCGGCGGTTTATTTGTCGTACGTTGTCAGAGAGATTGATACTTTGGCTGGAATCGCGAGGAGGTATTCTACGACTATTACGGATTTGATGAATGTGAATGCTATGGGAGCTCCTGATGTTAGCTCTGGAGATATCCTCGCTGTTCCTTTGTCAGGTGAAAAGTCTGAAATCTTTCATCTTTACTTTAAAAATTCTATCTTTAGTAGTTTCTATTGTTAGTTGCAGTGTCAATTTTGTTTCGTTGGTCTCTGTTTGTTTGCTTTGTGTGTGTTTGAGTCTCGTTGTGGCATTGTATGGGTTTTGCCTCTTTGTTGTGTTTTTTTTTTTGGCTGAGTGTTAATGTTTGGTTTTGTATCTTCACTTTGCAGCTTGTGCTTCAAATTTCCCTAGATACGCTTCGGATTTTGGATTGATTGTTCCAAATGGTAGCTACGCTTTAGCCGCAGGTCACTGTGTGCAATGTAGTTGTGCGCTTGGGAGCCGCAAGTAAGAATCTATGATTCTCTATTTTCTGTTAACATATGTTAATTGATATGACTAATCTTATGGTGTTTATATGTGATGTGATTTTGTAGTTTGTATTGTGAGCCAGCTTCGTTAGCTGTCTCTTGCTCAAGTATGCAATGTAGAAACAGCAACCTCATGCTTGGTAACATAACTGTACAGCAAAGTAGCGCTGGCTGTAACGTTACAACTTGTATTTACAATGGTTTCACCAACGGCACTATCTTGACCTCGTAAGTATTCACATATTCTTCTTCTTCTTCTTCTCTTATCATATTACTACTAGGCACTATTATTAACCATTTCTATCTCTTTTGTTTTGTTTAAGGCTTTCGAGGTCTCTTCAACCTCGTTGTCCAGGACCTCAACAATTTGCGCCGCTTCTAGCTCCACCTGATGCTTTACCTAAGGATATGATGTATGCACCAGCGCCTTCACCTGATTTTGATGGTCCTGGATCTATTGCAGCTTCACCAAGTTCATCTGTGCTTCCTTCAAGCGGTGGTTCTTTCCCAGGTAACCCTGCTAATGGTCCAGCCGGTAGCGTCTCAACTGCTGCCTTTTCCTCATCGGTTAACTACTTCTTGATCACATTTCTCATCTCCATTGCCTTTGTGTTGTTATCTTGATTCAGACAACAATTGTTTATTTTCTTGCGCAATTTAAAAAAACTCCTTTTGTGAAATTCTTGATGAGTAAGTAAAAACCAAAACATTGGTTCTTGATTTTTAAGTTATTTTTTGAAGTTGGTTTATATCTCACAAAAACTTTTAGTTTATAAACTATAAGATGATTTTGATTCATCTCATCATATTACATCTGATCTGCCAAAATCTTTCAGTAACATTGGAAAGCAAAAACATAAACATAAAGAGTCTTCTCAAATCTCAACTTGAGTAGTAGTAGCCTTAATCTCCTGACCTTCCTTTGATTTCATCTCTTGTTCTTTGGTTAAGTCTTTACCGGTATCTACCGGCTTAACCGGACTTTTAACCGGAAGTCCCTTGATGTTTTCGTCATCGTCATCTGTCATTCTTTTGTCTTTGCCTTTTCCCCATACAACAGTGTATAGCCCCACGATTATAAATATTGTTCCAATCACACTGTAAAATGTAGTATGGTTTAATTTAATTATTTGGGTACAAAATTTCATAGGTGTTAAATATAGAAAAGGAAAAATACCTTCCGAGATGAATACTTTCAGACAAGACAACAACACCAAGAGCTGCAGTTATAACGACACAAAGTGGATTAAATGTCGCAACAAAAACTGGTCCTCTTTCTCTCATCACTACTCCTTGCACGTAATACGCCAATCCCGAACAAATCACCCCCTAATCATATCATTCAGTTTGTTAATTATCAATTAATCTTCTCCAATAATCATTCTACTAATTTAAATTAGTCATGTTTACTTACGGAGTAAGCGGCGGCGAAGAGATTTGAGTCAAAGCCGATTTTCCAAGCGCTCAGGTCACGTACCGTTACCAATGAGACGGCGGTTCCTTCTAACGTTCCCATTAAACAGATTAACGCCGTTAGTGACAGCTCAGCTGGGTACTTCTTCAGTGTAAACGACTGCGTTTTAACATAATAAAACAAAGCATGTTAGAACTTTTTCCACGGTCTAATGAGTAAACCGGAAATTGTAAATTAATTTTGGACTCACTTGTAGAATAAAAAAACCGGCCCAACCAAAAGTTCTTCCCAACAACATAAGTGTTCCCGGAATCCAGTGTTTGTCTAAATCCGCCGCAGCTGCACCACCGTGGGATCCTCCTGCACCGTCACCTCCTCCTCCTCCTCCACCGCCGAATCTTATAAAGTCAATGATTGGACCTTTGTAAAGAGTCATGAGAAGTGCTCCAGAGACTGTGATCACAGTTCCCACAACTTTGGCTATGCTTCTTACTTTCTTAAAGTTCACGCTTTCTAACCTGAAAATTTATAAAAGAAATCATGAAAATACCGTTAGTAGACTAATTGTTATATTTAGTTTAGGGATATGTGCATGAATAAACAGGAATGTTCTGTTTATTCTATATAGACTTATATTGACATCTTACGTAAGTAGAAGTGATGATCTCACTCAGCATAATTCATTTGGGTGTTTAATAATAATTACTCAAGTATCATTTCGACGAACATATACTTATGTTTTCATATGATTCCATTAATCTTGTTCCCACGGTATTGGAAAAAGTAAAAGAAAAAAAGATTGTTCAAATATATATAAGAATCAAAGTAAATAAAACTGTATAATTTACCAACAGTAATAGTATTTTTGGTTGTAATTAGTTTTGGGTAAAATATTTTAGTAATTCCACTAATGATCAAGTCGAGAAAGTTTTCTGTGGAAATCGGTAATATATGAATATAAAAAGAAGGGAACATGTTTGATAAATTCATTAATAAGAACAAGAAAAAAGTAAACCTAAAAATGATGGCCAAGACGAAGGTGATGGCGGGAAGGACATTAGCGGTAGCAGAAGCGAAAGTTGCTGAAGTGTAAGTCATCCCAACGTAGTAGAGGTTCTGATCCAGCACTGGCCTGTCATTTTATTAACGTACTCATTAGTTAATTTTTTGTTTAAAATATTATTATCCTATATATATAAAAAATGCTATTATCAAAAGAAAACTTTTGTTTAAAATGGTATTATCCTATATCCAAAAAAAAATTTTGTTTACATATTATCACTACTAATATTTCATGAACTATATCAGAAGATTTTTCCCAAAAGAAAAGCATTCGGGGTTCTTAAACCATCTTCAATAATTAAAAATCTCTAATGAATATCTAAATCTTATTAAATTAATATTTTTAATATGTTTTAAATATTTAATTAAATTTTTAATTGATGAAAAGAAAGTGAACCAATCACATTAAGATAAAATTCTTCACTATTTAGTGAAAAAGTTCTAAAATTAGAACTTTTACCCTCTCTTAACAATTTGTTTTATCTTTCATATTTTTCTATCATTTTCAAATTTTTAATTGCTAAAAAACTCCCTTATAACCCTTTGTTGGAGATGCTCTTATAGTTCTTTTTTGTGAATGAAAATGATAGGTGAGTGATTAAAGAGTATTACTCAATAAAACCGAGCAGCGCAATTTGGAGGAATACTCTAAACGTCATCTTCGGCCTTGTTTTCCTGCATAATCATAACAATAATACAAAAATACTTTAAGTTAATTAACTTGTATATGTACTGAAGCTTCTATTTATAACATAGCTACTGTCAAACATGACTTTTATTTCTCTTGAGTTTGACGTTAAATAGCAATCTATATATGATACACACGCCAAAAAAATATGATAGTTCATTTCATATTATGATAGTTTTAAAAAAATGACAGTTCAGTAGTTTAAACTATGTTAACTAATTTACATAAAATTATTCTTTCTATTATACAGATTCAGTCTTGAATTTGGGGTTTTACAACTAGCAGAATAAATATGATGAATTAAGAAATATATATACCTTTCATGATAAAGAGCAAACGGAGCGATGACGGCGGTGGCGATTGCATGGCGATAAACGGCTAAGACGTAATGGTTCATGCCATGCTTAAGAGAGACCATGGTGATTATGTACATACCGGCATAACCAAATTGCATAGATATCATTGCTAAGTATGGTTTCACTCTATTCATTAAGCCTCCCCATATTTTCTCACTCTCCATGTGATCTCACTAATTAATTTTTCTCTCGCTAAGTTTCTCTTTCTTGTTTGTATTTGATGTATTCAAGTCGACTTAGTTATGACTGTGAATGATTATACACTAGAAGAGACTACCTGCTTATATAGCCAAATTGTGCTGACACAAAAGGCAATATACGAGTGCATATTACAAGTTGGTTATTTGAGCATCACTACTTTTAAAATATATAATTTAAAATTCTCATCAAATAAATATCCAGTTTGTGTGGCTAACTATAGTCTTGTTCAGTTGTTCTATATAGTCAAAACCGGAATTAGGTTGTGAGTTTCATTACATATTTTGATTTATTTTATTGGACTATTGGTTGTGAACACTTGCGTATGAAATATGGGGAATATTTATCTTGATAGTTAAGATGGCTGGGTTACTCTAATCTGATTAAGATCACTAAGTAAGGAGAATCTTTTCGTCAATGTTTTATTTATTAATCTATTGGTAACGGATCATAAAATATAGTAATGTAGCATATATACCAATATAATTAGACTTTTACATCCAAGCCGACCCGAACCATTAACCATATATATTCGTAAGTTATAACTTATAAGCAAATAGTTTCGAAGAATCCAAAAGAATATATGCACTTACATTATATATTTGTTTATATATACAATCCACTTGCAGATGTCATCCATTTTTATCCACTCATCACATTTTTCGAATCTGCAAAAAGAGAATTTAGTATCAACCTGAATATTCACGAAACTATTCATCTCTTGTCATACATGTATATATATATTATGGTATGCAAGTATGCAACATTTTTCCATTAATGTGTGTGATTATCATATTTGCAGCATCAAAAAAATATTTTTATTTATTTATTTTGATAAAAACATCAACAAGATTTTATGAGCGAATAAATGTCTTCCTGTATATATGCAAAATCAAAACAAATTTAAAGTACGTACTAGAATTGACGGGACACAACTCTTTCAATTTCAAAAAAATATTAATATTTTCCAGGACTTGCGAATTTATTCTTGTACGGCCGTGTGTGAATGATCCGTTGCGTGAGTGATCCGTTGTGTGATTGTGTCGTATGGTCTATGGATAATGACCCAAAAATATTGAAACGTAACCAACGAGGTAATGAGATAGCTGATTGAATATTATATTTGTATATAATGTAAAAGCAAATGATGGTTAGGTTTAGTGGCTAAAAATAAATGCGTGTAATAATCTTATTCATCTTGTCGCCGATAATAGATAGGGGACATTGTGGTGGTTTGAAGAGTGGACACCATCTCACCCAAAGATTAATCATTTATATTATTTTCTATAGTCTAACTTATAGTTCGATCGTACCACATTTATGGAAGAAGTACATGTAAGTGCATGCACAAGTGAATATAAACGTAACCATAAGATCATAAAGACCGTTGTTGCCAATTTCTTTACTTCAATGAGGAAATTTATTTTTACAGTTTGGATGATTTTATGGATTGAATTAGCTGGATGGATCTTTTTGTATGTGAAAAAGATCTTCGTGAAAATGTAAATCTCATACGCTGGGAAAAGGACGGAAAAATACATTTTCATGTGGATATAATGTTGAACAATATTTTGTATGTATACTCATAATTTATGTTATTTATACAATAATAGAAATATTGATAAATGTTCGTTAAATAATCTAAAAATACATGTTTTTAGCTATTTTGAGTTTTTGACTGTTACACGAGGTAATTGAACTGCAAAATGATTTCCATTTATTTTTGTACATAAATTTTAACTATTCGTACAATCAGTTATAAAAATTTATCATTTATTCCGTCAAAACCTATCTCATTTTTATATTCTATTGATCACAAGAGAATGAGTCTATACGTACAAAACCTTACATCAAATAATCAAGAAAAGTTTACAAACTAAGTGATCTATCTACAAGACTACAATATACATAAGAATATGTAATGTTTGCATATTTCTTATTAATTGGTAGGAGTAAAAGGAACCACGTTTTGTCCGGTAATCAAGAGTATTATTAAAAATTATCGTAAAAACTCTAAACTAATGAAGCAAAAGCGAAATAAATGTGTACTTTTTGTAACACATTTCGCTGTGATTCGTCCCATGAAACGACAAGCGTAGTTAGGTCCTTCTAATGCGACGCGGCTACTAGTGCTCTTCCTTTCGTCGTCAGCAAGGCTGCCTGCTTTTGTTGTTCCGATTTATATTCATATTATATCAAGATTCGTATATCCTTACAAGATTGGTTTCTTCTATGTTCCTTAAAATATATATTATAAACAAGGGTGCCTTTAACCAAAAAAAAATGATAAACAAACATATACGCAACATTTTATTTTCTTTTGCAAATCTGTAAATCCGACATCAGTTTTTTAGTTTTTGCGTGTGTGGACGTTATAAACAAAATACAAGGTATAAGATATAGGAAAACTTTTAGAGAGGTGATACCAAGTAAAAGAGTGAAGAAATATTAAGAAAAAAATATGAAAATCAAACATCCTAAACCATGGAGCTAGGAAAAATTAAAAGAATAGGATTTGGTCCGAAGTGAATAAGCCAAAGAAGTTATCATTTCAAAATAGTAGATTATAGTATTTAACATTTGATTTGAAGGTGATTCAATATAAACATCGATCTTCACTGAATAGAAATCAGTTTTGAATTAAAAGTTCATAATAATTTTCGTTGATGGCAAATTCGGTAAAACAAAAAGTGGGTGAAGAATGAACTTGCTAATTCCGTTGATGTCAAGTGATGTTGTACGCACTGGTTGAAAGAATATATGATAAATTTTAGGAGAGATCTGAAATGTTTATAAACTATCTGTTGATATGATATAAATTAATTAAAATATATATTCTCCATGCCAGTTACAGACAGGAAAACAGTATGTGAATGAACAATCGAAGTAAAGATGCTTCTTCTTATTATATATGTTTCCTCTCAATCAAGCAAAATATATTCGAACATATCTTATCTGTCGTTTGATGCCACTTATCATCATCACTCCTAAATCTGTACGAATGGGCATCGACTGGCATTTCACATTTATCCTAAAGTTTGATTTTGCATGTGCATGGTACCATTTTAGGAGTTTTCACAATGATATAGCATTTCAATTCTCATTAGTCGTTCATTCCAAAATGCTCATCATGCAACAATATCTATATTAAAATTACTCGATTTTTGCTACCCTTATATACATATATATATATAATATAAAACAATCTTCACAGAATTTACGGTTAAGATGTATATAAAAAATTACAAATTAGTTTACATGAAACCAAAATGTATAAAATAATCTCATCAGCAATAAAATATTTGTTGGTAGTATTTGTGGAATTTTGATATTTTGGTGATTATTTTGGAAAATAAAACCGAAAAATATAATATGGTATTATTATTTTAAAAAATTCCCCATATATTATATTATTTATTATTTCATTGCAATTACTATGAATATATATCATGCATGCCTATCCGAAATTTGACATCAGTTTTTTCTAACAAAGTTTCGACTTGCTATGGAAAATTAACAGGCAATATATATGGTTGGTTCGTTATTTTCTTCGAATATGTATTAGATATAGTATATAAATACATACTCTTTGCGAGTTTACGTCACAAACAGTGCTAACATGGTATGAAACCCATTACCAGCCAATTGGATTGTGTTCCTTTTTCCATTGGGAGTGGAATCTTACAACATATACAGAATACGTAAAGTAAGTACTCTTTTACTTACATACATTTTTTTGTTAAAGACAAAAATTAATATAATAGTATGTTAGTATAAGCTTACATACATTTTCACATATTTATGATGTAACATCTCTATAGAATTGACACACACAAAAAAAAAAAACATCTCTATAGAAAGAGATAAGCGAAATAAAAGAGGAAGTGATTAATCCAACATTTTTGAATGAATGTGAATGGTAATTAAGTGTGAGGTGTGAGGCTCTCGTACGATGGGGTACGAAAGAATTAACTTTGAGTTGAATGTAAAAAAAGTAAAAAAGACTTTTGAGTTGGATTCATGCTTGGACTCCATCTTCCATAACTCCGGCTAATGGATGACACATCTTCTTTTTTTATATGTAATTAATCTATATTCCAAATTCTATGATTTCTCATACAAGCATTAACTTTATATTTTATTGTTATTATAGAGAGATCCATTGTCTAGGTAAGCAAGATGATATCAGCAAAACAACAGCGAGAAAAAGAGAAAAATATACATATTTTATCTTAACTAGACAATTTGAAATTCATTCCAAAACGTTTTTGATACGAGGTGGTGTCTATAAATTAGTGGTGAATTCATAGATGACCTAACCAAATGTATTTGGTTAATTCTTCCATTATTAATAAAATATGTATTATATTTGCTCTGATCTGATGGCTAACATCTAAACCAAGTATATTTGGGTTCTTCCATTACTACAAAAATTTATTATATTTGCTCCGATAGGATGGCTACCTGTTCCCACACATGAAAGAAAGGGACATGTCATAGAATAAGCTTGTCTACATGATAATCAGATCAGACTGTCTTCTTCACAAGAACGTCACCAAATTTTATCTTAATCTTGATTGCTTAGCACCATGATAATCATGTTAACTAACATTCATGTCTCGGAAAATACACATGAAAATAAAATAAAAACTTTGATACATTGTCTCATTATTGTATATTTTTTCCCTCTACTCCAACAGAGACCAATCAAAGTATAAAACACAAAGTGATCTGTGAACAAACTCAAAAGATCTCTAACTATCGATAGTAGTAGTAAAGTTTCACAGAGAAATATAAAATGAAAAAGGCGTTCTTCGATTTTTAACCAATTGACTCTACAAACTTGATCTTATCCCCTCTTTTTTCAAGGTGAGGGATCTGTGATGTTACTATATATAGCAAGTATCCTTCAAACCAAGTTTTTAGATGAGTTTCTTCTTGTGGAAATATCGCTTCAAGTACCATAACTGTGCACCCGCAACCGAAAGGCAAACACCTAGTGACATTATACTGAACCAAGCCACTCTTGAGTTGGTTGCTTCACTCACTTCTCGCATCTCCGATTCCCTGTATCCAAAATTAGCTTTTTATCACTATGTTCTGGCACCCAATTTGATTCCCAAACTTCAAGAGATAACATTTAATCGTGCAACAAGGCGAAAGAACACATACCTGTTCTTTATATACTCTATGTTCTCACGAATCGCCTGAACTAATCCGTCAAGTCTCCTCAACTGAAGCTCAACACCCTGCAAATACACGTTCATAACAGTGGAGTTATCACATTAGAAAGAAGAAGAAGAGTACCATATATGTAAAAAAGAAGGACTTGCCTCGATCTTTTCCTTTTTAGCAACAGAGTCCCAATCTTTAGCTGCGATACCCATCTTCCAATCAACTCCAAGGGTTAGAGGATTGGGCTGAGGATGACTGGAATCAATCCAGAAACAAGCCAAGTAGTTTCCGGTTTCTTGAGTTGTAAACGCAAACTGACCATGTGTTACATTTTCTTGGCTATGAAGAGTGTTCCCATAAGGTGATGTTACCTATCCAACAAAGTAATCACAGAAAATTCAAGACACCATAAAATCTTATGCCACGTTTTAACATGCAAAACAAATTTGCATCCTTCAAAACTATAAAAACTTGAAATCTACAAACCTGATTACCACGAATTTCGGAAGAAACTATCACAGTAGAGCACAAAACATGAAACTTCGATTAAACATGTTCCATCATTAGCTTAATAATAAGAATGTATAATGCATACACAGAAAAAAAAAATCAAAACTTTATAAGAAGATTGATATGATTGCTCTCTCGAGTCTCAACAACACACATCAATGATCAATGAGTATAAAGCACAATCCAATACACACAAGTTTGATTCTTTAAACCAAAACCCTAGCAGAGACCTAAAATTGAAATTTAAACCAGTAAAATTGAGCAAATCAATCTGCTCAAAGCAATTCATTTTGTTTGCAGCGATTCAAGCACAATCGGAACCATACCTTAGAAGAAATGGTCGGTGTGTGTTCAGGATTCTTCTCATCGACGACATAGTAATCAGCCAAAACGACGACGTGGCTATGTATCTCCTCGGAAACACACTTCGTCCCTCCCGACGGCGGAATCGTCAACCATATAGCTTCGCCGTAATTAACCGTCAATAAGAACAATACCACCGTAAGAAACCGCGAAATCTCAGAGATTCTTCTAATCGCCATCGGAAGCAACGACGAGGGTCTTCTTCTTCTCTCTTTTTTGGCCCCAAGTCTAAGCCAGAGAAAGGTCAAAGTCCCAAAAACAAAGAAGACAAAGAGACTCCACGCGCCACGTGTTGTAAATGATGCGCGTGGGGTTGGTTTAGTAGGATTGATGTGGTTTGGTGACTTGTTTCAACTCTCAACGTAAGATCAACCAATCAGCTTCTGAAGAATGGTACACGTGGCGTATTTATAGCGGAGGTGGCGCGTCATTGTGTTGATCTTATTCTTACCTTCTGAATGATTTAGTGGGTTTTTGTTTACCGGCTTAACACTATTTTTCAATCTACCTTTTTTTTTAGTTATTTTCTTCTCAAAGTGGATTTACATTTTAACCACCATTAACGTTTATAGTTTGTGCAGTGAAGGATTCGAGCCATACAATTATTACATTAAATAGAAAATTATTGCGAAGGTGAGTTACTACCAAGAGGCCGATTAAATTTACAACAAATTATTGGGTATTTGGTGTGTATCATTTAAATCAAGTTGTACAGTATAACGTTTTTAGTGTTTTAATGATTTTTTATAAATATGAAAATGCAAATATAAGGAACTTAAATACTTTTAATTGGGCCTGCCTACTGTCTAGTGTAATCTAACACTGCAGAAATTGATGTTAAATGGGCCAACAACTATTTACATGACCCATAATAATTCGTAATTTGGGCTTGCAAATGCCTTCCCAACTATCATCATTGTTTTCATTGTATCTCAGAAAATACTAAGGTGCTTGTCCAAAAAAAACAAAAACGTATATAGGGTACAAAAACATATACGATCAAAAGAGTTTACGAAACAAAAAATGTATGGGTTCTATCGTATTTTATGTCCCCACATCATTTTTAACATTTTCAAAACCGACTAAGTCATAGATCTGAGGTATACACAAAAATGATTTGGTGGTTGAACCTAGTTCACTGGATCCATTCTATATGGCTGAATCTGCAACGTATACATACATATTTAATGAAAATTAAATAAATAAACCTTTAACGTACACCACTTAATTTTCCTCGAAATTTCCTTGGCCATGCTGTGACACTAATCCTCCGAAATTATTATGATAAATATACACAAATAATAAATGTTTAAACTATTGTAGTTGAGATTATATCGTGGTGATCTCGTTGAGTAATTGTAGGGTTGGAAATTCGTACGGAAGGGATACGGTCAATTAATAAATAGTAATGCACATTATTGGATTTTCCATTATTCATCAAGATGTATAAATACCATTTGCCTTTTTTCTGAAAATAAAAACATCTTTATACGCTTTTCACAAATAGTGTCCTTTATTTTTACTAATAATAAGTTTTTCACAACAAAAATTATTGAAATTCTAAAACAATTTCCTTTTAAAATGTTAGATTAATTTTAAAACTATACTCTTTGTGAAATATAGGAAATATATCCTCTATATTTTTTTCTTAAATAAATTGTGAAAATTTTAGACCATCCGCACATAATATTTTCCGGTATATAACTACATTTTAACCGTAAGTTAAAGGTTGGAGAGCCATAAAATGGAAGTGTTTTTGTACCCTACCAAGTGAAGTTGTACTAATCTTCTGTGTTTGTTTAATCAAAAAGGATTAATATATAGTCATGAATCGTAAGAAACTAAACATCAATTCTTTAATATATTGACAAACCTTCTTGTTGTTTAGTTTTAAAATTTCCATTCAAATAGGTGTCAGTGATGAAATAAGTGTTAAAAGTTAAAACTCAAAAGTGAAGTTGAACGAAGCCACGCTCGAGATGCTTCTTCTCTTCATGCAAACGCAAACTTTGGCTGGAAAGCTGACAAAAACCCTCCCTATATTCTCTCTCACATCTTGAAGAGTTTTGCTTAAGACCAAAGTGAGAAATCTCAAGACGAAGACAACAAATTAAAGTACCATCCCATGATTAGTCTTAAGCTTTGTGAGAAAGTCAAGGCTGTCCACATATAGAACATGTCATCTCCCATCTTTTCCTATATACGATCATGTGCTCTTTGCGTGTCCTAAAGTCATATGCTTTATTGTTTTTCTATTTTGGCAATTATTTATATAATATCAATCTTTAGCATAATGTTGAGTTAGATATATATGTTCGCTTAAACTATATTGGTATCACTACTTTTATTATTAAAAAAAATGTAAGAGAAAAATCTACTTGCAATTCGAAATCCCAAATGATTCAAAGCCAAATTAAATAACAGTTTTTCACGAATAATGTATTGTAAATTTTGGAATACCAAATACACAAATATTTTCGATATGTATGCGATATGTATGATGCATGACTAGTGGTGAAAGTAGCATAAACTACGAAAATAAAACTAAAAGAATTCGGAAGATACATACACGAGTGAGAGTGACGAGAGAAGACGCGGTTTGGGATAGGGTAGCAAAGAGACAGAATGAGAACAGCTGTAATTTGAAGTCACTCTCTTAGCAATATAGCATCATCACCTTATCCCACACTCTTCTGACTTCACTCTTCGTTTATCTTTTTTTTTCTCAACACAACTCTTCCCTATTTTGGCTCATTCCTTTTCATTTCATCATTCTTTATTTATTGTCTTATTGATTTTTTAATATTCCATGTTTATTACCCCCATTTGTATTCTATTTTTCAATTAGACACTTTTCTTCTTTTAAGTTATGGGCATAAGCTTATAATAATATCTCCAAACATAAACCATATCAGATTATTTCATCTTATATATATATATATATATATATCCGGTTTTTTTGTGTGTGTCTATATGTTTTGCTGTTTAGTGATACGTACCACTCCTGCTAATTAAATAGCTTTTTGTATGTAACATGTTGCGTTATGGTTTATAAATATTACTCAATGATTATAATACTTTATATCAAACGTATTTAATTTATGTTAATTACTGTGGCGTATGACGTCTCTATTTTGTTAACGCGTAAGTTACTCACAAAAGTCACAAAGCCATGATGATAACCGCTGTTATATTTAACACCAAGTTGTAATACAGATTTAAAACACGACTATTCTTTATTTAGACTTTGATAGTAAAGAGTAATTGGCGTTAATAGACGTCAATCTAATAAGAAAATTAACTGAAATAAATTCTATAAGATGGAAAAAAGTATTCTAAGAAATAACATTTTGTTGCACCTATATTTGGATATTTTACTACTCTTTTTTGTTGTAACCAACATGATAAAAATACATTTAAATTTTCCATAAAAACTTACAAAATATCTTATAAAATAGAAAAAAATAAAAATTTTAAACATCGTATGTAATATGAGCTAGGGAATATAAATTAGAGAGTAAATTAAACCCACTAGTTTAATCCGAAAAGAATAACATAACCAACAAATAACGAACCATAAATGGGGCCTCTTTCTTGGAAAGATCGTATACGAGTTAACGCGTTAAAACGTAGCTGTAATTTGTAATCTCCTGATAGCTACGTATTGTCAAAATATAAAAAGAAAAATGAGAACATCAACCTAAAAATTATAGGATATTTAGAATCACCCCCTCGATTTGCTCATCAAGTTGCGTCCGTACAGCTAGGCTATAGTATACTATGTTCCTAATTACCTATTCCTAACACTATTGACTCTAATCGGTAATACATTTTTGTTTGATACTCTATTAATTTTATGCTCGAAATATATGACAAATTTAAAAAAATAATTAATAAAAATACATATTTATTTTATACTAAATATTTATCTCGGTATACATGTTTTGCTCTATATACCGAGATTTTTAGACACACATTCAAAAAAATCAATAAGAAGATGCAAAACTAGCAAACTAACATGCAAAACTAGCAAACGAACATCTTTTTTATTTGCTATATATAAAGAAGAAGAAAAAAAGTAGCAAATGGTGTTTAAAAAGGCCATGTTTCAGGTTCATTGTTTGAACACTTGGGCAAAGCCTTAACATGCATCTAATTTCGAATTAATAATTACATTCCAAAGATATACTATTTTTTTTTTAAATGAGAAAAGAACAAAATTGTATTAATGCCAATTGCGAGGATAAAGAGAAAATAGAAGAAAAACACCTGTCATGCACCACAATGTCACATTCATACACAAGAAACCATACTATATTTCATTTGACCCTATTTTAGATTTATATCAATAAATATAATATCTCATCTCTTCTTCTCCCATACCCCTCCCAAAATAAATTCATCGCTATATATAAATCTCCTCCTCTCACATTAATTCTCTATCCATCACAACTACAACAACAACAACAAAAACCCAAAGACCAATCTCTTCACTTGATCAATATAACTACATTGTGCAGTCAGTTTACATAGACACAACAACAAAACCATGGTGAAACAAGAACGCAAGATCCAAACCAACACAAAACAAGAAATGCCTTTGTCTTCACTGTCTCCTTCTTCATCTTCATCTTCAACTTCGTCATCGTTGTCGTGTAAAAACAAGACCAAGAAGAGTAAGATTAAGAAGTACAAAGGAGTGAGGATGAGAAGCTGGGGTTCATGGGTCTCTGAGATTAGGGCACCAAATCAAAAGACAAGGATATGGTTAGGTTCTTACTCAACAGCTGAAGCAGCTGCTAGGGCTTACGATATTGCACTCTTATGTCTCAAAGGCCCTAAAGCCAATCTCAACTTCCCTACTTCTTCTTCTCATCATGTTCTTGATCTCTTAGATGAAAAGACTCATTTGTCCCCTAAATCTATTCAACGAGTCGCCGCTCAAGCTGCCAACTCATTTGACTATTTCGCCCCTTCGTCATCAGCACCCTCGTCACCGTCCGATCATGATCAGCAACATGATGATAATGATAATGATGAGGATGGGATGCAATCTTTGATGGGATCTTTCGTGGATCACCATCATGTTTCTTTGATGGATCCATCATCATCATGGTATGATGATAATCATAATGGGATGTTCTTATTCGATGATGGAGCTCCGTTTGATTACTCTTCTCAGTTAAACTCCACGACGATGCTTGATGAGTACTTGTACGAAGATACAGATATTCCTCTTTGGAGTTTCAGTTGATCCGACGGTCCATAATTCATACTTTAGTTTTTATATATATATTTCTATCATTTTTTTAATTCTTTTAATATGTTAATTAATATACCACTCGTCGTAACTTTTTTTTCAAGTTATTTGTTGCTTGAAGAAAATTGACGACGAATACGACTACAATATACATGTTTTTTGGATCATTGATAATAATATATATAATTGAATGAAGGTTTTATATGTAGCTATACTCGATACGATTCGGATTTAATGGGGACTTGGGAAGTTCACATGAACAAGAGACCTTTTTTGTCACTTCTTTGACTTTTTCATGTGGGGGTTTCCTTTTAAATCAGTGTTATTAATAATTAATAAATAGTACTGGTTTGTATTGTAATAATATACTTTGCATATGAAATAAATATGATATTCATAATGTATGAGTTTGGATCATTTTTCAACTCATTTACTTGTGATGTGTTCCATGTTGCTGGCATTATGTGATCATTTTGCAATCCAATACATTACCTTTGTTTTATGTTCTTATTTTGGTAAGTGGTAAAGCCGATGATGTATAATTGAGAATCATTTTTCCTTTCACTAGTTGACAACAATCATTAGTTACAAGACATATTTGATACTGGTAATTAAAGTTCTTATGTAAGTTAATGTGCTAATTAATTAATTGAGAACAACTTTTTCCCCCATGTCTCTTCATAATTCATCAATTGTTTGATAAAATACTATTATGTGAAGTACTATATTCAGAAGAATCTTACTGTTTCATGTGCCGTGGAAAAGTTTGGTATGGCAAATAATGCACACATTGCTTGGGGATAAAGTTCATATCTTTGAAACTTGAACTTTTTAAAAAAAAATGTATATCAATTTAATCATTTCTTGTTTGTTTAATTTATTTTTTCTCTTTCGGGAAAGAATCCCATGGAGACAGAATTGCAGTCAAGGGATATAACTACAAAATAATTATTTATATGATTCACTAATGACTAATGCAGACTGATTTTAATATCATTTTCAGAGCACTCAAATTAATTCAAATCATGAAACTGAATTTTAATCAGATTTATTTTCTCTATCGCCAAAAATAGGAGATCTCTAGCTAATTATAGCCTAGTAATAGTCTTTGCTTAATTTTGTAAAATTGATTCTGCCAGTAGAATGAATACAAGTTTGTTAATAGAATAACTGATTAAAAGTTTTAGAGCTCTTTAACCAAAAATATATATATATACAGTTGAGTGATATTCACGAAAGCAAACTGTGATCGATAGTCAAATTGAGGTTCGATTTTTGTTGATAATTATTTTAAGATATGCAATGTGTAAAAAGAATAGACCACAAATAAAATTTCCTTTAGTGTAAATGAGAGATGCGGTTGAAATAGTTTATTGTCTAGACCATTTAAGCCTATACGTTTGGTTCACCTTTAAATGAGTGGTGTGGTTAGTGTCCACACAAAACTTGATGTTGTAATTGTTCTCTTAAATTATAAGCAACTGTATCATAGTATTTCAAAGAAATACAACCTCTAATATTAAGTGCAATAACTTCTTCTTCTTTTTTGTCAACAAACGCATTTCTATGTTAAAACTCGAATAGGTATAGTACATACTACATCATCAGCTAAACTTGAAATCTAATACAAGCTTTACGAGCAAAAAGAATCTCTAACATTTCTATTACCAATCGAGTTTTTATCACACGTTTGCTCGTACGTTTTTCAACATGGTTAAAAAATCATGAGACAATTTTACATTATTTTCAATACATGAATTCGCGCAAGCATTTGTTTCTTAGTGTGTCCTTTTAGGATTCGATGTTATTTGTTGGTTAGCGTGTATACGTACTTGGTCTAATAGTTTAAGTATTGTGATCATATCCCATGAATCTACACTAGTAGTATATGAATACCGTATAAATAAAATAATAAATGACATAATTAAATGGGTTGTTCACATAATTTTGAGGGCCATTAAGATATATGGGACCCCATATAAGAAGATAACGTGATTTAATAAGACAATGATCATATGATTCAGATCATATCATTATGAAATCTGAATGTGTAGTGTATAGCATTCGTCAAAGGTTTTATTTTGGTGCAACTTCGAAGGGACATCTTAACCTTTAATGTTTGAGATGGGAACCTTGAAGCCACATGACTTGTCTCCTGCTCAACGCTCATTTTTTAATTGTCTTCTTTTTCTTCAGTGATATGAGATTCGGCGTCCATGGGCTTTTTTGGCCCGTTATTCGATTTTTTTGGTAAGCCGTAATCGATTTCGGCTGCAAATTTTTTTTTCTAGGATTTATTTCATTGTAACTTTCATTTTCCGAAATAAAAGCTGTCAACCAAAAAAAAAAAAAAAAAGAAGAAAGAAACTATTGGCCGAAAAAAAATCTGTTCAATTTTAATATTATCTTCCCACTATGTAAAGTTAATGGGCTTTCAAATTGCATTAGGCTTTAAAACAGGCCCAGTCAGGGATTTATAAACCAGACTAAACTCGTTACTCCAGTTTGTGGCATATAGATAAGGTAACGCAATGATCGTTTTTTTTTACTTTAAGTGCTGTTTAGTAAGCAAAAAGAAAGAATTTATTATAGCAGGATGAATCATTATGGTCATATTTTTAAGATAACAGTCATAGGATTAAGATCAACGGAAGTCAATATAGTCGACGGGATTAGGTTTTTACTTTTAATTACTATTTTCCTTTTTTTGCATCACTCTTTATCCAAAAAGTTGTATTTGTTCGTGTCGTCGCATGACATTTATTTTTCTACTTGTACTTATCTTGATTCTGAATATTGGCGGCGGATGACAGAGTTGTCATTTACTTGACGTGGTCAAGTAAATTTTTTATGACAGACCTAAAGCAAAAATAACTTGAATTGTTTGGCCGCTTTCAAAAGTTAGTAAGCTACCAAACATGTGATGCCAAGCTTTACAGGCCAAACACATTTGTGTTGGAGAAAAAAGACTTTGTGCCAAAAGGATTGTTTGCTAGTAAAATTAAAATAACCTCTACACATATATATATATTAATATATAATTGGGTTAAAGTTAAGGTCATGTGATTTGTCCTTTACCTTGTGTGAGTTTTCTTTTAAATAAATAATTGAGGCATATATCTCCGATCTCCTTAACATGGGTGACGACGAGACCTTAACCAGTAGTCAAAAACATAAACACATATATTTGTCTTAACTCTTTAATCACGATTCAATTACGAAATATTTTTAGATATTTATTTGGTGTTCTCAAAACGTTATGTTGAAACCCACAAAAAAAGTAATTATTCGGAAGGAGTTGATATCGTTAGTAAGAAAATCTTTTGGCAATAAATTGGCACACGTTTAAAAAAGGTTTTGTCCACAGAGAGTCAGAGACAACACCAGTTGCAGATTTAAATCAAATCTAATTTATTTTGCAGAAAATTCAAACTCAATTATAATGACGATTAAATTATTCATTGCATGTTAACAAAAAAAGGTATTAACTTCGTTTCAAAAATTACTTCTAATTATAACGTTAAACACTTTCTGTGAATATGGAACCCACAATATCTGTGGAGAAAGATGGTTGATTAAATTGTAAGCAAACAATTTTTGTTTTCTTAATTGTTATTGGAAGATGAGCCATCAGCCATCCAATTGGACAGTAGGGAATGGCCCATAGCAAATTGGTAGACTCCAAATTTAAGGATCACAGATTTAAAAGGCGACTTGAACTTATTTATTTTAATAATGCAAGTTGTAATTATGTTGTCTGCTTGCAATGTTTGTAGTAACCTGCTTAAAGTTAAGAGATCAATGCTCCCAAAATAAATATATATAACAAAATTATGTAATTTCAGTATAACAAAAGTAAGGATAAATTTCAGTATTATTTGTAAGCGTGATGATTGCATCGGAGAGATTTACTTGTCAGCTCATGTTTTGAATCCAAATAGTAATGGACAGTTCGGAAACCTTTGAAAACCATTGTTAATCTTTTTCACCCCCATTAACTCATAATTATGTAATGTCTTTGTTTTCTAACTATACCAATTTGTCTACTCGAGAATAACGTGGTTTTTGTGGATCGAATTAGGTATAGTGTAGTTCAAGTCGAGTAGCTTTGGCGGTTCAGCGTTCCTAATAATACTTTGCGGCATGCTCTCTAAAAGCAGTTGAGTAGCTTGTTTTAGGTTGATTATGTTTCCATATCAAATAAATCACATCAGTTTTATTTCATGTTATCTAAGATTTTAACTCAAGTGAGCTTTAGATGGTTCGAATCTAATCAAAAAATCAATAAAATGCATAACACAAAATTCTAAAAGTAGATAAATTCAACCCAAAAAAATGCAATTTTGTTTTGGATCTCATTCAGATCCAATGTGAAGTGAACCAAACTAGAATTTGTCATTTGTGGACCAAACCCAATCAAAATTCAATTACATATAATCTAACACAACTTCCCCCAAACCAAACAAAAAGAAGTTTTAAATAGAACCAAACCTGAGTTCTTGAAGCCTAGTCCTAATATATAGATGTACTGAAATAGTGGAAGAATTAGCCTCAATTATTTTCACATAAGTGTAAGTTGAAAGCCGTACATTGACTAAGTTATTAATTTTTTTATCAGCAAGTAGCACCCCTTGGACCAACAATTTCAGTAAACCCTGCATTCGTTTAATTTAATACTCCAATATGTATTTAATTAAATATACATGAACAACAATTAATTACAAATACATTAAAAAAACGCAGAAGTCGTAACAATGATTATTCCCGTTTATATACTACTACTAATTACATTATACATTTTTTAATCAAAAGAGGCAGAGACATGCATGCCGAAACAAGCATTCCTCTTCTGACTCTCACATCCACAGTTTATTAATTTTGGAATATTAAGGTGTTAAATGATTATAGTTGTCATATTGATATAGGTCGATGTTTTGATTTTTAAAAGATAAGTTCTGTTTATCAATTATTGATGCGCGTATGTATATGTCTCTATTTATTACGTTTATCTAAACTTTTCATATGGTGTCGACCGTTCAAGAAGCTAAATTATATTACGAGCATATAATGTATATTACTATAATTTTTCTTATTTTCATTTTAAATGTGAAAATCTTATTTATACTTTTACTTCTGTCATTAAAACTTGCTCGTAGTTAAAACTTAAAATAGATGCATTTATATATATTTATGGGACTACTTTTTATTTTCTGGGAAATCTGTAAACCGTAATGTCGCTCTGCAGAATAATTAATTTGCTTAGCAATTTCCAAGTTTGATAGTCAACAGTTAAGTCAAAATGCTGTCAGTAAAATTACACGCGGGAGGTAAGAAATTGAGGTCACCTATTATTTGTAAATTATATTTGAAGACATTTAAAAGGTCAGTGCTGCTCAATTCAAATTTCAGATATATAAAAATGTATATCTAGACTTTAATACTGTTAATTCATAACTATAGCATTTTTAAAATATTTTGAATTTGCATGAAAGTGAACACTTATTTTATAAATATTTTGTTAGAGGTTAAAGACTTACTATAGTCTAGTAAGTCTAATGGTTTTTCTTTCTTTATTCTTATTTTCTTTAATTTTTGACAGCAGTCTAGTGGTTTATTTGAAAGAATGTAATGTGTTGAAAATCGTTTTCAATATTTTTGAAGATGCTTAAAAATTAAATTGTAAAAAAACTAGTATCAAACAAGAGATTTTCCTTTACAAATTATAAATTAGAAGATTATTTTGGGTAAATAAATTGGAATATTCTGATATAGTTTCAAGCTCTGTTTTGGAGTATTTTGATGCCAAGGGAGACCAATCCAGCAAGAAACCATGTGATCAGTGGCGTATAATAATAATAATGTAAGAAAACGAAAGGATAAGGATAATATATAATTAGATATAAATCCCAAATGATATCCTCTACGTATGATGATCAATAAGGACACATGGCTTCTTCAACATTTCGTTTATTCGGACGAAACATGTATGCATCGGATGTGTTCCTGTCGTGACAAAAACAGTTTTATTTTGCTAATCGAAGATATTCATTAACTATTTCCATGATTGATTAAGTAGTTTTAAAATTTTATCCATATCCAAAATAATAATACTAAACATTGCTGTCGCCTAAAATTCAAAATTTGAAGCAAGAAAAAGGAAAATATTTCAAATTTGCCTTTTTCTGGTGAGAAAATTCAAAATGAAACTTTGAGATTGAGTGACAAAAAAAAAAAAAAAAACTTTGAGATTGACGCCGATTCGTAAACTCAGTGTGTTGGTACACAAAACTACTAAAACTATTGTTTACAGAACATTTTTTAAATCATAAAAATATCCGCAAATCCATGTTATCTGATTAATTAAACAAAACAGTGAAAAGGGTTTATCAGTATATGAATAAACAATAGTGTTTTTTTTGTTAAAGGAAAAATACTGTGCTTTATTTATATTATTGCAAACCAAATACAAATTGTGTGATTAATCTTTGGAAAAAAAACTGCTACCTCTGATGTTGCAAAAGAATTAATTAGAACTTATAGAGACAAATTAATTAAAAGACCTCAACTAACATACAAATCATTAAAATTTATAGCATTGTGATTTTCTTTTTTTGGGTACTATGACCAGCGACCATAAATATAGGCTGTAATATTGATATTTTCGGGATCACGATATTGGTTATTTGTTTAATTCGATAATTTTCGGGAATCGCAAGCTTAGCGCCGAACAAGAATCTTCTTCTTCATCCTTCTCCCAAAATTTTTGTTTTTCTTGGGCAACCAAATTATTATATTTAATCCGAATAAACAAATTGCCATTTATTGTTCATATCGAAACTTTTTAAAAATGGACATGTCAGTGATCCAGATCAAGCACATAATTTCAATCAAAATCACTTGTTCCCAAAGATTCCGATCAGAACAAAACAAGCTCCATATCTCAAGCCGTTGATTTACATTAAAAAAACAAAACATCAGCTTCTTCTTCTTCTTCTTCTATTTACAGATTGTTACATAAACTAAAAATATCGAAAATTACTCTCTGTTACACACCTCTGAAACAAGCTTCGATTCAGGGTTACAGAGAAACCGCAAATTTAAAAAAAAACAAAAAAGATTTTTTTTACATTTTTTTCTCTTTTTCAACTTTGACAAAATTTACCATCCATTTGATTCTGAACAGCTCTCACAGCAGCCACTCTTGCAGCCGTTGCAGCTTTATTAGCTGCATTCACGGCTCGGCTCACTTGCTCATCAACTCTTCTCCGATTCACTGCCTTCTTCGCTGTTTCTCTAGCCGCCTACGAAAATTCAAAAATTTCAAAAGTTAAAGTTTCATCCTTTTTAATCCCACTTTCGTCGAGTCAACTCCGGTTTAGTAAAATTTACCTGAACCGCTCTAGAAACCGGTTCACTCGTAAGAGGAAGAAACGTAACAAGATTCCCTGAATCCCATTCACCAGATTTAGCATCACCACTTCTAAACGAATAAGCACCAAAACCTTGCTTACGACCTTCATGCCAAGCTCCTTCATAACAATGTCCATTAGCAAAACGATACACACCAAACCCATGAATTTTATCTCCAAAGTACTCTCCTGCATACTTATCTCCATTCCTGAACAAAAAAGATTTCTACTTTTCATTAAACCAGATTCAACTATTTTAGAAGTATATAGAACAAAAAAATTGACAAAATTTACCTGAAATGGTAAGATCCAAGACCATGTTTAACACCAAATCTAGACTCTCCTACATAAGAGCTACCATCAGCACAAGATTGAACACCAAATCCATGGCTTTGACCATTAAACCATTCACCAGCATAACAATCTCCAGTATAGAATCTATAAACTCCATAACCATGTCTAAGACCTTGTCTATATTGACCTTTATATCTACTTCCTCTAGCCCAACTCTCAATCCCATAACCATCGTATCTTCCATCAATCCAATCTCCTTCGTATCTTCCTTTAACAAAATAGTAATACACTCCGCTTCCATTACACTTCCCTTTGTGAAATTCTCCTTCGTAGAAATCTCCATTGCTGTAGAATTGAACTCCTTCTTTCACGAATCGCTTTATCATCATCATCTTCTTATCCGGTTTGGAATCGTCTCCGATGTACCATTGTACCGGTTTCGATTTGTTCCTGCTTTGGAACCCTAAGGATTTGGTGGTTTCGTCGCAGATTTGTTTGATTGCGAGTACTGTTTGGTTTAGGAGAGCGATGTTTTTGGAGGCGAAGAAGAGAGCGACGGCGACGAAGATTAAAGCTAACAGAAGATTCTCCGATGTGAGGATCTCATCGGTTTGGGAGAAGACGACGAAGAAGAAGAACGATGAGAGGCTGAGGAAAGAGAGGGAAACCATAGTGAAAGCTAAACCAGGATTAATCCGAGTTAAACCGGTTCGTGGACTTGAACCGAATGGTTTAGGTGGTTTTCTTCTTTGTTTCTCTTCTTTCTCTCCGGCTTCTAGATCTTGTTGCTTCTCGCTAAAATCACCTTCGGCGATTAAAGCTAAGCTGTGAAAAGACGATCTAACCGTCGACGATGACCGGAGCAACGATGATTGTGTCCTCGTAAGCTTCGCCTGTCCTTCCATTTTTCGAAAACTATGAAAAAAACGAAATCCTCGATTTACGAAGGTGAGATTTCCGGTTATAATCGAAGTTCTCGATTTCTCCGGCTACTTCTCAGGCGAGAGTACACTAACCGCTGCTTCACCACCGTAACTACCATCACGCACGATATATATATATATATATATATAGAGAAAAAGATATCTGTAACTACAGAAAGCTTAGTGTATTTTCCGATACCGGAGAATTTAACGGCGAAGCTCACTTAAGAGAGAAAGAGAGAGGAGAAGCAGGAGAGGAAAAAATGGAGTGGGCTTGGGCTTTGTTTTAAAGGGAAAGAGATGAAGCTAGATTTATTAAGGATCGTTGGATGAAGATCTGACGGTTGATTGAAAAAGAGAGGAGAAGGAGAGCCGTTGGATGAAGAGGAAGAGAGGGGGTCCCCTCCCGGTCATGACGGGAATATATTGGTCGACGGATCCAAACATGAACGGTTTTTTAGCTTTTACTGTTGCAAGCTGGCACGTGCCACTACACACACTGTCACAGATTATTTACTAATTTACGTTTTTTTTCTTTTCTTTTTTTGGCTCTTTACTTTTTTTTTTTTTTTTTTTCTTTTTGTGTTTTTTCTATTTATTGTTTTCTTACTACTAAATTAATGTACAGAAAAAATATTTATTAGCAATTATATTAAATTGATTTGGACATCAAATATACAGTATCATTATTGGAATTTTTAATAATTTATGTATTTAGTAGCGATGTTGTGCAAATCGGTTTATTATTCAAATATACAGTATCATTAAATTTGGAAGAGTTTGATTCTTTTATTCATTTTTTCCTTTGAATAATTGATAGCAAACAAAATAAGATAGATTAAGACCTTATTCAGGGTTACATTTTATTTTTAGTGATTCGTTTAATTTTCTAACGTGGCAACATCTCTAATATTCATGTATCAATAAACTTATTAAGAGTTTTATTTTTACTCACATATAATATATATTGTTAAAATTAAGTTTTGCTTTAAACTAAATATTTTTTATATAGAATAAATCTGTGTGTTTCATATAAGATTTGTTTCCTACGCAAAATACCACTACTTGATTTTTTTTGTTGGAATTAATGTATCCAAATTAAAACTTTTCATAGTATAACACTAAAACATAAAACACCACCCGTATCACAATTACTCTCAACTATTCATGCATATGTAGTAATAACTTACGTGTATCAACATTCAACAACATCGTTGAAATATTCATTTTATTTAGGGTAAGAAATCTGGTGGGTGATCTGCCAGCAGGATGGTTGAAACCGACTAATTACTACTTATATACACTGAATTTGTTTTCAATCTATCTATTAATGGTTAATAGGAACGAAATAAAATAAAAATAGAGGTTGGATCTAATCAAATTGTGAACAACACATAAACCAAACATCTCGTTTGGTGATGTCGATGTTATTATTAGCTTCTGATATTAGTTATATTCCAAACATCATAAATTAACTAATAACTACTTTACACTGTTATATCTAAATTCGGGTATGGTTACAATATGTGTGTAAATGATAAATGAAAACAAAAAAAAACTATAGAACCGATGTAATTATATATAGATAGATGATACAACATATAATAGAGAAGGTGACGGTCTTTTTCTTACTTGTCAAATCATACAAGAATAGCATAGGTATCATGATATTATTTCCATTTGATGAATTTATTAATGATGACTACTTGATTGCTAACGACATTGGATTATAAATGGATTAATCATAATATTATCGTATAAGCTAACATCACTTTCAATGAGATCTAAAGTCAAAACTCTGATTCATTCACATCCATACAACTTTCGGGTTCCGTAAGGACAAATTGCAACAAAGCCATGCCTCCGCATATCGCATTCATTAAAATCTCTATCTTCGGACCAAAATTTTGAAACGGAAACCAAGTGATCCAAATGATATTAAATAGAGAATTTTTTTTTAACTGATTTTCAGGTTTAGTAAATTACGTGGATGATATGATAAATTAATTTTTTTTATTTCTTAAATGAGTTGTTGTCATCTTATCACATTATAGGCACCATGAACAAAAAAAAAATATTAATAGAATATGAAGCACAATCGTTATGTATTGTACTTCTTCCTTTAGTTTCACATGTAATAACATAGTTATACATCAGGAAACACGCATATTAGTGATTTCACGTTTCCTATATAATTCGAGATATAATTATGGAAGAGATCAATGCAAATATTTTTATAGGTAAACAAGCATGATCAATAGATTTTTTATTTTATTTTCTTAATTACGGCAATGGAACAAGACTAATGTAACGGTTATGGTCCAAGATCCAAAAAAACATGTGTTCAGTGTCAAATGTGACAAGCAGCCTAACGATCTTGTTTTCGAAAAATCTATTCTCAAGAAGTACAAATTATACAAAGCGATTCAAAGTTTCGTATTCTCCTTTTAGTTTTGAAGCCTTATTCCCTTAACGACATCGTAACCAACTTTGTAACAACTTCAACGAAAGAATCTGAGCTTCACACGAACATAGATTAGTGAATCTTCAAAGGAAACCAGCAAAAACAGAACCATACCTTCGTTGTTAAAAGACAAAACAAAAACTGATCGAAATTGAATTTACACGAATTCGGCCCATTCTGTTAGAGGCCCACCATTTCGACTTAAAGCCATAAATCCAACAAGTATGATTAATGCTGTTTTTAGCCCCTCCAAATTTTCAAAAGGAAAAAGTTTAGAGAAATTCCTTAAAATATTACACTTTATATTTTGTTACAAAAATACCACCATTAGTTAAATGTTCTATAATACCACTAAAATTTTTAGTTTTTAAAAATACCACAAACACAAAATTTGATTTTATAAAATTTATAATTAAAATTTTTTAGTTTGGGTTCACTAATTTAAATTCAAAGTATAATTTTTATGGGGTGGAAGTAAGAGTTTAGGGTTTAGGGTTTAGGGTTTTTAAACCCTAAACTGTAATTCTTAAACCCTAAAAATATTTACATGGTTAAGGAATTTTGTGGTCATTTTATGGTGTAAATGATTTTTTTAAAAATTAATGGTATTTATGGAAGAAAAGCATAATTTAATAGTATTTAAGAGAATTTTCCAAAATTTTAATCTAATCAAGCTTCATACTTTTCCGTCATTCTGAATGAATGATTTCAACAAAATAGAAAAAGTTTTTCATCTACTATAGTCAAGAGAAATGAGTGGAACAGAATAATTCATCTATCATATTCATTCCATTCATCTCTTTTTCATATATCTTTTGTGATAAAAGGCTTGTTTTTCATACAGTATATCTTTGTTCTGTTAATCCTGGACTTAGATCTTAAATCAACAAGTAAACACGCATAAAGCAAATCATGATTACATCGTCTCATATCATTCAAGAACCATAACATTGATATAATTAAGCTCCTACTTTAGCATGATATATATTTAGTCATATATTTATGCACAAGAACAAGGACACCAACAAGTACAATATATAGTCTCTTTTATTATTATTATTTCTTTCCTCAGTCTCTTTATTTATATTTTATAGAGAACATATATGAGATATTGATAAATCCAATGATAAGAAACACGCATACATGTTTTATGTGGATTTTATTTTTAAGATTAAATTACTAACATATTATACCAACAAAGTTGCAAAATCTTTTAAAGTGGCTATTGTCACCAGGAGGGACGAAGTAATCCACGCTGGGTGGGTTTTCAAGACAGAATTGTTTGCAAGCCTTCTCACATAGTATAGGAGTCCCATTTTTTGCCACTTTCATGCACTGGTTTGGGATACAACTTTTCACACATGTATCTAATGTGTCCGAATGAGAGATTTGCGCCGAAAACATCATTGTGAATAAAGCAATAATCGTTAAGACACTGCATATCTTTTTCAGCGACTGAGCCACCATAATGTAAGAATTATGACAAGTTTGTGTATGATACAATGTATTGGATTTTAGTGTGTATTTTATAATTACCACGACTTTGGAAATAGAAAAAGAAGAAGAAATGATTTGGTAGGAATTGTTGATTGATGTAGGTAGTTTAAATAGTAGAATTGGTTTAATCCATTTTTAGAAGTTATCAACTATTAGGAGGTTACTTTTGTTTCTTATTCCGTTATCTTTTGAGGTAAATCAATCAAATGATTTTGGACTACATAGTTCTGTTATATTTGTTTTAACCTTCTAAACAGTTTATGAAAACTATGAATCAACAATAGATAATTGTTAATATTGAAACGTCTTAGGCGCTAACACAAATCTATATACCAAAATGCCACTTCTTTTGGACTTTGTAACCATAGATATGTTGTTACAAAAATCATTTTCTAAAAAATGCAATGTCTTTAAAACATATGTGCGGCTTGTATAATATATTACAAGAAAATTTTATCTAGGGGGAAAAAGATGTATGTATGACAAACTACAAAAGATTTTTCATAAGAGTATATCTTTGTTCTGTTAATCATGGACTATAGCCAAGATTTATAATTGTTTTATTTTCATAAAGAATTGATATCTAGTATACATTTAATATTGTATGTATGTTGTACTTATCACACTACAGAACGTTCGGTTAAAGACACTAGTGCATGGGTTTTAGTGTCTGGTTTTCGTGCAACTATGATATCTAGCTTCGATCATATCCACAACCAAAATGTCCATATAAAGGCTTAGGTTTCGGTTGATTTATTTTCTTGTATTTTCAATCGATTTTTTTTATACGAGTATACAACATATAAATGAATGAATCAATATAATATTACCTTTTATCAACCATATTTAAAATATATATTAACATAAAAAAAACATATTAAATTTTCTTAACAAAATTTGACATCCTACGAATCGATTTAGAAATGAAAGATCTTGACAAACCAAATCCATCTTGGAAAATCAAATTTGCTATACGAATATTTTTGAAACAACTAACTTGTTTCAAAATTAAGAATAAATATATTTATTTGGAAATTTTAACATTAACAAGAACCGATAAGCATAACATCAACGGGGCCAACGAGCACAATGACCGCAAACGGGAAGTAAAGAGCACAGTTAAAGCCATCGCATATATATGAACTTAAATTTTTTGATAAATTTTCAATTTTCAATTTACTTTGGTTTGGTTATTTTTAATTTAACTTTTCGTTAATACTAATTATCGAGAGGCTCCAAATCGAGGCTGCTTCCATATATATAAGTCTAGAGTCAGGTTGAACTAGAGGGAGACTGGAAGGAGACTAGAGGCGTCGATTGCGAGTCGAGAGAACAAACCGATCGGGTTAATCATAAACAAACCAAACGGTTTTCATTATTACTTAATTTGATATTATACTTTCTTATGTGTATAAATGTATTCCATACGATTCAGTTTATATGGACTCAAATCTAGGAGCTGAAGAGTTTGTTAAAGATAAACCATGAAGAGATATGTTTCAGTACTATATGTACAACATGAATATATGCGATTAAAAGTTTACATCATTAATTTAGACTATTTTAGCTGAAAAAAGATGTAAAATGAGTAATACATATTTGTTTTTAAAAAATGATTTTTATTACATGAGAATTACAATATTAGACACGTATAAAACATCAACGATTAACATATATATGCATGGAGAAACAAACAATAGGAGCTTTCGTGATTATAGATTATTTACGGCACCATTTAGGAAACATTTGGCAAATCCGACTTTTACCATGAGGGACAATGTAATTTTTTTGAGTACTTTCTTGTTCATTGCAAAGTTTTTTGCAGGCATCCTGACACATGATGGGAGTAGCTTTTTCTATTTCCTTCAAACATTGGTTCGGGACACAGTGTTTGATACACATATCAACATTTGTCCCAAATGAGATTTGTGTTGAAAACATCATCATGAACAAAGCTGCAACAATCATAAGATTGCATGTTTTCTTTAAACTTTGAGCTGCCATAATTGATGGTTTGCTGCAAATGTTGGGTTTTGTCTTGTTTTAAATAGTGAAGGTAATGTTCTCTGTTTTTAGATATTGTTTCATTTTTTGGAATCCAAACAACTTTATTTTTGTGGATAAACTATAATTAACCGAACAGAAAAACCCTAATATTACAACAGCAAGCAAAAGTCATCGCTAATTTCATCTTACTGCTCGTTCTAAAAAGTTGGAAAATTGTTCCTAGTTTCATTTCCTGATTTCGCTGTCTCAGTGTTGCTTTGGTACTTGTTTCTCAAAGAATACAATGTCTCTAAAAATATGTGCGGCTTGTGTAATAATATCTTACAAGAAAAAGTATATCTAAGTGATAAAAGATGTGTAAGTGCATGACAAACTACAAACGATTTGGAAGTTGGCATGTTAATATCTTTATAACCAAAATTTCTAGTTATGCTTTTATTTTCTTAAAGAATTGATATGCATATACTTGATATTGTATATGTATGTTATATATCACTAGTGCATGGGTTTTAGTTTCTGGTTTTCGTGCAACTATAATATCTTGGATCAGAAATGTGGAATAAGCACAGCGTCTACAGGCTTAGATTTTCAGTTGATTTATTTTCTTATATTTTAAATCGAAATGTTTTAATATGACTTATAAATGAATAAATCAATATAATGTTACCTTTTAGCAACCATGTTAAAAACAATTAAGGAATATTTACGTCTTAACGAATCAAAAACGATTTAGAAATTAAAAGATCTAGACAAAAAAAAGAAGAAAAAAAAAGAGATCTAGACAAATCAAATTCATCTTGAAAAACAAATTTGCTATACAGAAAAATTAAAACAACTATAACTTGTTTCAAAAGGAATAAATATATCAATTTGAAAAACAAGAACCAATAAGCATAACTCACAGTGTGTACTTTAATACCAACGGGGCCAACGAGCACACGACCGCCAAAGGGAAATAAAGAGCACAAGTCATCGCAAATGAACACATACACTTCGGGTTAGGACGTATGAACTTAAAATCTTTTCATAAATTTAAATTTTTAATCTACTTTGGTTTGGTTATTTTTTATTTAACTTTTGGTTAATACTAATCATCGAGAGGCTCCAAATCGAGGCTGCTTTATTTAAGTCTAGACTAGAGCCAAGTTGAACGAGAAGGAGGCTAGTGGCGTCGATTGCTAACGGATCGGGTTATTCGTAAACAAACCAAACGGTTTCCATTATTATATTTTGTTATTCTATAAATTAATGTATTCAATACGGTTCAATTTATATGGACTAATGTACTATACAAATATTAATGCGATTTAAATTTACATCGTTTTGAATTATTTTAGCTGGAAAAAAATAAGATATAAAATGAGTGAGAAACATACATATTTGTTTAAAGAAAAACTTATTTTTATTATGAGATAACAATATTATACACGTATAAAATATTATCGATTAACAAATGCATGGAGAAACAACAAACAATGGGAGGTTTAGTACATTGTAGATATTAATTAGCGCACCATTTAGGAAACATTAGGCAAAGCAGACGTTTATCCGGAATGGGGAGGTATTGAGTTTGTTGTCCATTGCAAAGTTGTGTGCAAGCATCTTCGCACATAATAGGAGTAGCGTTCTTTATTTCGTTCAAACATTGGTTTGGGACACAATCTTTGATACACGTATCAACATTTTCGCAATGTGTGATTTGTGTTGAAAGCATCATCATGAACAACGCTGCAACAATCATAAGATTGCATGTTTTCTTTAAGCTTTGAGTTGCCATAATTGATGATGGTTTGGAGAAAATGTTGGGTTTTGTCTATTATTTATAATGTTCTCTATTTTTATATATTGTTTTTATTTTTTAACTATTGAATCTATTTTTTTTTTTTTTTTGGAATTCAAACAAATTTATTGTTATAAATAAACAATGATTCACCGAAAAAAGAAATCCCAAATATTACAAACAGCTAGCAACCAAAAAAAGCTATAAAATTCCGGTTCAGTTAGTTTCCGGTTAATAAAATTAATCTGACCCGATTAAGTCATTTCCAGACCTTACCTGACCCGACCCGACTCACACGAAGCTTGACTTTCTCTTTTATTTTCCCCTTTCTTTCGAGTTTTCTCTCTAAGTAGGAAGAATCAAGAGAGGTACTTTGCTCAATCTACCATATCTTGTGTGGATTCATGATAATTCTTGGCTGCGATTATGTATGATTCTGTGGGATACATTTGATTTCGTTGTCGTTGTTCGCGTTTATGTAATTGCGTCCGTTCATCTTTCCAATAATTTGATGTTATTTGGTGTTGATTCTTAATGTAGTAGTAACTTTCTTCACTACTCTATTACGATCCAGATATTATTAAAAGCTAATCTCACCTTACTGCGAGCTACTCATTCTAAAAAGTTGGAAAATTGCTTCATTGATTTATGTGTGTTTTGAGTATTCAGTATTTTGAATTTGGGTTTCTTGGTTTAATGGAGATTAATCGGCATATTGTAGCTTCACTAGCCTTTAAAGTCTGTTGTTTTTTCATGATTTAACATTGTGTTGAGTAATCCAAGATTAGGACTTTTCTTGCTCCATATGAAGATATAGCATATTTTACTTTTCATTTGTGAAAATTACTTCAGTTCATCTAAGTTTTTTATCTGGCTTATAAGATATGTATGTGTATGGTGGTGGTAACTTTAACCAGACATTACTGCTTCTTTTCAGTGAGTGATCGATCAAAGATGGGAAGTCAGGAGAAAGTTAAACACCTCGAGGAATGCACCGTTTCCAAGTCAGTTTCTTACTCTTATGTGCTCACATCACTAAGCTTTGATTGTTTTAGTGTTTGCTTCTTAACTGTGATATTGATTTTTATGGTCTAGGAATCATAGCTTTATGATTGAGTCCTTACCCAGTCTTAAGTCTTGTTCACTTGTTCTTACCATCATTGCTTAACCACTACATTGCTTTGAGTTGTTGATACATCTTAAAAGTGTAAAAGTTTGGATTTTTAATTTGCGTGCAGTGCATTAGGGACATGGGTATTCTCAGTGCTAGGCGCATTGGTTGCAATTCCGGTAGGGATCAAACGCAAGTCTCTAGGGCCACTTGTGTTCTTTGGCACAACCGGAACAATGCTTGACATCATCGTCGGTGTGAGTCAATGCGAAAGAGAACACGCAGAACAACAAATGAAGTTACTCCAAGAGTCTCAAGATGCTACAACAACCAATACAGAGACTGAGGATAGCTCTTCCTTATCCTAAATCTTCTTACATTTTTCTCAAAATAAGACTTTGATGTAGTAGTACTTCTTGTGAGGCCCATTTATAAGTTAAAACTTGTTCAAGATATTGTGATAATTCCATTGGTCTTTTGAGATTGTCACCAACAAATCGAAAGGGTAATATCGTCTTTTGTAACAGCCTCCGACGGAAATTGCAACCACGCTGATCATTTGAATTAATACTAAATATAAATCTGAAACTGTTACGAGAATTGATATACTATGAATGATAAAACTTGAAACTCCGATATCAAAATATCAAATGGTACTCAACAAATCATGTTCAAAGTTGAAACCTCTAAAGAAACGAAAAGAAAAAAAAGAAAAGATAGGCGATGATCTCACTAAACGACACCGTTTCAAATCGAAAGCAGAGGAAGATTCTGACGACGAATCACTGAAGATAAGCCAAGAAAACGAGGGAGAAGATTAGGCTGATAACACCAATAGTAATCTTCATGTCCGACTCTTCACGAAGTCTTAGCATCCCCACCGCAAAAAAATCGAGTCCGAGCATGACTAAAACGATTCTGGTTATCACAAATATAAAACAGAGCCTGGCGTAGAAGTTGAGCTCTGATGCACAGTAGAATGCCACGTGTCCGTTCTTCGTCGTCTCCGTCCCCGGATTTGGATCTGAAACGCTCAAACCAGCAGCTCGTTTGCTGATTTCTGAGGAAATGGTCAGCAATACTCCTAAGAAGAAACGATCGTTTAATCGACGAGCTTCTTCTCGTATGTCATCTTCTCCATCGTCCATTTTTGATGATCGGAATCTTCCAGGGAAACAAAATATGTTTTCAAACGAAAATGAGGAAAAGAACAAAAAATGTTGGAAGGGTTTTGGAGTTTGTTACAGAGGGAATGGAAGGGAAGGAGGTTATCTAACTTAACCATGGTTAAATTTTAACCCTGTGATATGGTTGTTATATAATAACTGTACGTTTTTTCAAAGCGACTCTCTGGACCAAGGAGTCAACGACTGACTTCTCTCGTTTAACGTGAAGATGGTTAAATTTTATATTTTTTACTAAGTTACTCATCACTACTACTAAGAAAGTAAAAAGTAAAAAACACTTGAGGAGGTCAATGTAGGCTATTTTACCAAACGCAAGTTGTAGTAGACCAGTAGTTACCTCTTTGATGAAACAAAAAAAAAGTTGTAGCAGTGACCTCATCTTACGACCCGTGGAAAGATGGATTAATCGGATGGCTTCTAATAAGCTACGGTTATTTTGTCTGATCTACGGTTATACACTCTAAAGTAAATAAGATTTCATCGGATTGGGTTATAAAATTTTATTTTATAACAAGCTACAAGGCATCTTCGTCTTTTCACCACAGCGCACAAGTCAATTTGATATGTTTTACATTGTCCTCTTCACCAAGAAAGTGCAAGGGCAATATCGTCTTTTGACACAGTCTCCGACTGATTTAAAGTTTAAGCATCAACGACGGAAATTGCAAAGACACTGACCATTTTCAAAGCGATTATGACACTACTACGATCATTATCAAAGATAATTATGCGATATCTGTAATTTTTAAAAATATTAAATTGTGTACGAGCATTTATGTTATGAACGGATAAATCTTGCACTAGGAAATAAAATGATATTTAGAAAAAAAAATCATGTTTAGAACATCTTTATCAAATCAAAGACACAAACCATGTTCAAACCCAATTTAACCAACTAAACAACAAAAAAGCAGAAAAAGAGAGATTGTAACCATCGACGATGACCTAACTAAACGACACCGTTGCACAGCGAAAACAGAGGAAGACTCTGACGATGAGAAAAGACTCACACTCAGTTATCCGACGACGAAGCAGCGAAGGTAAGCCAAGAAATAGAAGGAGATGGTAAGGAGGATAAAACCCAACACCAGCTTATATTCGCAACCTTCTCGTATTCTTCGCATCTTTTCCACAACCACCATCGATATCGGCGTTAAAATGATTTGCGAAATCACCATCAGAAAAGCAAAATGCGCCATCTTGTTGAGTAGAGACGCATAGTAAAACGCCACGTGTCCGTTCTTCGTTGTCTGCGTTCCTGGTTTTGGATCTGACATGGTGAGACCAGCTGCTCGATTGCAGACTCCGGTGAAAAGATCGAGCGAGACTGCTACTAAGAAACCAACTGTTAATCGACGAATCTCTTGTCGTCTCTCACGACCTCCTCCATCCATGGCGGATTTGAGCCGAAGAAGATTAAGAAAACGATAATCAGAATCTCGAAAGAGAGAAATTTTCTGTTTCAAGAGTTTGTTAAGAAAGAGGGAAGGAAAAGGTTTTGAGCATCAAGGTTTATCTAACCTGACCATGGCTAAATTTAACATGGTTTACCTAACCTGACCACGGTTAAATTTAACATCAACCATGGTTAAATTTATACATCAACCATGGTTACATTTGACATGGACCGTACGTACGTGGTGTGGTGATGCGTCTGAACCTGCACGAAGGACCTGACCTCTAGGTCACCGTAAAAATGCCTTTTTTTTATTTTTTTATTTACGGTATCTAGACCGAAATCGTTCTATGTTGGCTCCACATTTCGTAAAAATGATTTTTCATCTTTCATTTTACCTTTCCTTGTTTATTTACTAAACGAGTTTCTAACCCAGCAGCATCTTACAACACGTGGAACGATCGCTTTTATTCGGATATGATCACTCTGTAATTTCTTATGCTTAACCAATTAAATTCCTGCATCAATTTCTTTTTAACGTAAATAACTACCACTACCACATCAGTATAATAAACACTGCTAGGGCTGCGAAAAAATCCGCACCTGAAACCTGCACCCTAATCCGATTCAAAGAAACTTTATCCGAATCTGGTCCAAAGTTTTAAAATACTCGAACAGGTCTTAAATTTTTAAATCCGAACATCCGAACCCGACCTGAAGCCTAATCCGAATAGATACCCGAACAAACTCAAACTATAAATATATAATAATAATATATTAGTAATATATTTACTTGCAATAACCTAAATGCTTAAATTTTTTGGGTAATTGAGATATTTTGGGTATTTCATTTACTTTAAGAGATATTCATGTAAATATATTTAGTTTAAGGATATTTTCGAGTATTTATAATATTTTAAAACCAAAACTAAGTAAAATAACTAAAATATCCGAATTTTTTTATTTATATTTGTAAAAATATCACAAATTTTTATTTAAATCTAACAATTTTTTTTAATACTTTGAATATATCTGAACCCTATCCGAATTCAAAAATATCCAATCCGAACCCGTCCGAAACTATGAAATACCTGAATGAGTGCTATATCTATAAAGCCAAACATTCAAACACTCGAAATACCTGACTCAAATTTAAACGGTTACCCGAATGCCCACCCCTACACTGTGTAAATAAAATTCTACTCATGAAGTCATGATGTACATATTTATATTATTGTGTCTAATATAAAATATCTTTTTCAAATATGTTGAATCTTGCACCGTGTAAACAGCGATTAGTTGGGATCTTTACGAATGTTTTCCTAATCTTTAAATTAGGATAAAATACTAGACTAAAACGAGCATTTTATGTATTTGTGAATTCTAAATCTCGTAACTCCAGTATCAAACTATCTTTTGTTCAACAAATCAATCATATATACAAGAAACCAAAGGAAAAAAAAAACAAAAACAAAAAAACTGAAGGAAACGACGACGTTCATAAAGAAAGCAGAGGAGATCGAATTAGCCTGACGTACAAGCGAAGACATAATAAGAGCAAGAACGTGAAATGAGAGTGGCGATCAGATATCTTCTGGCGATTTTTTGAGCTCTTTCTATCCTCATCAAAGAATCGGGACGTAGCGTAGGCAACATAAGGTCCAGCAAGATACTCAACATCTCCATCAAAGCCCTCCCAAACGTTACCTTGTTCTTTTTTTGATAAAAGATTCTCATTTACTAAACGAAGCTTGAAGTGATTTTCTTCAAAATCTTGCGACACGTGCGATGCTTAATAAAATCGGACGGCTTATAAGCTATGTTTATTACTTTATATGTTTTTATTGAGCTAAAAATATTTGAGAGGTTTTTTGTTTTTTTTTGGATTTTCGAGTATTTGAGACTTGTTTTAAATTGTACTAATATTCTACTTTTAGTTACGTCCTATAAAGTAAAAACATCCACATCAAATTCCCACAAATGGAATGAAAAGTGGGTCCATGTAAATGATCGAGACCTCGCAAACAACAACGCTCCTTCCCCATATGGAGTTCGGAACCCAAAGGCAATCGTTGAGTGAACTGTATCTTCTTTGTGTTAGTTGACCTAAGCCGCACCATTACTGCTGGGGTGGGGCTCGGCCTTCCTAACAGAATGACTCCCTCCTACTTCTATCTTGCTTAACTAAGGCTTTCTTATGCTTTGAATGCCGGCCTATTTAGGGGTCCACGGCCGTCTAAATCGACGGAGACCTGCACCACTTCTAGCTACCGAAAAGGATCTGAGCAAGCTCATCTTCTAGAATCAAATCACATCGAAGAAAGGTAGCACTGGAAGGGCAGAGTACTCAATTTTTTGATCTTTGTACCGAAACTCCTACAATTGAGGAGGACCTCGAGTTCGATAGATTGTTTGAGGAGATCCACGACAGAATCCTTTCCATTTTTGAAAGGGAAAATCTTATTCTCCCCCCAAATCTGGTGCTATGCCGACTAAGTCAGAGCATCTGGCTCCCGGGAATGGAGAAGAGATGAGAGTAAACAATAGAAGGAGAGTGACGACGGAGTGAAAAGCCAAAGTAAGGAGAATTCTCTTTCACAGCTTTGTATTGCGTCGATAAAGACTTCTTTCCATGACATGCCCCGCTATCTATGTTTACTGGAACCGGGCCTTAAGGTGAAGGGCCGCCTCTCTAAGAAAATCAGTTTTGGGGAAGAAGAGCTCTTGCAATGGATTCCTCAGCAGCAAATGCAAAAGAAGAAAGAAAGAGTAAACTAACTAAGCTAGTGCTGATGCCTCTGAGAGATTATAGGACCGAGAAGCAACACTTAGAACAGTTAAATTAAAATGATATTCTTCATTCAACAATTAAATCTAAAACAATTCAAAAAAAAAGCCAAAAAATAAGAGTCTTACATAAGGTCTTTTAAACTTCAAAACCGAGAGGAACGTAACAAATAACTGGGAATTGAACTTTGAACTAGAAACAATCAAATAACAAACATAAGGTCTTTAACCGAAAGATATAACCGGAAATTAAACTTGAACCAGAATTAGAAAACAACGATTAACGTCTTTAACCAAAAGATAACCAAATTGTTAATCACTAATCAACCATGAGTGGAGAGAGCAACGATTCAGAGAAGTCAGCCTAAAAGTGAGCAAGCACAGTGCACACAGCCGCTAGAAACGTGGAGATGAAAGCGGCCTTCAGAAACACGGCGGAGACGCGCTCCTCTTGACGTCGAATCGGAGTTCCGAGGACCAGAGCTATCATCGCAGCGAGACCTAGATCGTTCAACGGCCATAAAAACCAAGCTGATATCTCTACCATGGCTCGGAACGTCGTCGTCGGAACCATCTCCGGAGCTGGAATTGTTGGGTGGAAACCGACCGGTGGAATGAGATGTGGCATGACAGTCATGAACACGATGAACAATGCTGGATTCATTAGTCGAATTCGATTTTCCAGTGCTGCAATTTTGCGACGATAAGCTTCCATATATTGAAAAAACGAAGAAGAAAGCTTGATGAAGCTTTAAAGAAAAAAGATGAAAAGTTTTTTTTATTTGTCAATGACTCTTGCATAAATGATTTTACAATCAGCTCTTATATAGAGAGCTAAATAGAACTTTCTGGAACTTTTAGGTCATTCTTATCTACACACTTTTACAGCTGTCAATGATTAGTCATCACTATGAGACGAGAGGGAATCAAATTCTGTTTTGGTGGATAGGTCTCTCCTTCTTCGTTCTAACGTTTTTTTTTTGCAGGTACATGTTGACAGATTTTGCTGAAACTTGACCTTTTTTTGTCTTGTTCTGTGTTGATGATTGGGCTTGGTGATTGGGCCTTTTTTGTTTTGAGATTGGGATGAAATGCAAAGAGATATGATTTTTTCTCACCGTTGTTTTCTTTGCATATATATTTAACTTGAGAACCTCTCAAAATACAAATATTTTGGTTATAAAAGTGTTTGTGGCCATGCATTTGAACCACTTGCTTAATTTTGATCCTTTAACCATTTGGTTCACATAGAAAAGAGCAAGTAAAAAGCAACACTTAGTTTCTACAATGTTTAGTTATGTTCTAAATATGACAACTTAAGTGTTACAAAAATACAAACCTACTTTGACCTATATATTGGGGGGGAACTTAGATGACCAACAAATATTTCATCTTAGTTAGAAATTTAGGCACTTCCCCGTTGATTTGGGACAAGTCCCTGTGATTTGTAACCAGAAAAGAAAAAAATGTTAATTAACAAAGTTTCAGATACAAATAGTAAGTATCCTATATACATTGGTAACTGATTTGTGTATTTTTCACTCTCTCTTGGCCCATATATTAGAGCCAATATATATAAGTCGAAACTTGGAGGACTATTCAGACCGTCGTAGGTTCCATATTGAAACCTAGCTATGATAAAGTAATTTAGTATCTTGCAAGACATTAAAACTGTAACAGTTTCGTATGCTATCCCAAAAATATCTCAAAACTGTGTATAGCTTCTTATCATCTATGAGACTATGACCAAGATGTATGACGGACAAAATGGCACACGCAGCTCACAGAAGTTATGAGTCTCCATTCTCTATGATTTCTGATTTCACAAACTACCAAGGTTTCAAAACAATGTAAAGCCAAACATATATTTCCTACACAAAAGGAGGGACATCTACTATCTTCTTATAAGATATAGTCGGGTTTTACCGTCAGTCAAGACAAGTACGTAAACTTATAATTCAAGCATACTCGTAAAAAAAGAAAAAAACTACGTTCACAACACAATGGTCACTTCGTCAGTCAAGACAACGTAAACTTATAATTCAAACCAACAAGAGAAGTACGTAAACTTACTCTGAGATGCCAACTTTAATATGCGACATGAAGTCTACATTTGCCAAAAGATAGATTCGATTCTTGTATGTTATAATCTCTCTTGTATCAAAAGTTCTTCTTAATTCTAACGCTGATTTTGTACTTTATTTTTGTTTCTTTTATTTTTTTTAACAAGATTGAAAGATATTTAGAAAAAGAGTTGTTATAATCTTCTAAAAATATATTTTTTGTTTTTTTCTATGAAATATAATTAATTTCAACCAAGAAGGTTTCTTCTCTTCTATTTTTTTCGTTGATGGTGTTTGCTCTGGTCATTTTGCCCATTATTTCATTTTCAGGTAAGATATTTATTGTCAAAGCTGTAATGTCTCAAATGTATAATAATATATATATATATTTTTTTCAAAGTTCTAAAAATAAATTAAGATACTTTTATAGGTTGATTCAAAGTCACAAAAGAACTTTTGTTTTGATTTTGGATTCCAATTTATACATGCTAAATATTAAATTGATCATTACTGTAATCTTCTTATATATTTTCTTTCTTTTGAATCAATCGCATATGTCCGGGGGGATGTAGTAAGCACAGCGACATTATCTTATTTTCCAAATCTTGCATCGATTTAACCCAATTAAACTTTTTTTTTCATATATAAATAAATATATATATATATATATATAAATAAATTCTCAAAATTATTGAAACTGAAGTTCGAAATTCAACATTTTATCTTTAAAGACGCAACAAACAGAAATATATTTTTGAAAAATTATTGGGGTTTTTAAACAGAAATACTTTATAAGACATTAAAATAAATCTATCCAAAACATGTTTTGAATAGAGATGGAGAGAATGAACAAGTTTTCATCTTCACTTATACTGACCATACGGGTCAAAAGGCGGCATTCCGTTCATAGAAGACGAAGAAGCACCACCACCGGAACCATCCTGACCCGACCCGTTTTGGTAATACCGACCACCACCCATAACCATAGATGGATCCATCATACCATAACCATAAGGACCCTGAGGAAAAGGTGGGCCATGGCCATGAGGTGGGGCCTGAGGTGGGCCGTGAAACCCAATAGCACTTCCACCATAAGCATGTATATACGGCGATGGCTCAACCCTAATTGAACTTCCACGATCGCTCTCCAACTCACGGTACCGATTAATGAACACGGTGAGAGGCTGAACGTATTCATCGAACCCAAGCTTGCTCATAGCCCAAAGGATGTCTTCAGCAGTTATGGTCTTACGCTGCTCACGCTGGCAACGCTCATTGGCTTCACCGGTCACGAAGCTGATGTACTCGGAGACGCATTCTTGAACAGTTTCTTTGGCGTCATCGGAGATCTTGGCGTGCGATGGCAAGGTTTGACGCATGATCCTTATCACGTTTGCGATTGGCATGTACTGGTCTTGTTCACGAGTCACACATGGTTGTTGCCTGACCACGGTATTCCTGTTTCTGTCGGCGACGCTGGTAACGACGGCTGAGCTGGTCACTGTTGAGTTTGAGTTACTGTTCTGGTCTATGTTCGATCCTGTTCCTAAATAAAATTGAATATTAAATGTGACCACGTAAAGTAGATTAATTGAACTGGAAATGAGAAATAAAATTTAGGATTAAAAAAAAAAACGTATCAAGGAAAGACATGCTTTTAGATAAGAACCAATAAGGTAAGAGATAAGTTTGTGGGGTCTACATTTGTTGACTAGACATGTGGACCCCGTTGAGTAGACTGTTCAGATTCTTGCCGTTATGTTTATAAATTTATAGAACGAGAAACTTAAAAGGATCTTTCCTTTTCTTGAAATATTAAAATTTGACATTAATAAAGGAAGACAGTTACATATTAAGGTTCCCAATGATAAACGTTAAAAGCATCACAAGATTAATGACACCCCTAAAAAAAATCCATACAAAAATAAAACTTTTGGCAAAAAATATTCACTTATGTAGTTTGCTCAAAAATTTACTAATAGAGAAACGGTTAAAACACTCGCATACATTCAAAATCATATGGAAAATTTAACTTTGTAAATGGTGAGCTATTTTGATTCTACTGGTTTTCAATTTTTTTTTATATATAATTTGAATAATAGATGATAAAATCGAAAACTTTGCCGAGGAAACTATATAGTTTAAATATATATATATATATATATATATAATTTACAGTAATATATTTTTGGACAAACGAGAATTTCGATTTGAAACAGACAAAACAAAACTCAGACATTACATCCAGGTAACTGATAAAAAAAATCATAATTTGTAGTTATTTTATGATTTCCAATTAAATTTAAACAAAACAAAAATATTTTGTTTTGAATCCAGCTTTTAAACAACCCCAGTACATAAAATCCCATCTTTCAAATTTTCAAAAATCGAAACAAAATTTGATAAATAAAAAACTATGATACTAAAAAAAACTTTACATGCACAGTTTATTAAATGAACAGAGAAAATATCATCGGCCATAAAAAAAAAAATAATACCGCACCAAGGAAATATTAGAATCAAAGATGAACTCAGGCAGGAAGTAAAAACGAAACTCTTGCATGCATGTGTATGCACACAAACACACATGAATAATCGTCTTCTCCGAGTCATACCCTAAAAACCTTCACAAAGTCTAAATTAATTTTCAAGGCACAAAACCTCAAATTCTCGGTTGAAAAGAAACATAAAAATCACAAAACAAGTCTCCAATTTTTCATGAGAATATAAAACATATGGAGGCAAGTATATATGTGCAAATAGCCACTTATATTACCGGAGTTGGATTTGGGTAGCTGATAGTGAGAGAAGGGAGTTCCACGTTCCATTGTTTCTCTGCCGTCTGTTTTTTGTTCTCTATAAAATAATTGTTTGAGTGATTTGTTGCATGCAGAGAGAGGTTGATGGGTATGTGCTTATATAGGGAAATGATACATATGGCAAATGAGGCGGTTCTTACGAGGTTGTCATATCCCTTTACCATTGGGTAATTTCTTTGGCTTAATGGCCAGTCAAAGTAACCCCACTGCTCTTCTCTCAATGGCTCTTCATTTTATCTATTACCAAAGTAAATTAGTAAAACTATTATATTTTAGAAAGAAAGAAGATTACATATGTAAGGCCCTTTTTATTTATAGTCAAGTGTTGTTTTAACATTTTCTAATACTTAATTATTAAATAATTTTTTTTATTGAATTATTGCACGGCCGAGAATGATTCACGTGGCGTTTTTAGTTATATATTTAATAAAATATTATGTTTCATTGTATATTCTTTGTATTTTTAGCCAATATATGAGTTGTAAATTGTTTTAAAAGATTTATTTTTCTTAAATTGGTAATTATATATATATATAGTGTATTAAAAACAAATCTGAGCTGTAAAGTTTATTAAAAATCTAGTTAATAAAAACTAGTATATATTACGTCTAATTTATTTATAATTGAATGAAAAATTAAGTATTTTAGGAAAATTAATTTTTTTAAATAAAATAAATTGGTGTTTACATGGATGTTACAATTTTATATTCTCAAAGTACAATTAAACATCTAAAGATTTAGATATTAGAAATTACATATATTAGTATTATATATGTATATACTAATATTAAACAAATAATTGGTTTAATTATATTTCGAAAATATTCAATTGTAACATTCCCACAATATTCACTAGATTTACATTCTTTAGCACATATTTAACTAAGAAAGTATAAAACCAACACCATAATAATCAGAAAAAAGCTTTTTATGTTGTTATCTAATTATCATTTTTAATCGTATGAAGTCATGGTGGTGTTTAATTATATTTTTGAAATATTCAAATTGTAACATCCCCATAGTACTCACTAGATTTACATTCTTTATCACATATTTAACTAAAAAAATGTAAGACCGACACCATAATAATCAGAAAAAGGTTTTTTGTATCGTTATCTAATTATCACTTTTAACCGTGTGAAGTGATGGTGGTGGTTAATTATATTTTGGAAAGATTCAATTGTAACTTGCCCACAGTATTTAATAGATTTACATTTTCTAACACATTTAATTAAGAAAATATAAGACCGACACCATAATAATTGAAAAAAGATTTTTTGTGTTGTTATCTAGTTATCATTTTTAACCATGTGAAGTCATGGTGATGCTTTCCATTGGTGGCTAAAAATCTGTTGCAACCTCGTGCTCACTTATAATAACGGTTTGAATTTAATTTATAAAAAAAAAACTGTAATCGGTTTTGATATCATTTTATATTGACTTTTAGACTTGATCAATGATTGTATTGGTCAACAAAAAAAAGAAAAAGTAGAACGGTTTTTGTGGCGTTATCTACTTATTATTTTAAATAAAAATAATAGCTTTTACTTTTTAGTTTAAATTCATTAATTTTTGTAACTACTTAAAAAAAAATTGTAATCTTAAAATGAAAATTTTTTATATATTAGTTGAAAAGTAATTGTTTGATTATTACGTGCCCATTTAATTAAGAGTGATTTCATAATCGTTTTCCATTGAATAAAACATATATTTCATAAAATCATACTAAAATGTCATTCATTAAATCATCCAATTGGTACAATTTTATAGATTCATACATGTTTTCTTTGGTAAATTATTGAACATATTCATAATTTACAATATCCAAAAAAATTAAGAAAAAATTGAGCATTTTTTAAAGATAAAATAATATTTTTTTAATTTTTACTTTAATTTCTTTAATTATTTTAACTACTTAAAAATCATACATATCTGTGTTGTGAGTTTCAAAGTTTCATTTGCAGTTTTTCTCCAGCTTTGTTTACATCTTTACAACTAATTACTAATACAAAAGTGTAAAGGAAATAAATTTCTTCATCAGCTAGCCCAATAAGACCATCTCCAATAGAAGTTGTTAAGAGGTTGTTAACATGGATTGTAAATAATTAATGGGCTTAAAATAAATGAGAATTGGATTTAATGTTTAGAGCATCTCCAGATTAACCTTCACAACCCCTTAACAAATTTATAAAATATTTGTTTTTAAATTGTAACAAAATAAATTTTACATAAAAAAAAAAAAAGTTTAAGGAACTCTAATCAAATTGGAGCATGAATTATTTAAGGAACTCTAATTAAGTTTTTAAGGAACTCTAAAAAAAAAAAAGACTATTGGAGCATAAATTATTTAAGAAACTCTAATTAAATTTTTAACTTTAGTTTACTCAAAATTTATAATAAAGTATTTGTTAACAACTTCATTTGAGATTCACTTATTGGAGATGCTCTAAGGTCAGAATTCTTTTATTTATATTTAGGCCTTTTAACCAAACAAAAGGGTCAGAACTCTCTTTACACTCGAACCTTGGGGTGCATAGTTTTTGAAACAACAAATGGGCCTTAAAAGTTACAAGAAAACGAATAACGTTATTTTTTAAAAAGATGTGTAACAGTAATATAGCGATGTCTAGCTCACATGTATGCCAAAAATCTAGTATTCAATGAAATAAATTGCAAGTGATCATGATTCAATTATTCAAACCCATACCATCGAATTTAATAAGGAAGACAAAATAAATTATATAAAAACATTAGGTACTTACATGAGATAGTATTAACTAGTACACTGATACGAAACACGCATATTTATCATTTTGCAGAAAACTACAACAACTTTAGTTTTCGAACGTTCCAAATTAGCTACAAAATATACCAAATATAATGCTGTCGCAGTAGCTTCGGGGAGGAACGATGTACTCTTCTTGACCTATTTTTTTTTCGCTGCAGAGTTTTTTGCAAGCATTCTCACACAAAGGAAGAGTTGGATTTTTAGCAATTTTCATGCATTGATTGTGGACACAATGTTTGATACACATATCTAAGTTATTGGCATGTGTTGAAACCATCATGGTAAACAAAACTACAATCATCAAAATACTGCACGCCCTTGTCATTGTTTGAGCAACCATAAATTGAAGATTTAGACTAGCTTGCGATTGTTTAAGTATTAGATTTTAGTTTATGTTTATATAGGAAACAAATTTGTAAGAGGATGATTATTCTGGATTGGCCTTATGTGGTTTATATAGGAAAAGTAGTTTTATCCACATTTAGAAAATATTTATTTTGGATGTCTATTTGATTTTTTTTTGTTAATTAGTTCGTTTTCTAATGTTGTTAGCCCAAACAATATTCAATCGTTTATGTTATTTTTGTTATAACTTACTTTTAATATTGTTTTTGCCATCCAGACAATTAAATAATTGTTTTTCTTTCGACAATAACTAATTTTTTAATTGAAAATCCTAGCTTACTCTTAAACACATATCATCTAAATGTCAAATTTTTTCAGAACCAGATTAGCGATGTTACTGTTTTCCCCTGATTAGGGGAAAAAAAAAACAGGTTGATTGGTGGAGACCTAAATCAGATTGTTCATTCTATTGAACATTAACTTTGTTAATCATTAAACTATGGACATGACTGAGCTAAGGGACCTTGTTCTGATTCAGGACAAATATGCGAGATAACATGGAGCTTGTACTTGGACAAATTAATAGTCAACTAGAGAATCATATTAGAAAAGAAATTAAACCGAGCTCTTGTCAATGATACGTGGATCAGTAGCTTCACTGATCGTGTCGCATATAGATGTTAAAATGGGTTGACCTATCTCATTGACATCGATCCGATTTAACTTTTCATCTTCTTCTTTTTCATCATTGAGCTCCCATTTAACTGTAGACTCAATTTCTTTTGTCAACAACTGTCGACTCATTTAAACTTAAGTATTCATTAATGTGAGTTTTTGTACAATTGCAACGGTTTAATTGGGTTAAAACATAAAACATGAGATATCAATATCCCTAAACACAAAAGTAAAATTGTAGAATAAAACCATAAGCTCCATGATGTATTTTTCATTGTCGGCCATATATTTTATTTCAATATATAAGATAATAATGTCATGACACAATATATATACATTATCGTTTTGTTTTCGACAATTAAAAACGTTTCCGTATATAAATGTGGCAACCAATACGAGAGCCATATAAATTTTTACAAGATCGTTTTGTTTTACGGTATACATATACCTTATACCTTATGGAAAAAAATGATTGATCATTATGTATATATCGCACATACGATCATACAAAGTGTAATACTTATATGTATATATACAAAAAATGTTTTAAAAAAATTGAGCCGTTCAGGAGTATGATTTAACCATCGTGAAAGTTTTTTTCACTTAGGGTGCACCTTCTTTTGCAAGCATAATGACATATGTATGGAGTCGCATGTTCGACTACATTCAAGCACCTGTTGACCATGCAATGTTCGATACAAACGTCTAACATCGCCGAATGAGAGAATTGTATTGAAGACATCATTGTGAAATAAAAACACCATCAAGAAGAACTTGCGTATATTATTCATCACTTGAACTATTCTGATTTCTATTTTATTTTATTTTAAATTTGCACTGAAAGGTGATTCTGGGAGGATCTTGAACTAATATATAAGATTTCTTTAGTAAAAATAGATTTTATATATTTTTAGATTTTTTTTTGCATTTGGGTTGACGTTGACTTGTTTTCTTGTCCTATTATTGAGTGTTTTAACAACTTATTATTGTTTTGACTCAAAATTCTATTCGCTATATTAGTATTAGTTTAACTCTTATCTTAATTTCTATTTTCATTTTGCAAACACTTACTGTTTTAAAACATACCAACAAGTTTATTTTTGGCTAAATGCATTTCATATTTCTGCATGAGTAATGGTTATTGACTAATGTATTTTTTTAATTGATTTTTCGATTTGCTTGAAAGGAAAATAATATGGAGTTGATTCATGTGTTTTAAAGATAGATGTTAATTTCTTATCCCCGAGATCAATTTGGTTCTTGAAATTTGGTTCTTGATTTTCTTTTTCCACAACCGACAATATCCACCGGTTGTAATTCGTTACGCACCACAATATTGGTCTATAGTTACGTTTCAGCAAACGCTACCTTGAGAATAATCGACCGCGTGAAACAAACTGATGGGTAAAGATTTGTGACAATCTAAACTGATGGGTAAAGATTTGTGACAATCTAAACTGATGGGTAAAGATTTGTGACAATCTAAACTGATGGGTAAAGATTTGTGACAATCTTTTGTAACATCGCAACCTAAAATAGGATACTCAATAGAGTTAATCAAGTTTTAAAAATAAGTGCGATTTTTATGTTTTTTTGTTGTCTAAATCATCCTTATATATTGTCATTTATACTATATAAAAGTTGCAGTTCTTGCAAATATTGTTTTTGTAATTAGACTTATTTTTATAATTGAATAAATTTTATATCTATAAAGCATGATACAAACTTTCTCTACTTTTACGAATGACGAAGCCTTTAATTTATTTAAAGTATATCTTTAAACAAAAATTACTTCTTACTATTTAGTAGTAGTTGATCAAAGGTTAAATCAATAGCTTAGTACTACACAACCCATTCGATACAAGAATAAGAATAACAAAGCTTTTGCCAAAAATAAAAATAACAATACAAATTCTGCATTAGTTAAAACATTGTCATGAATACATAAGAAAATTGATACATACATGTTTAAAAATATTGTTAAATACAAATATAAAAATTTAACCAAACAAAAATCGAAATTAAAATATAAAATTATGCATAAACAATTTATTGGCATCCCCAGTTGAAATATCTGCACCCGGCGTGACCCTTCGGAGGGGTTGGAACAAAATATCTTTCATGACTAAAGTGAGGTTCATTGCACATTTTCTTGCAAGTATTTTCGCATGTAACTTGAGTCGCATCTTTGGTCGCTTTTAAACATTGGTTCGGACAGTGTCTGAGACAACTGTCTACCGTGTTGGAATGAGATATATGTACCATAATTAGTACCAATAACAACACTATCATCATTCTATTGTTAAAAGATTGTCCCGCCATAATGATGATAACTTTGAATGATTTAGATATGTTCTCTTTGTTTGTAATTGTGGTTTTGTAATGAGCTCTGTGTGATAAAAAAACTTGGATTGGTCTATATAGTACAAATATAGTAAAAATAGTCTATCTATTTCAAGATATTTGCTTGACTGTTTTTTGTTTTCGGGTAAATTGTTTTCGTGTTTTAAACAACTAATTTGATAACGGTAACTCTTGTTCATATTGCAAACTGTAAATCTTAACTTAGACAGTTTATAGAATGAAATTAGAAGAATAAAAATTAGTGAAAGTATTGACAAAAATTGTCCTATAATTTTCAACTTGTTAGCAATAGCATCGTGAAATTAATGTAAACGTAAGAGCCTTGATTTTGTTAATGGGCCTAATGAAAGTCATTAAACAGGCCGAGTAAGATTCAAGTTTTGCTGGTTTACGATTCGAAACTCTGTGACTTGGCGTGGCGTCGATAAACGCATATCTGAAAAGAAAACCAAACGCCAAGTTCAACCTTTTATCATCGGCGGCTGAAAATCTCCTCCGTCTCCGCCTTTGAGAATTTTCGAGAAATGCCAGCTAGTGGAAAAGTGTCGTTCAAAATATTATAACTATTTTAATCATACATATATATATACATTATTTAATATAAATTTTGCATCATAAAACTTTAAATTTACAACACTTACAAATCTTGAATACTATGGGAAATTGTTTTTACTATGAAAATTTCCATTCTAACATCTTTACGGGAGGATTTTGGAGATGTAGTTGAGACCCAGTCATAGCTATGGACATGAAAGCTAACTTTTTAACCATATACCTCAGAAAAATCAGGTTCAGATGATCGTAAACCTGTCTTTGTTATTCCAACGCGCGCGACAAAGAGACGTATTTGAATTTCAGGAAAATATATTATAAGTATGGATGAAGTTCATCTATAATAAATATGATATGGGCAGGCTGCAGTGTGCATGGGAACTTCGACATCATCCCTAATGATATTTGACCATGATACAAATTTTAATATTCTTTTATGTATGTTTTATAATAGCTTTATCCAATCCATCATCCACAATCAAACCAATGACGTAATCTAGAGGATATTTTTTTGCTAAATCATGAACACAACTTGACCCAATCCTCTTAACACAAAATATATATTTTTTATTTGACCTAATCCCTTCAAGTTTATAATTTCCAGTACAAACTATAAACTTAAGAACCCAATTGACATAAAACTGCTCGGCAGTAAAATAGAATAAATCGAAAGAGATCTCCACAAATACAAACACCCGCACGTTCGAAGCTCCAAGTTCTAGAACCAAACTAAGATAGTTTTGTTTGAAATATATACAACTGGCAGAAAAATATTATGATGAAAATAATAACTTAAAAATCCAATTGACATAAATAAAAATCCAATTTTATTTACCAAACTGATAATCCAATTATTAATAACCAAAAGTAAAAAATTTGACGAGATGGAACAGTTTGGTAGATTCGGCGTGAAATGACATTCCCGTACGTAGGCTTATCAATTAACATGGCCATTTGTTTTCTCCATGGGAACAAAGGAAACATCGTTACGTGAATATCTGAGCTTCTTTGCAAATTAATATGTTTACGTCAACATAAGTCATAATTTACTTACTAAACGGCAGAAACATAATGATTACCCATTTGCAATAAGTATTTAGTTTCTTTCTAACTACAACCCTCCTCGCAACGATGATGGGTTCAAACAATATTAGTAATTTCTGTTAAAATATATATATATATAGATTTTGTCACAAAATTTACTGTAACTATAAACTAATAATCATTAACAAATATTATAGTCATGAAGGAAAATATTATAGTTACAAATTTCCAAATATATTTTTACCTTGGTACACGGTGACACTTTTAATTTCCATTCGTTCTACTCATAAAACCAAAGCCTCAAATAATAAGCTTTTTTAATTAAAAAAAATATATATATATATATATATGTAACTGCGATAATAATATAGAAAACTACAATAATGACTCCTTCATAATAGTATAGTATGGTAATATCGTCGTAACAAAATTTGATGCAAATCATGTTTTTTAATACATGAACTATCGGTACTCTTATCACATTTGTTTATACCCATGGGTTTATACTAGTCCTGATATAAACATGTCAAACCGGTTCAAAGTTCAAACATATAACTACTGCTTCCATAGAAATTCAAAACAGTATTCACATTATTTTGTGTGGTTGTGGATAATTTTAGATTTATTAAGGAGAAATAAGAGCAATGTGACATTTGGGATTTCAATAGGTTATGAGTAGATAGGAGTTTGCTAAGATCACCGCGTTGTACTAGGACGGCTACCTGATTCACCGGCCATTGCTCATCAGTTTTTACCCCTAAACTTTTGTTATATTTGATTTATCCTCCTAAACTTCCAATTTCTATTTTATGTCAGTTTTTTTGTATCATTTTCTTTCGACCAAAGGGAAAAAAAAAATAGCATCATCTACGTTTTAAATAAAAAATCTTTGGATATGAACGAAATAATATCTCAAAAAGATACGGGTCTATGTTGGAATTGGATATTTTTATGGGGTCAACTGAAAAAATCAAACAATCCAGGGGTTAATTTCGTAGATTTAATTTTAGTCCGGCTAAATTCAAATTTTAATATTTTTAGTCAAGCGCTGAATCATCACAACCTTAGATACGACGTTCACCGTCGCACGCGTCGTTGCACGTGAGAACTACGCGCAAACGACGAAATCGTAATCTTTGACGCCAGGTAAGACTGACAGGTGGATTGATGACGTGTACATAATCTTGACCGCTTGAAAGTATTTTTTTACATGTTAGCACCGTTTTTGTCGTGGATGCTTTCGTAACCGACGACATTTTAAGATGGGCCGTGACAGCCCAATAGCATAAATATGGGTCCTACTTTGTTTTCCAGCTCAGCCTTGAGTGGTCCAACTGTAAAAGGAGCTGTTTGGCTTAACCTTCCCGTTCCTACTCTCGATTTCGAGGTTTGATATTAAGTAATTTGATAAGGACTGTTAATTATTTATTTTCTTTTTTTGGGCAACGTTGCATTTTGTATGGCCATGCATTTTTTGTTTTGTTTTGGGGGTTAAAAGTTTTAAAAGATACAAATTATGCTGATCACATATTTAACTAAATGAGAACATCGCATATGTAGTTATGTACACGTGTTTTTCTTTCCTTTTTTATAAGGTTTTTAAGTATTTTCGTGCGTTAACTAGCCAGTTAAACACGTAATACAGAATCAGCACACGCTATTAACAAAAAGTATATTCCATCTGGCAAATATGTACATAGTCGATGGAACATTTGAGACATGTATTCGATATCAATTATTTGGTGTATAACGTGTAATTGTATTGTTGTTCTTTGGCTATTTCTAAAACGTATAAACACGTTATCCAAAGTATTAAATAGAATGTGAAAGTACGTAATCAATAAACTTATGTTTAGTGGGAAAACAGTTTATAAATTATTTCTCGATTTGCTAGTTTCTGTTTTTGTTTTTGTTTTTTGATGAATGTTGATTTGGTAGTTGACCAAAAACAAAGATGCTTTACATCAGATTGATTAACACTTTTAGAATGCAAATTTTGGAGTAAGCAATACATTGTGTGATTGTGAGTTGAAGTTAAACAATCGATATATATTTGTGGATAATTAAGTTTGTCTTTCACGAAATGATAATTTTTTTTTTGCTGGCAAAGTAATTGTGTATTCTATTTCTATAACCATATTTTTTTTTTTAAAAGAGAGTAAAACTATAGATAAATAACTTCCTCACGAAGAATTGCAAAAAGGCCTTGAGTTTTAAGGTTTAGCAATATGAAAGCATATATATTAGAGTTTTTAGGTCTTGAATTTAGATAAGATTATAGCCAAAAAAAACAAAAGATGATTTTGGTAGTATATGATAGTATGGCTTATAGTAACCTACCTACTTGTCATGGCGTATGAATGGGAAAATACATTCAGCCATACACTCTCCCTTTCCCAATATATATATTTTTATTATTATTTTTGTGTCGAGTGATTTTGCATTGATATGGACAAATATTAAATAGTGCTTTTATGTTATAACTTGGGATCCACCCTCGTGTACCCAAAAAATATAAAGACTGGGGATCCACTCCAACACTAACGAGGCTTCAAGTACCGAAAGAAAATACACGGTGTAGTAAAGACGAAAAGAACATATAATAAGTGTAGAATAGCTCCAAATCCAATACATAGAACAAAACGCAACGAAACAAAAGGTTAAATGATGATTTAAAAGGATATAAATACTCAAAATTTCAACCTATAAGTCCCCTTGCAAATTTTTAAAATGAGATTGTAGCAATATTTAATTCAAATGGTGATTAAATACGTTTGATTCTCTAACCACTACATCCATATACTACTAGTCACTGACCATTCATAAATCATAACTATAATACAATTTTAGAAATATACTATTAATTATTTAATGATGTATTAGGTTTGTCCTTATAGCAATTTAATACGTGTGAATTATGAAGTTTACTTGCACGGTTGCATTCTAGTTTTTATGATGTTTGTGGTTATTAGAATCACAATCATGTCCTGTTAGCACTTCAAATCAAAGTATGTGAACCTATAGGATGATATGTCAATTTTATGTGAAACTCTACCGAACTGTTAATTATGATTTTATCAAATTAATTTCTTTTGTGGCATCCCAATATATAACATTTTAGTTTCTTGATATAATTAGTATATGATTTAGTTTTTTCAAAACACGAAAGCAGGAAAAAAACTACTACTAAAGTTAGTGATTAGAAGGGCCCTTTTCCAAAGTTATGGTAAAACATGGCTTTTAAATTCAAGTAATTAAAATATTTTACGTTGAAGAGTTTTCCATTTGGATATATAAGGAATTTCTAGGATTTGTTTGAATAGTGGAAATGTGTATTTTCATATACTCCATCGGTTTCGTTATATACATCATACATGTTTTGATTAAAAGACTTGGACAGTAATTTTTTTATAAATTCTAGTTATTATGTTGTTTTTACATCAAAAATATTCCTAATCTCTAACTGAAAATAAATCAACGAACATGGAAGACACGATATAATACACGTAATTACAAAACATCAAATTAAATTAAATTTTGAATATAAACTTGGAAAAATCAAAGAAAAATGAAACAATTTTGATAATTCTGAAATATTTTATATATAATGGAACATATGAAGTATAAAAGATGGGATCCATATTTTCACAATATTCGTTATCTTCATTGGTTTTATATATACACTTAATATAAATATCAACATTCCATAGCATTAAAATTATAATGTAAATGACGGATACAAACACAACTTTAAAGTTTTCAATACTCTGTATCTCTATAAGCTTTTTATGTATCTGTCACTATCCAAATGGGAATATAAAGACCTCATATAACTTAAATTCCATGACGAATAACAAAATGGGGAATAATGTAAGTTAAAATTAAACTAATCAGGCTACTAGGAAGAGAATCAAAACTCGAAAAAGAAAACCCACCAAACCAACGATCATCTAATCACAGAAAGAAAACAAAACTTAAGAATTATTATAATACTAATTAAACACAATTACCTGGAAATTTCGCTTCCTAATCAAGATTTCTCGATAATCCTCATCATCATTATCATAATTTTTTTGTTCTATATATAGAAAAATAAAAATAAAATAGTAAACAGAGGTAGACCATAACTAATCATTTGGTCTTTTACGTGGGTTTTGTATATTTAACGTATGAGTAGTAGTAAGTAGTAGCCCATACTACGCTTTAAATTATACAAAGACAAATTCGAAACAATCTCGAGTACTGTATTATTTATTTATGTTTAACACATCAAACATTACGATGTCGTTTTCATTCTATTTAATTTTTTTGAATAAAGCGTTAATTATTTAAATAATATTGTGGTTTCTTTTTCGGGCTGGTGGGCTTTTTATGTCCGCTTCCCAATGGTTTCTTCTCTTTTTATTTTATTTTTATTTTATTCCTTAACAGAAACTTTATTTATAAATGAAAAATTCTCAGTGTTTAGTTTTATTTTGCTATCTCTCTTCTGTCTCTGTTCTCACTTTTTTTTTTGGTTGTTTCTGCAACTTTTTTTTCTTTTGGATTTTTTCGTTCTCCTTTTGATGTTCTTATAACGTTTTTGTACTAAATCTCAGATTTCAAACAAAAAAATTTGTGAAAATCTGAATATCAAATCAATCAAATCCCTAGAGAATTTTTTCTCAGCTCATTTCCGTTTGAAGAATCCGGTGATGAATCCGCCGGAGAAAAAATGTATGTTCCTTCACTGAACCCTAGATTTCAAAACTAAAATATCCGAAGGCAAATTTCTGAGATTAACGAACATTGTAGGGAGTGGAGTGAAGATTCTCTAATGAGTTAGATGAGCGAAGAAGAAGAAGCTACTGAACTTTGTTTAAGCAAGAAGAAGGAGAATCAACGTTTAGCTGAAGAAAAGGAAGAAGAAGAAGAGAGAAGAGACAACGATTTGTTGTTGTTAGCTATATCTCCTCCAATGGTGAGATCTCGATCTCAAGGAACTACGAGGCGCGTGACTCCCACGCCGCTAGTGGATGTAGAGAAACCGTTACCGAACGGAGATCTCTACATCGGGAGCTTCTCCGGCGGGTTTCCACATGGATCCGGGAAGTATCTATGGAAAGACGGATGCATGTACGAAGGAGACTGGAAACGAGGGAAAGCTTCAGGGAAAGGCAAATTTTCATGGCCAAGTGGAGCAACATACGAAGGCGAATTCAAATCAGGAAGAATGGAAGGATTTGGCACTTTCACCGGAGCTGATGGAGATACTTATAGAGGAACTTGGGTTGCCGATAGGAAACACGGCCACGGACAAAAGCGTTACGCCAACGGTGATTTCTACGAAGGTACATGGAGAAGGAATCTACAAGACGGGAGAGGTAGGTACGTGTGGAGAAATGGGAATCAGTACACCGGAGAATGGCGTAGCGGTGTGATTTCTGGGAAAGGTTTGCTTGTTTGGCCTAATGGGAATAGATATGAAGGTTTGTGGGATAATGGGGTTCCTAAAGGGAGTGGTGTGTTTACTTGGAGCGATGGGAGCTCTTGTGTTGGAGCTTGGAATGAGAGTAATATTATGAAGAGTTTCTTCAATGGTGTTGAGAAGAATGATTTGATTGTTGCTACTAGGAAGAGATCTTCTGTTGATAGTGGAGCTGGGAGTTTGGGTGGTGAGAAAGTTTTCCCGAGGATATGTATTTGGGAATCTGATGGTGAAGCTGGAGATATTACTTGTGATATTATTGATAATGTTGAAGCTTCTATGATTTATAGAGATAGGATCTCTGTGGATCGTGATGGGTTTCGTCAGTTTAAGAAGAATCCTTGTTGGTTTAATGGTGAAGCTAAGAAGCCTGGTGAGACTATATCTAAAGGACATAAGAAATATGATTTGATGCTTAATTTGCAATTAGGAATCAGGTAAAAATATCTTTTCTCAAAATATCTTTATTTAGCTTTCTCTGTTGTTTCTAATGAAGGGATTGAATTAGGTATTCTGTTGGTAAACATGCTTCGATTGTTCGAGATCTTAAACAGACTGATTTCGATCCAAAGGAGAAATTTTGGACAAGGTTTCCACCGGAAGGGACTAAGACCACACCGCCGCATCTGTCAATTGATTTCCGCTGGAAGGATTATTGCCCTTTGGTGTTCAGGTAGCTTTTTCGAAAAAAGTGTTTCAATTTGGCAAATTGCTGAATGCTTTTAGGTTTTGGTGATGTGGCTAGACCTATATCTGGGTTTAGTTGATAGATATTGAATGTATTTGTGATGTAATCTGTTTCTTTTTGGGGAAATTTTGTTTGTAGACGTCTCAGAGAGCTTTTCCAAGTGGATCCAGCTGAGTATATGTTAGCTATTTGTGGAAATGATGCTCTTCGGGAACTATCTTCACCTGGAAAAAGTGGAAGCTTCTTTTACCTAACTCAAGATGATAGATTTATGATCAAGACGGTGAAGAAATCGGAAGTCAAGGTTAGTAGTTTGTTTCCTTCTTCTTGTTAATTTGACCTTTCTCTTGTCATCTTTGAAATTGCTTGTTCGGTACATGTTAAATTTACTTAATTAGTGGATGGGACACACCCTTTTGTTTGTTTCTTTCTTTGCTTTCACATTACTTTCCCAATCATAAAACTCCACTAAGTCTGTGTGATTAGTTAATGAAATTTGACCTGAAGCTTTTGTCTTCTTTTTATCCAGGTGCTTCTGAGAATGCTTCCAAGTTACTACAAACATTTCTGCCAATACGAAAACTCCCTCGTGACTAGGTTCTACGGTGTTCATTGTGTCAAACCCGTTGGTGGCCAAAAGGTATTTGTTTGTTCAATTAAAGCTTCATGTGTCTCTTAGTGTCCAGAAATTTTACTGTTTTGCTTTTATCAGACTCGGTTTATCGTCATGGGCAATTTGTTCTGCTCTGAGTATAGAATCCAGAGACGGTTTGACCTCAAAGGCTCTTCCCACGGACGAAGTACTGCAAAGCCTGAAGGTGAAATTGATGAGACCACCACTCTCAAGGACCTTGATCTCAATTTTTCTTTCCGTCTTCAGAGAAACTGGTATCAAGAGCTTATGAAGTAAGCTCTATGCTTCTCAGGTTTCGGCTATGTAAAGTATTTAGCAACCTAAACATTTGTCTAATGCTTATCGGTTATTCATGATCAGGCAAATAAAACGCGACTGTGAGTTCTTGGAAGCGGAGAGAATAATGGATTATAGCCTTTTAGTTGGTGTTCACTTTCGCGATGACAACACAGGAGAAAAGATGGGTCTTTCTCCATTCGTTTTGAGATCTGGTAATTTTAGATATCATTCTCTGTCTATGTCCCTCCTCCTATTGAAGTCGATCTATCATGAGATTATTAACGTCAGTGTCTTGTGCAGGTAGGATAGATTCATATCAGAATGAGAAATTCATGCGTGGTTGTCGCTTCCTAGAGGCTGAACTTCAAGACATGGACCGGATTTTAGCTGGCAGGTACATAAATATAAAATCATTGATCTTTTAATTTTAGAAGTTGACTTCACAAAGCAAAGCCTTTTTGCATTCATAGCCTTTGGATTATTGTGGAGACATGGGAGTGGTTGTGAGATTCAATTTTTGGATTAGTATTAATGAATAGATTTTACTTGTCAATCCTTGTTGTGTGGTGTGTGAAACAAGTCATGTGGTCCTGTTTGCTCTTAAAGAATGAGTCAATTTATCATTGTGTTTTTACAGGAAACCATCGATCAGATTAGGCGCAAACATGCCAGCAAGAGCGGAACGAATGGCCCGAAGAAGCGATTTTGATCAGTATACATCAGGAGCAAATTATCATCCATCACACGGTGAGATGTATGAAGTGGTACTCTACTTTGGAGTCATTGACATCTTGCAAGACTACGACATAACGAAAAAGATCGAGCATGTGTATAAATCACTACAAGCCGATCCTGCATCAATCTCAGCTGTTGATCCTAAACTCTATTCCAAGAGGTTCAGAGACTTCATCAGTAGGATCTTCATTGAAGACGGCTAAAAGAAGATGATGATATATATCATCAGTATATCTAACATTCTCGGCTTTTTTTTGCTCACCGGAAATGTGAATAAAGGCTCCACCGAGAAAGGTAAAAAAGGAGAAGGCGATTTGGATTTTTATTTAATATAATTTTGAGATGATGATCATATCAAAGTTTTGGGGTTGGGGGGGAGGGGGCTTTATTTATTTTTGTGGCGAGCGATTTATATATAATTTATATATGTGAATATAATAGATTGTGGAGGTTTTAGCACTAGAAATTAAACTACAAAGACATCAACATAATTAAAAATGGGCTTTGGTAAATATGGAATTAGATAGTGTAAGAATGTTTAAACAAACATAATCTCATTAATTATTTATCTCAGTACAATATGATTATAAGATCTCTTTTTAACCATCCGACCAAAGTTAATGGTCTGCAACTTTGTCACTTGATATATTATACTATTTGCCTATGTAGTACTACAGTAAAACCAAATAGTAAAATAGTATAGTCAAAGATAGTGAAGAGTTGAATTGAGGTTTTTATAAAAAGTAGAGAAAGCTAAACTAGAACACCACAACATGTCTTTTCCTAACATTCTTTTTCTTCTTTATGAAATCTTTCCCAACAAAATGTTTCTCTTTTAAATCTTTCACGTCTCATATTCACAGTGACAGTTTTGATCCCTATTTTTTAATGCTATGATCATTTATTGGATAATATATGCGATAAGCTTCACAAAGTATAAGGCTGTTTTTTTTTTTTCAAATTAAAGTCTGAGATCTTTAAGAAATATTTAAAGTCTGAGAAGATTGAAACTGTTGATTTTACTACACTTGGAGTTGTTTTCCAACCTAATCAACACTCCACTTTACGTTGTAGACAATTTCCTAAATTTTCAAAGTTGTCTTTTTCGGACTTTACATAATTTACATAATATTGTATTTTATTTATGTTGAAAAGTATATTTTACATATAATTTTTTTGTTTGGTAAAACTCTTTCTCAATGAAGTAAACAGTATACATTTGTTGTTTCTCTTTAAGTTTAACTTTAGTTGCATTATATAGCCCATATAATTGCTTTCGTTAGTAATAATAAACAAGAACAAAAAGGTAATGTTAATGTAAATCAGCAAAAGAAACTGTTAATTACTTAATCTCAGTATTAATAAACAATATGGACATAAATCACATAATATCCTATTCACAGATCCACTAGATGTTAAAAGCTGACATAATATCTCTAAGAACTACAATGCCTAGATATTAATAGATTATACCAATTTGGAATTTGAAGTAAGTCAATAAGATATCATCCAATCAATAGAGAGACAGTGACAAACAAAAGATATAATAATTAAATAATTAAAGTTTAAACTTATTGGTTTTAAGCCCAATTAACTAACATGTCATCATCTTCCCCATACTCTCAGATCCTAGTATCGGTAAACACAGATTAAAGCCTTTGTTTATGAACGGCCTGACAGAAGTTTAATTCTTTTGAGACCAACTTTCATTTTTACTTCTTTGAAAGATTTTTTTCCTTTTAAACATCACTCTTTTAAGTAGTACTTACTAGTATTTTCTGATAGTTAACCAAATATTTAACTCATTAAAATTGTGACAGAAACACTTTTGTCCATAAATTTATGTAGAAAAAGATAACTAATAAAAAAGCTCATTGCTCCTAAATCTTATTGTCAAATAATTTAGGCCTAGAAAACTCATTGCCTCTAAACTTATTTAGAAAATAAAATAAAACGAGGCTGATTTTATTATTAACAGACAAAGAAAACAAGTTTGGTTTTAATCTTCATTTCTTCGTGTGCTGAAAATGGGAATAATAAGAAACTGGAAAAGGACAAAGGTTAGAGAATAGCTTCTAGGTGTCTGTCAAATCGTTGCATGCCTAATATTCCCTTCTTTTTAGTTTAATATTACCAATTTTCTTAGGTTATAGTATTTGTTTATTCCATTTTACTGCGTTGGTCAAAACATTTACCAAAAATACAGTAGTAAGATCTTTTGTCTCACTGGTCGATCTCCATGTATTGTTTGTTATGTCACGACTGTTATGTCTGTCTTCAAAAAACCGGATATATTGACGTTTATTGTAACAGAGTAATTTTGCAATGTTATTAACGGACATTAACCTCAGTAGTTCGATGTTAAATACTTCTAACTGTGACAACAACAAAAACAGATTGTGATATATGTATTTTTTAAGAGTTGACAATAAAAAATGCTGCATAATGAACACTGAACTGGATTTAAATGTATTTAACGTCTATTAATTAATATTCTTTATGTTCCTTATTAATCATTTTTCTAGAATTTTCACACATATTAAGAAAATTCAATTAAAATTGATTATAAATGCATTATTTTTGTAAAAAACAATTTTTTATAATCTTAAACCAATATTCCCTCCGATCTAATATACTTGTCATTTTAGACTTATTTTTTTATTTCAATATAGTTGTTATTCTCTTTTTTCAATGTAATTTATGTAAACAGTTTTTAAATATAACCTCAACTTAACTAACACAATATATAAAAATTAAACAACTAAATAATTAAATTTTAAACATGTTATTCACTTTTGATATTTGTTTCCTGGGTTGTATGAAAAGAGTCACCTCCATCTCTAAAAGCTTCATTCCCATAATCATGATCATGATTATTATATGCAATGGTATTCAAATCAAATGAATAGGTTTTATTGTTTGTAAGTGGAAAATTTAGATCTACGTTAGTCATGGAAGATATTGATTGAGTAGTAACATTACATATAGATATATAGAAACATGAATTTTTTTGAATTTTAATATTTGCCTCCATTAGTTTTCTTCTTCATATTTTACGTAGACATGAATTTTTTCCATTCCCTCCACTAATATTTTTATAGTCAACAAGTCAAAAATATTTAATTTAGTAAAAGTTGTTAATTGTGTTTTGAATGGGGAAAAATACTAAGAGGTTACGTAAAATATAAAATATAAACAAATGTAATAAGTATAAGTATGATTGTCAATTGATATTATTTGTGAAGTTTTAATATAGTTAAATTACAGAAGTTTTTAATCTAATCAAAACATTTTAGAACGACAAATATTATGAATTGGAAAGAGTAGTATTCTGTTATTTTTTTTAAATTTACAATTCATCACTAATAACTAATAAAACATGCATTAAAAACCTAAAAATATGATTTTTTGAAACAATTTTATTTCCTTAAAATAGGATTAATAAGGAACCAAGGGAGTACTAATTTATATGACTGATTTCGTTTCGATAACCGGAGTAGATGATGGACCGAAACCAGACTATTTGAAGTGTGCACATGCAATGACGAAAGATGAATTACAACAATTTTTCGTAGATGGTGAAACTGATATCTGATTTTGATACAAATATGTTGATTCACATGGAATTAATAACATATCTAGTACTTTGAAATTTGAAACGAAGAATTGAGTATAAACCTTTTGATGGCTGTTTATTGGAAATTGTATTAGGGTTAGAAGTCAATCCTATGCGATGATTCATTACTATATTGTCCACCTTTCTCGGTGAATAATTACGGTATCCTTTAACATTGCATTCTTTCGAAATCTTTATATAGTTTAATATTTGTCGTAAATTTCAATACTAGCAGTGGTAGTGAATTTGGAGTTGCGGTATTGCGCAAAAATTCTTCAATTACAAAATCTCATTCAGTAACTCAAGACGATTAGTATTTATGGTGTTCTACCCAATTAAACTTGTTATTTTCTTGGTTGGTGATAGCTCGAAACATTGTATGAGACATATTTCTCCACGTATGATTTTTCCTCACCATTGCAATATAAGAGTTGATCAGTGGTGCAAACATATTTTACGATAGTGTTGGGTTTCGATTTAGAAAAAAATGATTAAAATAAATAGGATGTAGTTTTCATGGGTTCAGACACATGGGGTGCGAGATTTTGACAATGGAGGCCCAAACGAAGACAAGAAGAATGGGAAATTAGGGATTGGTCTCAACTTTGGGATTATGTTTGTCTGAGGTTGAAAAAGCCACCAAATGTGCCCATTAGTGCCATTTTTTAAATGAGCATACATTATTTTATTTAACACCCCAACATAATGTCCCACCTTGAAGGGGACACCTCCCCTTAGCTATCCCTTTCTGATTATTCTTGTATTTCATTCTTTTTTTGTTTGGTTACAAATAATTGAGAATAGGTATAATTTTTAGAAAACTTATAATAAAAGTAATCACTAAATAAGCAAGAATAGTAGACGCATCATCCAAATACTAATGATGTTGTCTTTCAAACCTCGTGACTCATGACACTATTTGAATATACATGTAAATAACCATACACGGCTCTTTTTTTTATCTAACTCTTGCAAATTGCTATATTGGATGTTGCGTAGGTGATCATTATTTCTAATGATACAATCATGAAAGAGAAGACCAAATTGAGGAGATATTTATTCCTATTATTGTCATATCTTTTATATTTTCCATATAGCTCATGCATGGTTCTCATTTTCTTCGTCTTATCCTTTTGATTTGTGTACATCGACTCTTCTAATATTTTATGAGGATTGATCTTAGCCATGTTGACTTCAAATTATGTTCCAACAGTTCTTGAATTATGTTGACATTGTGTTCCGACTTATGTTCCACCAACCTTTGTGTTTCCAAGCATGTTAAAAATCTTAGCACTTTATGTAGTTTCTTATTATGCTGATGTTGTGCCATTCTTCGAATAATTTATCTCCTCATATTCTTGAAATCTAAACGGAAAAATACTACATAAATAGTACCCCGGTTCAAAACTGCACTAAAAAGTCATAACGACAGCGTTTTAATTGTCAACCAAGATGGGGACTCCAAAAGACCCAATATATAATCTATTTGGGTTGGAAAGGCCCATGAAAGCACATTTATCAGTTTTCACAACGTATGAGAGCGCATATTTGGAGAGACTGCACAACCGCAAAATTGATGGGTCATGTTGGAAAATATTACAAGACATAAATTAGGAGAATATTATTCATGTATAGTCATGTTTTACCACAATCAAATAAATAAGGTTTGGTAATCAAATACAGTAATACTTAAGGTTTCAAATTTTTATTTGGTTAATTAATATTCATGAGCCACAAAATTTGGAAACACGTTTACATTAATTGGAAAACTTAAAACTACAAGAGGAAATAACTGAATAAATAGTATTACATATTTTATTAATATTATTTTTAATTCCATATTTTACATGTTTGTTTACTGGATTATATAATTAAGTTATTCCTAAGAAAAATAAAAGCTAGCAAATCAAATCCACTAAACAACATTTAAAATTAATGTAAACATATTTTACATTAGCATTAACATTAATGGAAACAGCAAATCAAATCCAGTAAAATAAAATCAAATATAAAAAAGGTAATAGGGATATAATATTTCACAAATTAGTAAATTACAAGTACTAAGGTAGGTCTAAAGCCTATATTAGCGATCTTATATGTAAGAAGACAGAACAGAAACCATAAATCTCGTAGATCGATTCTTTGATAGCAATGGACGCGGAATTTTCTTTTCGTATTCGCAGCGAACTCGAAATCGTTCCTAAACCCGAGGATGCTGGAACACTCAAAATCTTTGTAAGGATCCTAAGGTCGGACATATTAATTCATCCTAGACCAGTTTTTGTTCTCTCGTACAAAACCTACGAAGACTTTAGGTTGTGCAACGATCGTAACTTGTCAATACTGAATGACTTGTTGTGCTCAGAAGGGTTTGCTCGTCAATATGTTTCCTCCGCTACCGATAAACTCACTGAAATTATCTTTAATTCTATTTCCATTGACTCCAGTCAAACTAGTGCTATTTCAGTGTACATGACCTGTAAGATAAGTCCTCATCGGATCGAAGAAGAGGCCATTCAAGCCTCATTCGATGAGACCACCAATAATATCCGGTTTAAACCGGCAAGTAAGCTTGCGGTTGACTCTTTGTCAAGAAAAGTGTACAAAACCAATGAGAAGAAGATGTGTAGAATTTGTTTGGAGGATTTTTAAAAGGGAGAAATAGTTGTAACGTTACCTTGTGGACATGAGTTTGAGGATAGCTGTATTGTGGAGTGGTTTGGGACCGGTCATGTTTGTCCATTGTGCCGTTTCGAGTTGCCATGTGAAGAGATGAACTAGTACTTGGGGGACAAGAAAAGAGATGGATGCCCTAGAATTTTTAAGGTTCTTCAATTTTGGGGTCCTGTTTAATTAAAGCTTAATTTGATTTACATTTTAGTGGTTTCATGAATATTATACATGTGGTTTTAAACTCCAAATGGCTTTGCGACATCATTGGTTACTTAAGGATTGATTCGTTTTGCTCTCTATGGTTTTAATTTCTACAAATTTATTATCTGTATGAAATCGGCCATTAGAGTGACCATTTACACTATTTTCTTAGCCATTCAACGTCTTTGACGACACGATGTTGTATTGTTGTTGTTGAATCACTGTGTTGATAATTGACAAGGCATGATCTTAATTTGCTTGTCATGGGAAAGTAGTGTAAAATCCTCAAACAACATAGTCACAATTAAGAATACGTTTTTTTTATATTGGGCAAGTTTATAATAATAAGCAATTTTCTCACTCCTGCATCAAAATAAAATTCTCATTCTTTATTTTTATTTTTATTTTCCCACAAATAAAAAAATATATATTGAACTTCTTCAATAAGCAAATTTGTAAAGGTCTTTCTCAACTTCTTCAGTAAGCAAATTTGTATACCTTTAGGTTCTTTACAAAACAAAATGTCCATTATCTTCATATCTTATGATTTCTTTCTCCTATCTAAGAGAGTTACAAATTCACGTTCCACACAGCTTTATCACCTTCACCACACATCGCATGAACCATCCACATTCTATCGACTGATTTGCATATCCCACTGCACTGCCAGTCAAATGACGCCACACACATTTCTCCAGCCTCTGCCTTCATTTCACAGTCTTTTTTGGGAAATAGAAAAAAGTAACAACATTAGAAAAGCTCAAATCTTATTTACTAATTTTCTGAGGCATACTAAATATATATATATCTCTTTTTTTACCTGGAGGAGTACTACAACAGAAATTACGATCATCGACATGGTCAACCTCAAGACCAAGGAACCATGAACCGAGTGTCACATCTTCATTTGCAAACTTGTGTAAAATTGGCCTACAAAGTTAACACCAACTGTTATAACTAGTACACTTGGATAATAATCATTTCCCTTGGTAAAAATATATTTTACTTTATTGAGAATATCCAATATTAACTTACTTGTTGATAGATATGTATGTTGCAAGATCCTTTGAGATGGCATAAATCTGTCCTGTTGCATGTCGGAAATATTTGTTACCTTCTTCTCCAAATTTCCAAAACTCGGGTTCACGGTACTTAGCCGTCCTACACGGTTTAAAATCCGAATCAACTGAATATAATATTTCACAAAAATAAATGAGATAAATAACACATAATATTGAGAGTATTACTTTTTAGTAAGAACAGGTCCAGATTTCATACATCCAATATAAACCCTTGGCTTATGACGGTGACTTGCTAATGTAGTAGCAAGCGTACCTGAAAAAGGTAAAGAGCTGATCAGCAAATATATTCAACATTTTAATTTCAATGAGAAAAGAAGAAAAAAAAATATATGGTAGAAATATATTTTGGTACCAAGATTAACATGAACATCATCATCAATCTTGACAAAAAATTCAGCATCCCACTTTGCAATTGCACTAGAAAAGAAGCTTTTGGTTTTTGCTGATAGATTGTAATATCCTTCAACATGTTCCTGTAACAAGTAAAATGAATTCTCCAAAATTAAATCAAGAACAAAAATAAAATAAGAAAATTGTCTAGACAAATCAAGTTGTTGAATTGGTCTCACCAGCCTATAGAAATCTTTGTATTGAGCATCTTCTGCATCAATTTCCTTATCCAATATACTATTTCGTGACGCACTGCCAACAAATTTTTGTATACATATACACATTCAAGTAAGAGTCTCAATCTACTACCAAAAATAATAATACCATTATATTAGTCGATGAAATATGAATGCACCTGTGTCCAATCATGAATTTGACGACAATTCCCTTCTCTTTTTCCAATTTCTGAAGGTTTTCCCCTGTGATATATAGTTTACATGCAAAAGCTTAACTAAGACTAGAGACAATAAAAAGGAACCAAAGATTTGAAGGAGATGGACATCAAAAATTACCTTGAGGCATCCAAGTTTCTCTAAGCGAGTCACGACGTTTTCTACTGCTAAATGCAGTATTGATACCAACCACCATGAAAGCTTTCTTCCTCTTGTCTGCTTGTGTTGAAGAGTTGGTTGATGAGACATCAACAATTTTTGGAGTGCTCTGTGTAGCAGAGAGCTGTTTCTGAAGCATAGAAACTGATTTATCTAATGATCTGTAGCCACAAGAAGTATATATGATCATCAAAATACTATTAATCAACAAGCAAGTCTAATTATAAAAAAAAGATTATTATTAATTTTATTTAGTTTCACTCACTCGATTGCTTTATGGGTTTTTAAAACCTCTTCCATTACATCTTTTTCTTGTGACTTTTTCTGTAATACAAAGATTAAAAATATCAAGTTTTTAATACTCAAATTCATATTAAGAGATTTGAAATCAGATTTAGTAAGATACGATGATTTTTTTTAAGAATAATACTTTCTCATGACCAAAATCTTCGGAAACTATCTTAAGTTTCTGATCACGCTGGTGCTGCAAAATGAGCTGGTTACCGGAATCTGACGAAGGTGATCGCAATCTAAAAATGCCAAAAAAAAAAAAACGATTAACATATTGAAAAGCAAGAAGACACGAATCTATAACCGTAGAGAGATCAAGAAAAAAAAAAGGAACCTGGAGGTGAAAAGGGCTCCTAGCAAAAAACAAGAAATGCAGAGAAGAGGAACCCATGGCAGTGTAAGTCTCTTGGAGACTTTGGACTTCATGGTGATCAAAGAGATGATCAGAAACTAGAGAATAGAGAATAGAGAAGAGACAAGAGAGAAGAAACTCTCTCAAGTCGTCGTAATGTGTAACGCGAAGGCAAGTTACGAGCAATGACATTAGTAACAATCCTTACAAGTTTATATATTTATTACAAGTTTGACTGTTTATAGTTCAAAGAATATTATATGTCAGGTGATTTACTTCTGGTTATAAATTATACACTTGTTCAAAGAAATTCAATTTTGACCAACTAAAATAATATACTTACCTTATTTGGTTTATTGAATTGTAAAAAATATATATTATAATGTCTCAATTTAATTTCCAGTGAGTTAGATGAATATTTTTTTTTGTGTGGACTAAAGATTTTTAGTTTTTTGGTACGAAACTTAATCATAATAAAAAAAAATTTAAAAAAATTTGAATGACACATTATTTCATCTAGCGTTTTATTCTTATTTATAAAACTAACATAAAATTAATTAATCACGATGTTTTGACATGCAGTATGAACGTTGGCGATTGCATGTCAGACACTCGGCAGAATATGTTTTTTGTATTTTTTTGTTCTTTCTGTCGTAACATTGATTTCATATATTTTGTTAACGTTTTTGTTTGTTAAAGATCATTATAATAATACAGATACTTATTTTGTTTTATTAATAGCTAATTACTGATAAGATTTTTTTAACAGTCTCCTTCTTCGATATGTATTTGGGATTTAAGATTTTGTTTGTATTTTAGAAAATAAACATTTAAATCTTTCTCACACGTTTGAGAATTAGCCAAAAAGTAACACATAAAAAAAAAGGTTTAGATCCCTTTATAAAAAACAAAAAAACAAAAAAATGTTTAGAGTTTATTATAAGAAAAAAAGAGACAAATACATGGTCTTTATAGTATGTTGGATATATAATTATACGCCATGTGCCTATATATGGTTCATCTCACCAACATTTATGGAGACACAATTGCAGTCTCGTGGAGAATATATAGAGTTCAAGATATAAACACAAACATTTAGAAAATTAATAAAAAATAATGAAATAATTGAAAAATTATAAAATGTAGTAGTAAAAGACATCATTACACCAATAGAATAGTGATAACGATAATTTAATTTTAATTTTTTTATTGGTAATCATTTTAATAGAATTCATAGGATATTAAACTAATAAAAATATGTACTCTGAAAACATTATTATTATTATTATTATCTTTATGATTCGTTTGCAAATTGCAATACAATTAAGTGATTAACTAAACCAATTAACAAAACAAAACAAACAAAACCGAAAGAAGTCACCGGCTACTTCCGGTTTTTCTAATCAGTCCAGCAGCCAGGAGGCGGCGTAGTCACGTCGCCGTCTTCACCTATTCAGCCGGTAACCCTTCCATAAATCCATTTTCGTTATTCCAATATTTTTGTTTTCATCTTCCAATCCCATCCATAGCTTTAGCTTCCCAAAAATTCGACTTTCTCTGGGTTTTTGATCTTCTAGGGTTTCTGGGGGAAATTATTGAATGGAAACTTCAACGTCTTCTGTACATAATCATCAATTCCTTTGTTTCCATTGTAGCTCCTTAAGAAACTATTGTCTCTATTGCTTTTACAGCTAAAACGATTCGATTCATTTCTTCTTCTCTCCTTCTCGTTTCGATTTTTTCTTGTGAAATCACCTCTCTTCTAGTTTTTTTTAAGCTATGGACCGTAGTGCTCAATCGGATCTCTCATTAGGTTTCGGCAGCAGCTCTCACGCTTTACCTCCGAGAATCCCAATCGCTGATGACTCAATCACGCTTCAAATCGATTCAAGCTTCCGTCCATCGTCTAATCCAATACCTTCCGTTCCGCTTCAGCTGCTAGAACAAAGATTCGATGACACCGGATCGCGTAGCCGAGTCATAAACGAAAACGACGACGTTGAAGAAGACGACGACGATGATGATCAAAGAGAAGAGCATCAATTCATCCTCTTAGGTCATCCGATGAAGTTAAAACGATGTAGAGGTAGCAATTCAATGTCATCACCTAGACCTTGTAAGAAAATTTTAGTTGATTCTGGAATCGAAGCTAGACGAGCTTCCGTTAGAGCATGGGGTAATCAATCGATTGAAGAAGCTGATCCTGAGATTTATGAGTTTATGGAAAAAGAGAAACAGAGACAATTTAGAGGTATTGAGCTAATAGCTTCTGAGAATTTCGTGTGTAGAGCTGTAATGGAAGCTTTAGGAAGTCATTTGACTAATAAGTACTCTGAAGGAGTGCCTGGAGCTAGATACTACACAGGGAATCAATATATTGATCAAATTGAGATTCTTTGCCAAGAGCGTGCGCTTAAAGCTTTTGGATTAAGTCATGAGAACTGGGGTGTTAATGTGCAGCCGTATTCGTGTACTTCAGCCAATTTCGCTGTTTTCAATGGTCTTTTGTTGCCTGGTGAACGGATTATGGGATTGGATTCTCCTTCAGGTGGTCATATGAGTCATGGTTATTATACACCTGGTGGGAAGAAAGTCTCTGGTGCGTCTATATTCTTTGAGAGCTTTCCGTATAAGGTTGATCCTCGTACAGGGTATATTGATTATGATAAGCTTGAGGAAAAGGCGCTTGACTATCGTCCTAAGATACTTATTTGTGGTGGGAGTTCATATCCGAGAGACTGGGAATTCCATAGGTTTAGGCATGTTGCTGACAAATGTGGAGCTGTTTTGATGTTTGACATGGCACAAATTAGTGGTCTTGTCGCTGCCAAGGTATGTTCATTCTCATTTTCCATACTGTGCTATTAGTGATTACTCAGTGATATTTATTTAGCCTGCTGTTCTTTGCATCCTCTTGATGTTTTTGTTTGTGTAAATGTCTTAGGAAGCTCCAAATCCATTCGATTTTTGCGATATTGTTACCTCAACAACACATAAGTCTCTCCGTGGACCAAGGGGCGGTATCATATTTTACAGGAGGGGCTCGAAGCCAAAGAAGCAAAGCATAAATCTTAATCACTGTGAGACCAACCTCCAATATGATTTAGAAGAAAAAATAAACTTTTCTGTCTTTCCATCACTGCAAGGGGGCCCTCACAATAACCATATAGCTGCTCTAGCTATTGCCCTCAAGCAGGCTGCCTCACCAGAGTACAAGGTTTACATGCGACAGGTCAAGAGAAATGCTAAGGCCTTAGAATATGCTTTGTTAAGCAAAAAATGCAAGTTGGTAACCGGTGGCACTGATAACCATTTGCTTCTCTGGGATCTGACTCCTTTGGGCTTGACAGGTATCTGATTAGTTCATCTTACTATCTGATTTGATTTTAGTGACTACCTCATACAAGCTATTATCATTCCAACTGTGTCTGATTTTCATGGATTCCCTTCTAAACTTAACTATTTGTCGTGGATCTATAGACAAAATTTCATCGAGTTATTTAAGACAAGGGATGAGTTTCTTAGTCTCTCTCTTGTTTCTCATATCTACTGGTTGGTGATAGTTAACATGAGTAATTTGATGGCTAATGATCAGTCGGGAATCTATAATCAAAGTATCAAACTTGTTTGATATCGTAGCAACATTTTTATGTCTAGTTTCCCAAAATTAAAGTCTCACCTTTTTAATGTCTATACACTGCATATGTTTAGCTTAGCTGTGTGTCCAAAGGTGACTCATATCTTTGATCTTGTGATTTTCAGGCAAGGTGTATGAGAAAGTATGCGAGATGTGCCATATCACAGTTAACAAAGTCGCCATTTTCAGCGAAAACGGTGTTATTTCCCCTGGAGGAGTGAGAATAGGTAAACAAATTCTCAAGGAAACACTAACTCTCTGGAACTAGTGCGCTTTAAGTTATTTTTTCTTTTTGTATGATTCTTGACATGGGCTCATGTATCTGTCTCAGGCAGTCCGGCTATGACCTCAAGAGGTTGTTTAGAATCAGATTTTGAGAAAATGGCTGGGTTTCTATATAGAGCTGCTCAGATAGCAAGCGCTGCACAAAGGGAACACGGGAAGTTGCAGAAGGAGCCGCTCAAAAGCATCTATCACTGTAAAGACATTGCAGATCTTCGGAGCCAAGTCGAGGCTTTTGCTTCTCAGTTTGCAATGCCTGCGTATGACATGTGAGTCAAAGCCTGAAGAACGAGATCAGCCTCAATCTCTCTAATTTTTTGTTGCCATGGTAAATCTAAATCCATACACCCATTTCTTTATTTTACAAATGCCAACTATTTATATTCTCTAAATTTGCTAAACTTATATCAACATTTGGGGGTTAAAAAACAAAACTTTCCTGTGTTGCTATGGTCGTGTGATTCTTCAATGCTTGTGTACATAGACATTTGGGTGTGTGTTGAGTATTAGTGTATCCCTTCATGTGTTATTCATGTGGTAATGAAAAGAAAAAACAATTTTTGGGAAAGGTAGCTGTAATAATATAAATTCAGAATTGTTTAAGTGTTGGGGAACACAAATTATTTGTGTAACCAGAAGAAAACTTACTTCTGACTTCAATCATTGCTTTTTCTCCTTGGTGAAAATCATTATATTCTTCTGGAGAGAAAATCAATGTGACAGAAAGAATATACATAATTAGTTTATTTGATATGAATATGTTTTTTATTTTTATTTTTTTTATCATTTGTGTATTTTTGTAAAGTGGTAATGTTTATTTGGTAAATCAGCTGAGAAAGTTGGTGTCCTACTGAGGAGGCAAAGCATGGAATTCTGGTGAGAGTCTCTAAAAGCATTTTAGATTCTGCATTTTTCTTGATTTTGATAGTGACCTCTCTCCCCATCTATAATATTATATTATTATTATCATTCATATTTGTTGTTACTTATTGATTTTTTTTTTAGCAAAGCCCTTTAAAGTTTGTTTATTGAAATAAATATAGAATGCCATTAGTCACAAGGTTATCTTTCTTAATTGTTGCTAAATAATCTTGTTGATGTTCTTAGAGCTTTTTTTTATTTGATAAAAAATGTTCTTAGAGCTTAGTATCTTGGATATAGTAAATAAGCGTTCTAGACATAAATCCAGACTAAAATTTGGATTTATTAAACATCATGTGAATTATATTGTGTGGTGTGTGCACTTTTGTGATGTTTGAGTTTTGGAATGATTGTTATTATGACAATGGAGATTGTTGAACAAATTTCCTAAATGAATTTTTTTGGATTCATTTTGAATATTTCGACAAAGTAGACATTATTGGTGTTAGGAAGAAGAATTATATCTAGTGGGTTCAAATAGAGCTAACAGTAATGTGAATTAGCAGCACTTTTGGTACTTGATTACATATTACCAAGTGATTCTTGAGGGTTGAGATTTTTACTCATAGATAGAAAGACAAACATAAATTGAATATTTTGTCAAAGATGATCTTTTTGGGTAGAAGAAAAGCAAAGATGAGTGAATTGTGTGAAAAAGCAAATATTAAAATAAGAATTAGAAACTTAAAGAAGTAAGATGGAGTGCTTTAAAACAGTGGGTGGGGATGTATTTAGGGTGTGAAATTGGTAATAATCATAATTATTGACACAAAAGCCACCAAATGGTGTGCCCAAAGCATATATTTAGATGAGAGTGCCAAAAGACAAATCCTGCTTTCCAAAAAATCCATTTTCATCATTATTGTTGGATTAACACAACAAAATATCATAAATTTTCAAAAATCAATCTCTCTTTTTACCTCTTATGTGAATCAAATCAAATCAGTTTTCCAGTTTTGATCATTGACTATATATATATATTTATTTACTTTCCTTCTTCAAATATCTCAAAAGAGACAACAATCACTCTCTTTGGACTCCCCTTTTAAAGTTGTGGTAAGTCTAATGATATATAGTGGTGAATGATCAATTTTTGACTAAACATTAACAGTTTCACTTCGTTATGACCGCGACAAATCTATTATTTACCAACCAATACCAAAACAAACTAATTGTTATACATCGATTAGTCAAATCTAAAATCGTTTCAACATTCTTTGTCTTAAGCATTGGATCACTGTTCAAATGTATTGTATTGTTTTGAATAATGTATATTTCTATATCGAAAAAACATATTTGAAATGTGGAATGAAAAAACATATATTTGAACTCTATGTTTTAAAAATTTCATACTAACAAACATCTTCAACGGCTGGAACCAAAACTGAAAAGCAGACATTTTACTTTATAAATGATTCAGAGAATAACTCCATATCTAGAATTATATATATAAACATCAAAATACCAAAATAGATAAGCAGAATTGACGATAAAAAATCTAAAAATTTCAAACTTTTTTTTTTATATCATAACAAAAAAGAAGAAGAAAGTTACAACAACTCCCTACCAACTGATTCGTCTAAGCCTAAAAGCCTACCCAAATTTTGATATTTAAAAAAAAAAAAGAAACTGAACAAAAATGTCAGCTTTTATTGATATTCATCTATGGCTGCAAAAATCTAAAAGCTTCTTTCTTCCTTCAACAATTTCATCGAAGAAATCATCGATTTGCGCCACTAGACTCTCTGTCCCATTCCTTAAATTACCAAAATACCCTTTCAGATTCTCCACTCTTTCTCTTAATTCCCTCTCTCCCTCCTCTTCACTTTCTCCTCCTCCTCCGCCTCCACCGCTGCAGAACCTCCGCTCCAGCTCCGCCTTCAGCTCCTCCAACGCCGCTTTGCTCCTCCGGTATTCATGCATCAATATACCTTTCCTCATCCCCATCCTCCCAACCTCAGACGCAACTCTCTGCTGTAACCTCATCATCGCTCCGGCGAAACCACCAACTTGCGTTTGCGTTTGCGTTTGTGTCTGCGTCTGCGTTAAATTCGCGTCTCCGGGAAAACAATAGACTAAACCGTTCATCAGAACCATAAGCAGAAGCGAACTCATGTTCTTAGTCGCGTACAACACGCCGCGAAAACCACTAAACCCGTTCTGTAGCTTCGTCGACGACTCTATCGCCGTCACCGCCGTTTGCTCCGACCAAAACGGAAACCTTTGCACTCTGTTCTCCATTAAAGCTCTGTTTTCTTCCTCTATCCCAATCGCTTCTCTCCTACATCCTGATATCGCTCTTATCACCTAAAACCAAAAAAGATCAAAACTTTGATCCAAAAACATAAAAAAGATTCGATTTTTACGATCACCGACCTGACGAGAAAGCTGGGGAGAGAGACGACGGTGGTGGTGATGACCATCGAGTGTAGAAGCGATTGAAATTCCGGCGGAGGAGAAGTTTTCGACGGAGGTGACAGCAGATTTGATGACGAGACAAGCTTCCCAAAGTTTGGAGCTTTCGTCCATGTACTCATCAAGCCATTTATCGCCGACGGGAAGCTGAAGTTTTTGAACGAGGAGAGTGAGGTGAGAGTGAGAAGTACGGAGAAGACAGAGAGCTCTCTGTAAGAAGTGTACGGACATGAAATTGTTTGAAAGATAAACTCTTTCGAGATCTTCCATTGATCTGTTTAGAAATGAGTAGAATCCGTTCACTGAGTTTGCAGATGACGGATCCATTTTTCTTTTTTTTTGAGAGTTTAAAGATCTGATTTTTATTTTTTTTTGATGATCAATGAAAAAGGTTTTTTTTTTTTTCAAGGGAGAGGAAGAGTGAGGGAAATGGGGGAGAGGGAAAAAGGAAAGGGGAGAATAAAAAGTTTATATAGAGATTTATAATGTATTTTATATGTATTTATGTATGTATGTATACGTGTCGTATTTATGTGTATGTGTATTGAGTGTAGATGTGTGTATGTATAGATGGAAGAAGAGTGAAAAAGAAGAAGAAGAAAGAAAGAAAGAAAGAAAGAAAGAAACTGAGGTTTTCGATTCTAAGGATGAAAGGGATTGTTGGGTACAATGATGGATGTTTCCTACTGAGGAGGAAATATGATTGGTAATTTTGTCTGATTTTTTGTTTTCTATTTTAAAATATGTACTACAAGGAAATAAAATAAAAAAGAGTTGAAAATTCGAAATTTGAAGAAAACAAAACATATTGGACAAGAATTTGTTTCATGATAGACAAATTGAAATTTGTATTTAGTTTGTTTCTGTTTGTAGAAGCTACTCCATCAGTACCTTTTTTTTTGTTGGTCTTGGGAAAAATTGAGTTTTTGTATGAATATAAGCACACAAATATTAAAAGAAAATAATACTAATCATTATTCTAAATACCTTTGTATTTGATAGAATATATCATTGTATAACTTTAGAAATTTCAATGATGTTGTACCTAATAGGCTAATACCATGTTCACTATTTACTATTTAGGTTTTGATTACAAACTCTTGATGTTAAACCATTTCAAAGGTATGGGACTTTTTTTTGTGTCTAACGTTTTACAAGTTTGATTTCTTTTCAAGTTTATTTATGCATTTTGAAAAAGTATATATAGGGGAGACAGATAGAAGATTCTTGATAGGTCTCTTTTTGGGGGTAAATTTCTTTAGTCTTTTTGGTGGGTAAAATCCTTTAGATCTTTTGAAAAGGTAATTTACATTGACATTTATTCATGGTGAAGATTAAATATTGAGATATTCCAACGATCAACCAAAAACATACTAATAAATTATTAGCGTACATTTTGGCCCCTTTTCTTTGCTAAAAGATCAAATATATTTTTTTCTAAACAATGAGCCATTGAATGTTTAGGGTTTGAGTGGGGGGTTTTAATTAATTTTATATTTTTCATTTATATATGTTGGGTTAAATGGGTTTTAGTGTTCACTTTTTAAGGTGCTTCTTCCCTCTTTTCCTCCCTCGAGCTACTGATTTCGTGGGTTTTTCTCCAAGAAAAATTAAAGAAGAAAAATGATTAATATACGTAATACTAATACTATCATTTTTATTGACCCAATTCATATTTCGCTTATTCCACCTTTTCCTACAATTTGCAACATTTGCCAAAAAAGAATAAATGGAAATGATGAGATTCTTTGTATGTATCCTTTTAGGTCGATGCAGATACTCAAAATTCTTTTTAGGACATAGGTCTCTGTGATGTTTAAGAGTCATCATCAGTCTACAAACTTAATATTATCAACCATTTTATTATTATTTTTCCTCAACAAAACATGTAACTCTTCAATGTAATACTACTCCATTGTAGCAGCACAACTATAGAGTTATTAAACCTTCCTTAGTATATTAAAATAAACTTTACCTTAATTGTGTTGTAGGAAATAGAAATTTAACACATAGATGCCGCACTAGTGACTTTAGTTGATCGAGATTGATTATGTAGTACGACGATAGATTCGTTGAGAACTATTATAATGTAATCCTAATTTAATACAATTCAAAGTGGTATTTCGGACCCATTTAACGGCGGATATCTCAAAAGGAATGTTATGTACTCTACAAGAGTGAAATATATTTTAAATTTTAAATTTTAAAGCAAAAGTGAAATATATTTAAGCTAAGAGTATACTTTACTTTATTTATGTTACCAATATTGAATGCACATTAGTAGGTTTTTGTTAGTCGGTTTTTATTCTATTAATTCATTTTTCACAGTCCAATCCATAAATAAATTTCAGCATAATATTATGAAACATTTTTTTTTGGTAAGTACATATTATAAGGATATGGACTATATAACTCCCGTACTAAAAATTCGGTTCGATTGGTAAACTCAATACGTGAGGCTAAGAGAAGTTTTGGAAATAGACATTTGTGGATGAGCCCATCCGCATTAAAACAACAATTGTTGTTGGCAACAACCACATTACAACACCATTACGTGTAGGTGTATTGTGTATGTATATTTAAGTATAATGCTAATGATATGATGAAGAATGTGAATTAGTAGTGTATATAATAAGAAGGATGGTGCGAGAGAAATGAGTAGTGACAGTGGAAGAAGGGGACCATGAAATCTATGGGAAGCGTCGGACAACGCAAAACCTCGGTTTCATAAAGAGACTTTCCCACCTTTCTTTTTCTTTTTAAAACTTTTGTATTAATCGTTTTTAGTAAGATATTAGTTTCCACCATTTTATTTGTTCGCTACCGTTTTCATTATTTTACAGATGGATTAATAAACATATCCAGGGTGAAGTTCACTAACACGACAATCTTGTATATATATGTTTTCTGTTTTGGTTTTAAAATGGTTTGTTTTCAGTTTTCACCAAGCTCACATAAATGTTTAAATTTATTTTCTTTTTGTTGTTGACATCAAATGTTTAAATTTAATAAACAAGGAATATGAAAGAATGTTTCGCTTTCTTATTAATGGTGTGATGGTCCATAAGCTGCTCTTTCTCTTTATAAGTTCTAACCATTTAAAATAAATGAGACTCTTTAATTCTCTATGGGAATGTTTTACAAGTGTGTATATAACATCTTCCTCTTGAATATTTTCACATCAATTTTATATATTAGTGTGTGTGACCATTAAGGGGGTATAATAGAGATTGAAACTAGTGTAATATATAGTTTGTGATGTAAAAATAGCTCACCACTAAAAACAATGTACTGCTGACAATTCAAACATTGACATACAAAATAAAATTTTGAATAGACTTTACTTGTATCGTGAAAGATATAGAAGAAGATGAAAGTATGTTGGAACCCCGAATTAACGTCGTAAAAATAAAATTTGAAATTTAAATAAAACTTTAATTTTCTTATCATGTCTCTAATTATTACTATTGTTTGTAAATGAATGTAGTGACTTTGACTAGTGATATTTACCTGTCTACCTAGGAAGAGAAATTATGATTATAATCAACTAAGGTGGTAAGCAACTGATAACTACTGCTTAATCTTTGTTTCAGTGATTTCTAATCGGACGGTGGAAAGAGATAGGTGGAATAATTTCATTCTTTTAAGAGGGTCAACAGCCCCCACTAGAAGATTTAGAGATTTGCTCCTTTTATTTTATTTTCTTTCTATTTTCCATTAACAAAATTGGATCCAAAATTTGTGAACTTAAGTTATGATATTTCCTCGTGATAAAACGGTCTATTTACATTTGCTTTAGTTTGTGTTTGTATTTTACAAAAATATTTTATGGCTTATAAAAAACATATATCATATAACCGCAAAGCAAAAATTATGTTTGAAACAACCGATACCTTAAATCATTGGTAGAGAAAATGGTTGAATTGAAAGTTAAGAAAGCAAATTCATAGCTGTTTCGATATAGCCAAATATATATGAATATTAAACCAATGATAAATGCCAGTTTCGTATACTTCATGGAGACAGACAGATATGTAACTATGTGGTTATGATACATTCGTACACATGACAAATTGTTTTTCCTATGTGGTCCAAGTTCTTATAAAAACGATTAAGAGTAGTGTCTTATGTATGACAAGTGTTTACATATATAGAGAAAGGGAACAGTGCCCGAAGGAAAGCTATACAACTTGGTTTGAAAGTGATAAAATAGATCAATACCATTACCTTTACTTCAAGCCAAGAAAGGATTCGAACTAAAGGATCAGAGTAAGTTACTCTTAAGAAATACCTAATTCTATGCAGATTATATTAATAGTATCTAATATAATAGATCAATCATTTCGTGGAGAGAGGAGGATGATTATTAGGAAGAGTGAGACGGAAGTGGCAGAACAAGTCATATCAAGAAGAGACAGCTGTAATTTTCATAAAGACATCAAGTGGTAGAGAGAAGTGTGATGCTTAAGGTTGGTGGTAACAATTTTATTTTTACATTACTACTTTTCTAAAAGCATCTTTGCTTCTATTTCTGTAGTTGTAGTAGTAGTAGTAGTTGTTGTTGTACACACTTCGACCTCAATCAGTATCACATTACATCATCAGACGTCGACAAAAGCTAGAGAAGCCAGATTTGTCTATAGGAACTGTAACATTGTTTTAAAGGATCTTCCTTGTTCATATGTATTGTACTCAATACATCTAGGTCTAGGCAGAGAAATAGAAAGCTAAAAACACTTCTCTAACAACTATTTTATGCATTATCAATCTAACTCATGATACAAAGCAAAACAATTAAGCGTTTTTATAGTGAAAAAATAAAATAATACCAAATATCGTTAGCTTAACTGATAAAAATTAATATTACATGTTGTGGTTTCGACCCTGAGAGATTATAGTTTTGGTCTAGAACTTCCTCGTATTCAAATAAAAATAAAAACAATAATAATAGTGAAATAGTTATAAAAGCTAAAGAGTTTAGATAAATTGTGATACTTCTTTAGTCACTACTAGTCTTTTTCTTGTTTGTTAACAATCAAAATGGTATATTTCTTAATTCTTAAACCGGTAAAGAGTTGCTCATCAAATCCTATTACCTCTTAGGGGTCTAGGGTTCATTGGTTTAAGAGGAAAAGGAGTAGAGATTTTATGTCTAAGTTTACTTTTGGAGATTATAGGCTTACTTATAAAAGTAAATTGAAATATCATGATTAATCCTACGATTTTGTGTGGACCTATCTCTATATAATTCAAGGTCGGCCTCTTGTTCTCCTTCTACTACTACTACGTACTACTACTGCTGCTATTACTACTATATACCCACAGCTATTTGTCATCATTATATCATTCTACCTTACACTTTTTTTTTTTTTACCCACACTAATAAAAAGTTGAAAATAGCATATATACTCCACGTTCGTGTAGATGATGGGAGTTTTGTAATGTGTGGATATGAACAATTCAAATGGTACACTGAGTATATTGTACTAGTGTTCCTAAAATCAGAGCAAGGACCAAGACTTAACTAAAAGATTCAAGGAATGTGGGCGCCCTTTCAAAGTTTCCTCACGAACCCACAAGAGTGCCTTGTTTGTTCTAACCAAACTTTGTCCTTTATTTAACCTGAAGCGTTTTTTTTGTTCTTTGATTAAACAAGACACTGGTTTATGTTTGTCTTCAAGTCTACGTCACGTTATTAGTGTCGTGAAATAAATAGTCATATATGTGTTTCTAAGAAGATTATATGTGTTCGTTATATGAATCTTAAAGTAAGTGTACTGTGTGTGTGTGTGTGAATGTAATGGAGTTTAATGAGCCTAAGCATGATTATCAAAGAGTAGAAGAGTGTGGAGAGTTCTCGTATCCTAGCCTTTTTTTGTTTCTATGAGATTTTTCAAAAATTCATTTGGAATTTTCAAGCAAAAAAGCACCAAGAATGAGAAATCAAATCTTCATTTATTTTATTTTTTTGCTAAGATTGTAAATATTCATTGAATGTTTAGGTTTTTACAAGGATTGCAACACCGAAGGATTTGGCTCATGGCAAAAAAGTTTAAAAACATGGAAGCAAAGATCAAATATGAAAATCAGTCCACCGACAGAAGCAAAGAGCTCAAGTTGTCAGATGAAGTGAAACACTATCTTGAAGAGTATCATAAGTGGAAACCATAAGAAAGAGAAAACAAGAAATACATGCATCTTGACGAGGCGCCAAATCTTTATATGATTAGCCATCAAAAAGTGATCAAACAAAGAGATCAAACTTAGAGCTTGCTCAGAAGAGACTATTCGTAGCTTATGTATTAGTATTTACTTTCATCAAATGGAGTTACAACTTACAAAGCAGGAGAAGAATAACATCTTATATATATACAGCAAAAAAATATTTTGAAGTAAACAAGTCACATAAATATTCTAGCAAAAACAGATAGATACAAGTCCGGTCAAGTCCGATTCATACCCTTTGGTTTAAGACCAAGCAAAAACAAATAGATACAAGTTTTGAAAAATCATCATAAGAGAACTAAAGAAATGAACAAAGAATCATTCAAGAGAACGAATTTGTCAACAACTTATAATTTCATTCACCACAAAAAAAGAAAATTTTATAAATTTAGTTGACTTGTAACAAGAGTAGACCGAATTACCTAAAATCTGATACATTTCACATCAAATCCAACGGTCACCATTAAATTACTACACAAAATGCTTTTAAACAAAAAAAATAAAATAAAAATCGTGCGTCAATTGATCCAACTACAAAATTCTTCTCTAAAAAACCCAAAAAACAAAAAACAAATTCGATACACATGCGTGTGGTAACGAGAGATCTCAAGATTCCACTCCTAAATTTCTCATCTTTTTTTTGCTGCATCGGTGAGATTTTCATGTCTCCGATTTTGTCTGTTACTTCTTCACTTATCCAAACTTTAAAAAAAACAAAAAAAACGATTTTTAAGTCTTCAATTTAGGTTTTATCGATTTCGAAATCCAATTCATTTGACCAGTTCTTGAAGGTTTCATACTGATCTATATCGAATTCAGATAAATAAAAATAGGATCTTGTTTAATTTAGTGTTTCAAGCTAATTTCTTGATTGGTAAATTTCGCTTTTTTAATTGTGGGAATTCATGATTTGTTTGCAGTGATTCTTATTCGATGGGTACTGTAATGAGCTTGAGCTGTTCAAAGAGGAAAGCAACGAGTCAAGACGTTGAATCCTCAAACGAATCTCGTAAAAGACGAAAGCTTTGTTCACAGAACGACGAAGAAAAGGAAGAAGAAGAGTATTGTAGATTGATTCCAAGTCTTCCAGATGAGTTATCAATTCAGATTCTCGCTAGGCTTCCAAGAATATGTTACTCTAGTGTTCGTTTGGTTTCTAAGAAATGGAGATCAGCTGTATCAACCTCTGAGCTTTATAGCTTAAGGAAAAAACTTGGGAGAACTGAAGAATGGCTTTACGTGTTGACTAAAGGCGAAGAAGATAAGCTTTTATGGTATGCTTTAGATCCCGTGTCAACGAAATGGCAGAGATTGCCTCCAATGCCTGTTATTGTATACGAAGAAGTGTCTAGAAAGAGTTTGTGGAATATGGTTAGTCCAAGTTTTAGTCTTGTTGAGATTGTGAGGAGTTTGTTTGGTAGGAAAGGAGACTCTTCTGAGCAAATGCCTTTCTGTGGCTGTGCTATTGGCTCTGTTGATGGGTGTCTTTACGTTCTTGGTGGGCTCTCTAGGTCTAAAACAGTGAGCTGCGTTTGGAGGTTTGATCCGGTTTATAACTCTTGGAGTGAGGTTAGTTCTATGTTGTCGAACCGAGCTTATTCCAAGACTGGTGTGTTGGATAAGAAGCTATACGTTGTTGGTGGTGTTGATAGAGGAAGAGGAGGTTTATCTCCGCTTCAATCAGCTGAGGTTTACGATCCAAGAACGGACGCTTGGTCTGAGGTTCCGAGTATGCCTTTCACAAAGGCTCAAGTGTTGCCTAATGCGTTTTTAGCTGACTTGTTGAAACCTATTGCAACGGGGATGACTTGTTATAACGGTAGGTTATGTGTTCCTCAGAGTTTATACTCTTGGCCTTTCTTTGTTGATGTTGGTGGAGAGGTTTATGACCCTGAGACTAATCTATGGGTTGAAATGCCTTCTGGTATGGGTGAAGGTTGGCCCGCGAGGCAAGCTGGTACTAAGCTTAGCGTTGTTGTTGATGGTGAGTTATACGCTTTCGATCCTTCTTCTTCGATGGAGAATGGTAAGATTAAAGTTTATGATCAAAAGGATGATACTTGGAAAGTTGTTATAGGTGAAGTTCCTGTTTACGACTTGACAGATTCTGAATCTCCTTATTTGCTTGCTGGGTTTCATGGGAAGCTTCATTTCATTACTAGAGATCCTAATCATAACGTTACAGTTTTACGAGCTGATGTCCCTAACAACATCCCAAGCTCTTCATCTTCGTCTGGCTCCAATCCTGTTTTGAGTTCAGGGTCTTTGAAGGAAAAGGCTAATGTGCCTAACAAGCCAGATACTGTTATCTGGAAACTTATTGCTACTAAGGACTTTGGTGCTTCTGAACTTGTTAGCTGCCAAGTTATAGATATATAAAGTCAGAAGCTTTTGTCTCATTTCTCGTGGGATATTGAGAATCTATGTGTATAGCCAGAAGCAAAGCTTATGAGATGTTCTTCCAAATATTGTATCGTATATATTCTTCTGGTTTTTGGCTGCTGCCACAAGTAAGCTTTAGTAATAAAATGTCATGTAACAATATCAAAAATGTGTCTTTGTTTGTGACCTCATGATTCTGTTACATCTTTATACATATATTTCTGTAGTTAGTAGTAATAGAGAAACTTGTAAAAAAAGAAAGAAAAAGTTTGTAGCTTATGATGTTTTTGATCTGATTCAGGCAATTGAAACAGTCCAACATAAAAAGGTATTGAAACCTCCTCCTTGTTAATCCATCTCAGTTTTTTAATCACATTTTGCAGAACCGGGATTATTCGGTTTTGGTTTAGAATCTCTTCATTGGATTGAATTATGATGTTAGTTTTCTTGCTTCTAATTATGGTGGACCTATAAGGAGGCAGAAGCAGAACATAGGTTATATAAAAATAAAATAAAATGATAAATCGTTGATGCCTTGGAAATTGAGAAGGCATCATATGCTCATAAAGCAAAAACCATATCTTGAATTCTTGATTCTCATTTCACACTTCACTTCTTTCTCTTTTTATCTTGTTTGTTTTGTTTATTTATGAAAGTTGCTTTTGATTTTCAACGAATCTATTCTATGATTATTTGTTTCGGTTATACTTTAATTTGATGTGAAGGAATCAGTCTTCTTTCTTCTGACTGCATATATATCTAAATATCTAATTATCACTTGCTCGTTATTTATTCCATCAATATGAATGTATTGGTTTTATTTGTGGAAGGCACGAACGAATGTTTCTTCATAATAACATTTGGTTTGGCTTATGGATGAACATTTGAATTTTCAACCATTCGAACCGAGCTGAATTAATAGAAACCGATAAAATCAAATCATATTCCGGATATAGGTTGGTTTACATTTGGTTTCATTTTTCAAACCAAGTCAAATCCAAATGTTAAAACATTAGACCAAACTTTCCCATTTATACCAGTCAATTTTTTTTTTAAATACCACTTATTTTCACATGTAGATCACTAGATGGTCATTGTCTATAATGTTCAATGTTTTCAGTTTTCAGTTTTCAAAAGAATCACTACTAGAATTGAGTAGAAGAGATGTCTTAAAACTCCACAGAAACAACAAAAAACAAACTATTGATTTATGTTATTAAAAAATTAGTTAAAGTAGTTAGCCTTCTATAGTTGGTGGCTGCCATTTTCTAACCATTTGGAATTACAATATGTTTTCTTGATTTCTTGTGTAACCTATGCTAATCCTGAATTCCGGAATTGCCCCCTTTGTCATTGGTACAAATCACATATAACATTTGGCATATATGCTTAAAGTAGTAAACAAGAAATGCTATAAATAATTGAGGAACCCATGATAAACAAATGTTTTTCTTTATAAAAATATAAATGTGAAAGAGTTCAAAACCAAAGGAGTATCAAATACCCACTTAATAAGAAGAATCAAATTATTGAAATCCACTTGTTCATTTTGATATCGTACAACATGGCCAGAGTTTTATAGACTAACGTATTTTGCATTATCACGAATATTTTGTTAGTATAAATCACCATCAAGCAAAATCTAAGTTAATGCATAAGTCTATATAGATTTGAACAAATTAAATATATTTATTATTAGTAAGTCTCCAATAATAAAAGTCAGCTTTTTTGATGATATTAAGGGGAATTTGTAGGGGTAGAAAAGTCAAATCAAGATTCAGGTAGGAATAGAAAAATAAAAAGAATCTGACTTTGACAAAAATTTAATTTCCCAAATTGGTGTGTATTTGCTGCTCAAAGACAGCCTTTCAACCAAAGTGTCTCTCTTTTCTTCTTCTTCTTCTTCCCAATTCTCATTTTCTTAATCGAAAACTCTTCAACTATATTTCGATCTGCTCTTCACAACGGCTTGATCCTCAAAACAAGTGTCGATTTTTAGATTTACTTATCACTGTCCAAAATAAATAAAAATTCGTTTTTTGTTGTTGTTTCCTTGTTGGCGCGTTGGTTTCGAGCTTTTCAGCAGCAGGGATTTGAAAATTTGATTTGGGTTTTCGTTATTTTTTCTGTTTTGGGGTTTTGTAATTGAATTGGTGAATAATCCTGTAAGTGTTCGATGAATTTCCCCAGAGAAGAATATTGAATTTCTCTTGTTGTATTTTGTTTTGTTTTGTGGGGGAAAATTGAAAGGAGATGGCAGGTGAAGATTGTATAGAACTCAAGTTTAGACTCGCAGATGGAAGTGACATAGGTCCCACCAAGTATAATCAATCTATGACTGTTTCTTCTCTCAAAGAGAAAATAATTTCTCAATGGCCTAAAGGTATTATTATTATACTCATTCTTTTCTTAGCTTCATGGTTTTTGATGGTTCAGACTCATTTGATTTGATTGCTTGATGGTTCCTTAGTATAAAGTTTCTACTTTTTCCATTGGGTTTGCTTGTGTAAAGTTTTTCTTCTTCATTCTTGTTTCTGCAGTGATTTGATGTATAACGAACTCTTTATAGGGTTAGTCTAAGTATTGAACTTTGTAAAGTATGAGAATTTATTAGAGCAAGTTAGTTTTATAGAGTGAAAGGTTTAGGTGTTGTATAAAGCTACTCATTTAGGCTATATAACTAGTGTAAGATTGATGTCTCAAGTTGGATTTTTGTGGCTTAGATGTTTGGCAACAGTTACTTTCTTCGCTGGTACTACTTAAGGTCTGTGTTGGAATTGCATTTTCAAGTGTTTCTCTATTTGACAGATAAAGAAAATACTCCCAAGACTGTAAATGATGTGAAGCTCATCAATGCTGGGAAAATACTGGAGAACAATAGGACACTTGCTGAATCTAGGCTTCCCGTTGGTGAACTTCCGGGAATGATCATCACTATGCATGTTGTTCTTCGTCCTCCTACGCTTGACAAAAAGAGTGGTAATTTTTTCACTGTTTAACATTATATTTCCCTGAATTCTCTAGTTTCTTGAATTTATGTTTTTCCAAAGGTTTGGTGCTAACTACTCTGGTTTGATCATCCACAGAAAAACTGCAGAATGATCCACCAATGAAGAATCGTTGCGCGTGCATCATTTTGTAGCTGCAGATAAACTGGATTATAACTCCACGGTACAGCTTCCGTAGATTCAGACAAGCTTTGCGAAGTTCCTTGTGTGCAAGATGATATTGGCATAGACATGAAAACAAAGGATTCTTCATTATAGAATTTGGTTTCTTGGGTGTGTGGTTTTGAACCTATTTTCTTTTTTCTTCATTTTTTTTATTATCGAAAATGGCTCCATAAACGTAGAATGATTCTTGAAGGATGGTTGTTTTTATAAAAGTATACAATATGTTCAATACAACAGTGAAATAACAAGATTTTACTGGTATCATCACTATCGATGTTTCTTATTCTCAACTAAACTTTTCATTCTTTGAATTAAAGAATATGGGGTTTCTATACAATACAGAGAAGATACATCACTTTTGAGAACCCATATCTTGAATAAAGAACAATTATATTAAGCTATCTATAAACTTGAGACCTCTATTAGAGCTTTGGACTTTATTCATCATTCTTGGGACATATATATACATAGTAACATCTCTGTGCATTAATGTTCACCAAGAGTTGCTGATGATGAACGGTTCAAGATCATAGCCTTCTTTGATGCTCTAACGTTCTTCAGAGTCATCATCAGCTTTTGTCTCTCTCCTTCAACCTCTGCAAACTTGAGGCTTAGCTGAGAGTAACGGTCATGCATTTCCTTAAGCTCTGTCTCCATAGATGAATACCTGCCTTTCGTCTCCAGCATTTCTTCGATTAGATTGTTTATGTCTCTGAAACTTTGGAAGATTGCTTCGTCATCGCTGTGTTGCTTCAAGAAAGAGCTGCAAAATTTCAGGTGAAAAAGAAATTAAGTTCAACGTCTACTAGTGTTAGTTCTTACTCATTCCTGCAGAATTCTTGAATCATGTATGGTACCTCTGGAAATGGATGGTTGATTTTTTCTTTCCACGCAATGCTTCAGCAAGTTCTATTTCCAGTGCAAGAACCCTTTCCAATGCGTTTCCGCAGCTGAAATCTTGAGATAGAGGGAAGATACTTTGAAGTTCTTCCTTTGCCTGTTCAAAAAAATGATCATAAGACTTCTGCACACTCATGCTTTACTATAGACTATCTCTAAAAGGTAAACATCTGCACCTGACGCAACTGTATAAGCTCCTGTTCCAAACCAGGAAATCTGGTGTCTGAATCATTGTCATCTTGAGGTTGCAGTAGATTCTCATTCTTCATTCGTTCTAGCTGTAAAGAAGACATAAAAAGAAACACCCAGTGACGTTAGATACCAACCAACAAGTAGATATTGTGATTTAGAATTTTCATCCAATCCAAACTAAGTCAGTGACACCTCTCCTCTATTTAAAGTTTTAACAGACAATCCAATATTACCTCATTGTTTAAGTGATCCATGCTAGACCGTAAAGTCTCTGCCCTGAAAGTATCATTGATCAAAGCTAGGCCTTCTTCACTTTTGTCCATCGCCATTGCTTCTCCGGAAGGTGATTGGTCTCCGTTTCCATTTACACCTCTCGACTGAATAGCACCATGATGAATGAGAAACATAAATTAAAAAAGTGGCCTGTAGACCAATGTTCTAACTGACGGTTACCTGAGATTTTGGCCTGGGACTGATGGTCTCCATTGTAGGAACTAAACAAGGACCTTCCCTTTGCTCATGGTTCAACAAGTCTCCCTCTGATACACCATCCTCCATGTTCAGTCTACTATGTTCTTCCATCTGAATATTTTCATGAGAGCTACAGCGTTGTACTAACTCTCTCATCGATTCTAGCTCTTTGGACATTTTCAACCTCTCCTCTTTGCATTCCTGCAGAAAAACTTCAAGCCTTTGTTTTTCTTCCTTGCAACACTCAAGGCTTAATAATGAACAATCCAGCTCAGCCTTCATCATGTCATAAGCTGTCGTTTTCTCACGTTTATCATAGATTGCAGATTGTAGATTAGCCTCCAGCTCTTTAGTTTTTTTGGATTCTGCCTTCTTCCTTGCTTCGTTTTCATCAATGGCATCTTGCAATTTCATCAGAATTTCCTCACCATGCTTCTTGGACATGGTCAGTTGTTGTTGAAGATCCTGCAGCTTGGTTTCGTATTGTTCTTTGATGAAAATGATTCTCAAAGACTCCTGCTGTGGAGTTAGTGGGGCTTGATAGTCAGTCTTTTCACGGGCACGAGTGCATTCAGCTTCAGCATTGTCCTTAAGCTCTTTCAAATGAATGGACAAGCTTTTGAACTCTTCTGTCTTCAGAACCTGCTCAGAGAGCTTCTGAGTGAGATCACCACACCTATTTTTCGATGTTTCAAGCTCATTGGCCCCTTTTACACACTGCTCGGTTAAATTATCTTTTAGTACTTCCACAGTAACCTCCGCTTCAGCCTTTAACACCATCAGATTTTCTATTTCTTTTTCATGCTCAGCCAACAAAGATTTCAAATGCTCAACCTCATGATCACCTAGGCTTCTGTCAGAGCAATTCCTTTCTGCATTCTCATCCCTAGTTGCGTGCTCTTTAGCCATGAAAGACTCTAGCTCAGACTTCAAGACTTCAATATTAATCAATAACTGATTGTTTTCTTCCTTATTCCGTGTTTCGTTGACTAGACAATGGTTGAGTGCAGATTCCACATCACTGTGCTTCTTTTGAAACTCTAGATGACTCTTAGAGCAGCAGCTAAGTTCTTCTGCTAGGTCATTGATACAGGTCTCAGATTGGATTTTTCTAAAAACAAGCTCAACATCTGCAGCTATTAGACATTGTAACAGTTCTTCCATGAAAGAAGACTCTTGATGAGCATTGGAACTTTGAAGCGACTTATCCGATTCCAGCTCAGCTACCATCTTCTCCAAAAGTTTCACTTGAGATTTCTGCAAATCAAAGCTCTCCAACAGCAATTTCTTTTCATCTAACTCAGAAGCGAGTTCTTGAATTCTACTTCGCTCAACTATCAATTCTGATTTTAAGGATTCGAGATCTGTCAATAGCTTTGTATTATCATCCATATACTTTGCTTCTATATTACGAGAGCCATTGAGTGCAGTCAGTACCTCAAAATGTTCCTTGTGGTGCTCCTCAGCATAAGTCTCCCACTCAGTTCTTGTGAATACAATCTGGATATCCGCTGCTACTGAAAATTCCATCATTTCAAGTAACTGAGATTCCAGATCGGAAATATAAGATGAAGAATCACGATTCAAGCTTCTAAGAGATGTTTCATATCTTGACAAAACATGAGAATGAGTTGCCTTCTCCATCTCCAGATCGGAAACCATTTGCTTAAGACGGACCAATTCAGAGCTTTGCTCATCGAAACTCAGCAACTCAGAAGTAAGATCTTGCATTTTAATTTCTAGTTCCTGCCTTGAGCTTCTTTCAAGTCTCAACTCGTGGTCAAATGTTGTCCTTAAATTCTCAAGTTCATGAGATTTATCCTGAAGAGAAACCAAAAAACGTTGTTTTTCCTCAGCCATTTCTTCAACAAGCAGCTTGGTTCTTTCATGTTCAACAGCTACAGAACTTAATTCAAAAATCTCTTGACCAAGCCCCTCATTCTTGGCCACAAGTAGATTCATTTCATTCTCAAAATACTCAAGACGAGAAAGAAATTCCATGTGACAGCTCTCATAGTTTTGCTCAGCTTCAGTAATAACCTTCATTTTGTCCATTATAGACTCAGTTTCCAACTGAAGTCTCTGGAGGAGGGTAATGGAAGCTTCTAGTTTAGTGACCAGACATTGTACATCATTCTCATGCTTCTGCTTGAGCTCCATAACATCAGACTCGGCAGCCCTTAAACTAGACTCTGTCTTGGATTTTTCTTTTAACAGATCTTTATTCTCTGTCATAAGTACGCAACATTTTTCATATATCTTACACAAGAATTTATCAAGCTGCTCTGTTAACTCATAGGACTCCAAATCAAAATCCACTCCCCCTTCCCATAGAGGTAACGAAACGAGTTTTTCATTGTAGCAGCCTAACGTGCTCATCAACTTCTCTTTCAGACTACTGAAGTTCTGCTGTAGAATCCCATTTGCAGTAGCCAGATCATCAAACTCAGCATGCACAGTAGCAAGCCTTGTCTGAAAATGAGCTTTTTCAAGCGCTTCTTTCTCCATAAGCTCTGCAAGCTCTTTCTTCTCACAAATGCATGCCTCATAATTGGTCTTCCAGTTTTCGAACTCGGACACTACAGATTCCAGTTCATCAATCTTTTGCAGAAGGATGAAGTTCTCGCGAGTAATATTCTGCAGATTTGCCTCTAAACTTTGATTTTGCAAAGCTACAGCATTCCATTGAGCAATGCATGTGGTTTTCTCTCCATTCAAGGAGCAAACCTCGTCCAAAGCAATATCAAGCCTATTCTTCAATATTTCCTTGGCCTCTGTTGAAAGCTCCAGCTGCCATCCAAGTTCATCAATTTTCGCTTTCATTGTCCTCATGTCAACACTTGCTTCAAGAAAAGTTTCCTGCAGAATGTTCGAGAATACTTCCAGATATAAGTTTCTCGAGTGCATCTCATAGAGCTCTTCTTCAACTTTCTGATATAAGCCTTCTTGCACATGAAGAGATCTCTTCAGATTCTCTAGAAGAATATCACCTTTTAAGGGGCGTTCCTTCATCCCCTTTTTCTCATTCTGAAACTGTGTGAGTTTTATTACATCACGAGTGTCCTGTTTCTCGGGCGTTGAATCATTTGTCGGTTCGTGAAAGCTTTGAGGAGGGTCTGGAAAAGCTTGCTTAATGAGGTTCTCATTGGTCTCAAACATAGATACAACCTGAGACGAAAGCAATTCAAGATCCTTCTGCAAATGGTTGACAGCAATAGAATAATTCAAGCGTGCCCTCTTAAGCGCTGCCTCTGCAGCCATAGCTCGTTTATCAAGTTCTTCATTCAAAGAATCCAAAGTTTTCTTCTCCTCAGAAAACCTTACTGTTTGCTCATTCATATCTTGCCGCAACGTTTCCATCTCAGCCTTAGCACCAGAGATGCTATAGAGACACGTGGAATGTTCAGTCCTTAGATTCTGCAACTCTACTAGCAACTGCCTTTGAGTTTCCTCAAGCTCCTGAACCAAAGATTCGTAATAACATTCCATCTGATCCATTTTCTTGGTAAGGCTATCACGTTCAGTTTTAGACTCGTCCAGCTCTCGTACAAGCTCGAGTATTTTATCTCTCGTGGCACTAACAGATTCTGCTGAATCAGGAGGCAAACCAAGATACTGAAGTGGATCAAGTTCTGGTTGATAAATATCAGTGTCCAATTCAGAACCTGACACAAAATGCTCTACTTTGGACACAACACCTCTCTCTTTCTTATCTGTCTCGGATAGTACTGTGCCAATCTGCCTTTTAAAATCAAGTAGAACTCCGAGAAGAGACTCAAAGTCTGAGAGGAACAGCCTTACGTCTCTGTCATGGTAGCCATAGCAAACTTTGTTTTGAATCTCTCTTATGTTATCCTCTACAACTAAAAGCCCCTGTAGCCATCTTAGTTGTTGTTGGTTGTGGGAAACACTATCTTGGTCTTTGCTATTACTAAACAGAACGTTTGGTTTGACCTTACGCAACCGCTCCATCTCTTCTTTTAACTTTGAGCATTCTGATTTAAGCACAGATACTTCTCTGACCAATTGATCTCCAGAGCCAATCTCTGAGATAAGTATTTGAGAAAAATCTTGAGCTTTGGAACCTATATCATCTGCATGGCATTGCAGCGAATTCACTTCGATCTTAATCTCGTTAATTGATGATTCCATGTCTTCCAAGAATCCTTTAAGCTTGTTGTTGTCTTCTTCTATTGCATTTCCCAAATCACTGTTTTTACCAAGATAGTCTGAACCACCCCAGCCCTGAGCTAGTCCACTCAGATCTCCAGATACAACACTTTTGATGCTGTCGATTTCATTCGTGCTGGATATGTCGTGTTTCTCTGCGTTTAAGCTGTCTGATGTGTTTGAAGAAACATCAAATCTCAACCCTGAATCAAGTTCATTTGTCCCCACCGGTTCTTCCACTAAAGAATCATTTTGGAACTTTTCTTTGAAACTCCCTCTTACATGTGTCTGCAAAAAGGATAATTGACAATATAAGTTGAAAGGACACATTCATGAAGCTTTAATGGGAAAAAAAAAAGACCAAACCTTATCAACATGACTAAGAGTCTCATCAGGACTGCTATGGTCAGGGGTCGCTGATGGTCCCCTTTCCCTGAGTTCTCTCTGTTGCTCAAACTCTCTGAAACCAGTTTTGGAAGTTAACAGCTGTACAGTGACCTGTAAACAAGAACCAAAGTGTTGAGAAACCACCAATTTTTAATCAAGACTTGAAGTAAATGGAGAAAAGATGCGAAATGGTCCCTTACATGTAAGATAGCTCCTGAATCACAACCTTGCAAGGGCAAAACCACAGCAAAAGGTTTTAAGGCATCAGCATATTCAGCAAGGTTGATCATAGCTTCTCCAAGAATACTAGATCTAGAAGTACCCTGATCTCATAAGAATATGCAAAAGGGAAGAACAAATAAACTACGATATTATAGAAGTCAGAGAAAAAAAAAAAAAAGAGTAGAATGATACCATAGCGACAACAATCTTATATAGTTTTTCATCATATTGTTTGGTCCTTGTGTCCTGGAGCAGTCTTGTAGTTTCATAGATTGGATCTCCCCATTTGCAAGTTCCGTTTCTGACAAGTGCTTTTGTTGTCTTTGCTGTAGCTTTTATAGAGTCAGCGGGAATGAAAGATATGAATAGTTTGTCCCATCCCGCTTGTGGAACCTTATTAACGAAACATCCATCAGATCACTGTGCACTTTCATTACAAGGTTATATCACATTTTGAGGTTATTAGGAGTGTTTGACTTACATGGGTAGCGTGAAACTGTAACCGAAACACCACTTTGACTTTGGCTTTCTCCAGTTTCCATTTTGCTATCCTCGACATTACTCAAAACTCAAAAACAGCTACACCTACAAACATACATATGAACAGTTCTGGTCACAACCCTTTGATCATATTAAGAACAGAGACTACATAGAACAATCATAGCACAACTCAAAACGAGGAAGACAATGAGACTAGAGACAGAACAAGCTTAGATCCAAGGTTTGATCTATCCTCAGATCCAAGCACTCCAAAAACTTAAATCAACTTGAAAAATCTAAAATTGAGAAATAGATCCGATTTCAAGTGACATGCTTAACCAAACTACAATAAGAAGTTCCACAATCTATACTTACATTTCCCAGATTTAGTTGCCAAAAAAGCAATCTTGAATTTTGGAATTTGGGTAATGAAAAATTAGAAAACAAAAATGGCAAGAACAAAACAAAAGCTGTATTGATTGGTTGTGCATTAAGTGAGATCACCTAGCTCCGGATCTGAAGGGTGCTTATGTCGGAAGCAAACAATTACGCCGACCAATGAAAGAATCTTCAACCACGATATCTCTCACTTGCTTCCTTCTTCTTCTTCTTCTCCAGCTTTTTCCACTGACTCTCCGTTAAATTTTAATAATAATAAACAATACTAATAATAAAGTCGGTGAATTTCAAATTGGGGTAAGCTAAATATGTAGAGGAATGAAGTGCATTATGGATCTAGAGATTGGGTAATGGAGATTGAAGAAGGAATTAGGGAATTTTTGAGGTTAGGTTAGGTTTGATTAGTCGATTTTTAAGTGTTTGGTAATTTGGTGAAATATCAGAAAGAGAGAGTACAGTGTTGTGAGTTGAGGTTTAAGTTATTAGACAAAGGGCTAATTAAGAACAGAGACATCCCGCCAAAGCCTATTTATTCCTAATTAATTCCGTTTCTTTTAATCATATGGTCCCATTTTTTTCCTTAATGAAGAATTTTATTATGTCGGGATCTATTTGGCTTTTTTGGAGGTGTGACCAATTTGAATTAAAATTCAGTATATTACGTTTATTTGAAATTTAAGTAAATTATTAAAAATAATAATTGTAGTAACCAAATTACAAAAAAAAAAAACATTAGATTGTAAAATTCTTCAGCATGTACGATTTTTTTATGACATTGTTATTCATAAAGAAACAAAAAAAAACTATAATGGAACCCCATCCAAAATTCAGTGTCCATTTCAAAATAATTATTTTCAAAGAGAGATTTAAAGCAATGAGTAACGTATAAACTCTACAATGTCTACTCCACTCCTCTAAAGTTATATCCGTCAATAATCAGCGCACAATTGACAAAACCACAATTAAAACATTTGACCCTTATTAAGGCCTCAATTGTAAAAAATACTTACTCAAAAATGCATTTTAAGAGTTATAAAAATGCATTTTGATGTAGAAGTTTTATTCAACTATCACGAATTTTGAATAAAATTTTTAGTTTAGAAATATTGAAATTTCAATAGTCATTTACCAAAAAAAAAGAAAAAGAGTTAGATAGTACATAAATAATGATCTGGAAAATATTAAATACATGCAATCTTATGGTTATTATTATTAATGCATCAAAATCCAAAACATATATGCGGCCAATAAATTAGACCGTGGTTTATAAACTACTACAGTAAAGATAAAGTGAGTTGCGCAGTAAGTGTAGTGGTGGCCCCAACAACGGTGAGCCATAATGGACTTGAAAGGCACGTGGGCTTCGAGCGGTCTCTTTTTCTCCGGGTCACAGCTAAGCTTAGCTATTTACGCTCTAGCACGTGACCCACTCACGTGTGTGATCGTTGCACGTGGCGTTGATCCGATTGATACATTTACACAGGTCGTTGAGGCCGGACTTCGAATAATAAATACGGATGTTTTGGGCCTATAGACCCAACTAATTAAATGTTGTTTCCATATGTTTCTTCTTTATATTTGATAGAATTCAAATACTCTCAGATAGATAGAGAATCAAAGAATAATAGTACAGCAAAAACTCTTTTAGTTTAGACTTTAGAATAATAGAGTTGGATTTTTTGTTAAAGCATTAGAATAATATTCTTTAATGTTTAATGCTTTTTAAATTGTTTGTAGACTTGTAGTGCATGTATGGGACCAAAAAAACGTTAATTCTTCAAATCTAGGAATCAAAAGAACAAACGCATTATCTTTATTATTTTCCTGATTTCCTAATGTACACAAACATAAAGTATCTGTAATCGCGATCGATATATATACTTTCTTCCAGAATGTCTGATAAACTTTATTGATAGTTTATTGATATTGATCCAAAATGCCAATGGGTATAAAATAAATAAAATAATTATCTATACATACATAGTTCATAGATTCTTTTTGTGGTTGTTTAACTATATAGTTTGACAAACACAAAATAACGTCATATTTCGGTAGCCAATTTATATACGCATTTATTTCTTTTGAATTGATTCTAATGAACGCTACGAGTCTTCTGATTGGTTCAAGATTTTCCATTTTAAATAAAAGAATAATAATGGCTTTACATAAATAATCTTTGCTCGAACAGAATTCGTTAAACATTCTCCTTGACTGGTTAAACTAAACCAGTTGAAGTAAATATCGATATTTGGGTATTCTCTAGGAACTCTTGGGTTTTTGTTTTCTTTATAGCAGTTGCATCTTTAACACGACTACGTGACTCATCATAAAAATGTTTAGACTAATTATTTAACCTGATTGTCTAATTAAATCGCTAGTGTTGAGTGCTCCTCTATGCAATATGGGTCACTTTAATGTACATACCGATTTACGAAGAGTAGCCACAAGACAGTCTATATTCATTACTTCATTAGACGAGCCTGTAATATTATAACTAAAATAGTGTGATTCGCTTAAATGCTTTCGTACTCTTAGTGACGTTAATTAAGAAATTATATATGTCTATCTATATAATACTCTAATAATAAAGTAAATACCAATACGTCTACTTTCTTGAAATATAGTATAGTATAGTGGATGTAATCATATCCGGGATCTATCGTGGATTTGCATCCAATCCATTATTTCTTTTTGTTTATTGTATGTCTGTAGTTTTAAGTTTTTATTTTAATGAGAGATTAGCGTATGACTGTATGAGTCGTATATGTTGTCTGACAAATCTTTACTCTGTTGATAACAATTAAACAAGAAAATCATTTGCCTATGACCATATATGATATATATATATATATATATATATATATACGAGCATAATATTGTAGCTTAAATGACCAAAAAGAACTTTACTACTCACATTTTAATTCAGTGAAAGTATATTTCACAAACTATGGTAATACTATAAAATAGAGTTTTATAAACTCGGTAACTAGATGTGTGTAAATTGTAATTCCATTGAAAAAATTTATGATCACATCATCGTGTTTATAAAAGTTACATATTTTGATAGTTTATAAAAGATAGTCTATAGTTCTCCCCACAATAAAAGGCTCAGCGGGAAGAGGATTGTACCATAACCAAAACACTATACTGTATATAGTGTACTTCTATTGTCCACTGACTACTATATATTTCTCCACTATTATTTCTCCACTATATTTGATGAATTGATAATCCAACCTCTAAACTACTACATTACGTTTTTATCAAAAAAAAAACAAAACTATACTACATATCTAGTCTTGTACTCTCAAACTTTGCTTCGTTTAATTCATTGGCTAGCTAAAAGCCTAAAACCATTCAACAAAGGATGACGTAACATGTTTCGCTTCAAACAACTATAAAACTGTTTTTTTTTTTTTCATTTGAAACTAAAGCAACAATAACATTACCCCAATTTATAATTGTTTGTTAATTACTTTAGATTCTCCACGAGTGCCCTACGTACGTATAATAGCTGTCGTAATATATTTTTTATATGTACATACAGTAAGTGGGAAACAGAGGAAATAATTTCAACATAAGTGGACCCAAATATTTCTCTATATATTCATCCCAACCCCCTCCACCTTAATACAAAACAACACTCACCTTTCACCAAATATTTCTTTTTGCATTTTATCACTTCTTTCTTTCTATTTTTTCACTATTACAATTAATCTTTCCTCCAAAAAATATTACTTTCCTCCTCTGAATTTAGAACATGTCGATGGCTATGGCGGAAGCTTACATGGCGAGGAAGTTTCACAGAGAGAGCGTGAAGAGTATAACCGTAAACGCAGCCACAACCACCGGTGGAATCGAAGAGAACGGCGGAGGATCTGGTCGGTGGTTGTTCAGAAAGCTGAGCACCAAGAAAAACTCTGCTAAAGTTTGTGATCTTATGAATATAGAATAATCAAGCTAAGATGGTCACGTCCAAAATTAATCAAACTAATATCATAAGGAATAAAAATTTAGATTTTGTTTTGTCATTTTTGTTAAACTTTCTTGTTTGCTCTATATTTGATAGTATATCGTGCTATTTTTATTCATGGTTCTCTTAAATTATATAGCTCGTTCCTGAATTTTCAATAGCAAATCTTTAGTTATATTCTCAGAAACCATCTATAAAGGGAAAATACATAAAGTAAGTAAGTAAGTAACATATGATTTTTGTTCCTAAGATATATAGGTGAAATCATGTTATTTTCTCTCAATTAATAACGTTTAAAATAACAAATCCACGTGGTTATCTAAAATAGCTAAATATTATCAGGCGTGGATATATTTAGGACGAAAATACAAAAAAATAAAAAATAAATAAATTAAGGGTTGGAGTTTGTAACGTACACAAACTTATTCTCCGACCTTCTCACGGCAAAGCCAAAGGTTCACGTTATCACCTGTTTTAAGTTCAGATAATGATCGTATCTAATGATTCTAATCTATGATCTATCTGTATGGATCAGAATTTGATGCAACAGACAAATGTGGTGAACAAGAGTATATTTTTAGAAGATTTTTTTAAATGTCGGATTGGGTATTTGGGTTGTCAAATAAAAAATGTCGGATATATTGGTTAAATAACTATGATAAAAACGATATCAGGATTGGTTGACAAATTGAAAAAGAGAATTTAAAGAATATCAGCTATATTTAAAAATAAACAGAGAGAAGATTCTTAACATTTTTTTTTTAATTTGTTGATAAATTATTTGATATCACCTTTCCTAATGAATCAGGTATCATATATTTATGTTTTGTTTATATGTTATAATATCAGAAAATTGTGTCGGTGTATAGTGTTTTACACCCGTAATAGGGTTATATGCCCCATAATATGATAATTATCGAAATGTTTCATCCAACAAAAAAGTAAACATTCGAAAAAGTATAATATATTATAGTATATGCAGTGAGAATCTCTCATAAGAGTTTATCAAATTAAAAAAAAATAATAAAATAAATTTTATTAATATTTAAATAAGAAAGTCTCTCATAAAAAGTAGAGTAAAGTGTCTCAAATGAGAAAGATTATCTCTATTTTTTTAGAGACTCTCTTATTTAAATATTAATAAAACTTATTTTGTTATTTCTGTTTAAGTTAAAAGACTCTTATGAAAAATCCCTACTGCATATATTCTTAAAGCATTTCTAAATACAACTAGTCTAATTGGCCCATGTATTAGAAGTTTTTTCATAAGTGATTTCATATATACATGTGATTGTTAAGAGACATTAAATGTAATTTTGAGGGTTATCACAAAGTAACTATTCTCTTATTTCTTTTATGAATCTATCAAAAATCAGTTTGATTTTGGTGTTTTTACATTAAGTTTTTTTCTTTTAGTTCATGTGCACGGTTATACAACAAACTAAATTGCATAAAAAATGTTTTTTGTCAATGTTGACTCCAACAATCAGAAACTTGGTAGTAACTAGTAAGAAATACATAAGCATACTCTCAGCTCACCAGCATTAAGGTCATATAACATTTTGCATTTTGCCAAAACACTACTAATGATGACCAAATGATACTATTAATGATAACCGTATGATAGCCGCCGAAATTAACATTATTTTTTTGCCATAATAATCTACAAAACATGCAACGATGAAGTATTGCCGATGTGAAGTAATGCCAAGAGTCTGAATAGTTTGGTCAGACATTACAACAAACTTCATTATTGATCTCTCGTGCAACATCATGATCTTTGATATAAGTGATCAAGTTTCACTATAAACAAAAAATTGATGCAAATTTTTTAAAAATCATATTTATTATATAAATAAACAAAATATAAGATTTTATGTTTATTTATATAAACAAAATGAGATTTACCTCAGTTATAAAACAATAAGATTCATATCCATCATTTATAAGATTCCAGACTAATATTTATGTCCGTAGTGACTTGGTTTATAAAAACCGGTGCGAATAAATATAGTTTCGCAATGCTGACAAAGCACAAGATATTCAACAAATCTTATGGGCTTTACGAGCTAAGCCCAACTTCCTTGTTTAGCTTTTTTTTTTTTGCTTTGCACCTGCTCCATTATCTATGAAAACATTTACAATATTCATTTTCTTTTTTGTTAGTGCAGACTCGTCGGAATTAACTTATTCAGAATTTGATAGATAAATATGGATGGTCATGTCAAAAACCCTAGTATTACAATTGAATATAAGGAAAATATAATTCTAGAAGAAACAGATTCATTTAGTTTCGCCAGTTTTCCTTCCTGCATGTTATCGACCAATACGTATTCTATCATATTAAAAAAAAAGAAACTAATATATGAATCTTTATTAAAGCAAAACCAAAAGTAAAGAGAGAAATAAGAACACAGGCCTGCTTGTCTCTGTCGAAAGACTCGAACACAGATTTTATAAGACTAGTGGCGCCCAACTGATTAAAGAATAAATATTTAATTAGGCAAAAAAGGAAAGATTTAATTAAAAAAATGTGTATCTTTTAGTGTTGGGTAGGTCACTAAAGACCCAATTATTTCTCACTAAGCTTAGGAGTGATACTTAAAGTGATGCCACTGGCACTGCATAACATTTTAGAGTCCCTACAAAGTAAAAGCGAATAAAATAAATTACTCGATTAAAAGTATTAATCTTGCAAACTTGTTCCATAAGATGAGACCTAATTTCTTGGAAAAAGTATTAAGAAATAAACTATTATAGTTATTCAGAAAAAAATAAGGAAGAATTATTCATTTCGGAATAAAAATTTTAATCATAATTTCATTTTTTGTTCACTGTTACAACAAAAGAAAGATATATTAAATATATTTTTAAAAAATCTGTGAATAGTGAGATTCAGATTCCATTGGCAGCTGGGCCGGAATATTCCCGTCGAGCAGGTGACGTGTCGGCCGCCTAAGAGAATCCAGCTCATCATTCATCGGTGGATGACGTCAACAAATGCGTATTTTAGAAAGAGAGGCGCATGATAAAGACAGCTTTTGGGTAATAGGAAAAGACTTGAACTTTTTTTTTTCCTTTTTTCTTATCGATTAGTTTTTCTTTCTCGCGGTACTTTTGTCGTTGATCGTTCGTTGCTTCAACAAGTTGCTTATTATTCTACGCTCATCAACTAATCAAACCAAAAGATTAAAAAATAAAATAAAAATATCTCTGCTTTTTTCAATGATGGGTACTCTTCACCTCTAAGTTTTGTTTGACCAAAAGTTTTTAGTCATTTCTCTTAACGCTCTTGATCTCTCTGTGGTCTCCGTTTGATCGGAATATTCCCCTGAAATGCGAAGATTCCCTCTTCATCTCTCAACTTCGTTATGAATTTCTCTGCTTTTCAATGGAGGTTTGTTTGTTGTTTCCGATGTTTACAATTTCTAATTTCATGTGTATTGCTCTATTTGGCTATTTTTATCCGAAAGTCTTAATTTTGGACTGTTGGGTATTGTTAGTATTGTTAAAGTTTCAACCTTTATAGCTAAAAACCATAACACTTACTCTGATGCAGAACTTGAAACTGTGAGTGAGTAAATATAAATTTAGGAATATCGATTGGATCTTATTATATCTATTGAAACTCTGTTTCTTGAATTCCAATAAAGATTTGAGCTTTTTATTATTATTATTGGATTTTTTTTAGCAGATGATGAGCTCTTCTTCTTCTTCTACACAACTTGTATCATTAAGAGACATGGGGATGTATGAACCATTTCAACAATTGTCTGGTTGGGAAAACCCTTTTAAATCAGATATCAACAATATTAGTAGTAACAATCAGAATAATAACAATCCGACTTCTTCAACAACTCTTGAGGTTGATGCTAGACCAGAAACAGATGATAACAATAGAGTGAATTATACTTGTTTGTATAATAATAACAACTCTGTTGAAGCAGAACCTTCTAGTAATAATGATCTTGATGAAGACCGGATCAATGATAAGGTTAGACTCTTTTAGCATTTTGATTATGAATGATTAGAGGATGATATGAATTTGTTGTTCCTTCTGTTATGCAACAGATGAAACGGCGTTTAGCTCAGAATCGAGAAGCTGCTCGCAAAAGTCGTTTGAGAAAGAAGGTAAGAAAAGGTCCCTTTGGTGAAATCTTCTTGTGGTAATAAGTAAAAAGAAAAAGCTTATGCAAAGTTACACATCTGTGCATATGTATAGGCACATGTCCAACAGTTAGAAGAAAGCAGATTGAAGTTATCACAGCTCGAGCAAGAACTTGTTAGAGCTAGGAAACAGGTTATAACCTCAAGCTTTTTCCTTTTTTTTGTTCTGTGTTCATATCAAACTTTATTTGATTATTCTTTTGGTTAATCTTCTCAGGGGTTGTGTGTACGGAATTCATCAGATACAAGTTATCTAGGACCAGCAGGGAACATGAACTCAGGGATAGCTTCATTTGAGATGGAATACACACACTGGATAGATGAGCAAAACAAGAGAGTTAGTGAGATTAGAACAGCGCTCCAAGCTCATATAAGTGACATTGAGCTTAAAATGCTTGTGGATATTTGCTTGAACCATTACGCAAATCTCTTCCGTATGAAAGCTGATGCAGCAAAGGCTGATGTGTTCTTCTTGATATCTGGGATGTGGCGAACTTCAACTGAACGTTTCTTCCAATGGATTGGAGGTTTCCGTCCATCAGAGCTGTTAAATGTAAAAACCACTTTTTTCTCACCTTTAGACGTTACACTCTTGAGAAAACACAAATCTCAAATGTTTTATTTGTTGTTTGTCTACTAGGTTGTGATGCCATACGTTGAGCCTTTAACTAATCAGCAACTCTTGGAAGTGCGTAACCTCCAACAGTCGTCTCAGCAAGCAGAGGAAGCTCTCTCTCAAGGGTTAGATAAACTTCAGCAAGGTTTGGTTGAAAGCATATCAGTTCAGGTAAAAGTTGTTGACTCTTTGAATTATGGGACTCAAATGGCTTCAGCTATGGAGAATCTTCAAGCATTGGAGAGTTTTGCGAACCAGGTAACACACACTCACAAGCATCCAAAATCTTTCATTTTTATTCTCTTAAAACCAAGAAAGTTTGTGTCTTTCTATCGGAACAGGCGGATCATCTGAGACATCAGACTCTGCAGCAAATGAGTAAGATCTTGACGACAAGACAATCTGCTAGAGGCTTGCTTGCTTTAGGAGAGTACTTTCACAGACTTCGTGCACTTAGCTCTCTTTGGGCAGCTCGTCCACGAGAACACACTTAGGAGACAAAAAAATAACAAAGAGAAAGAAGCACAAGGAAAGAGTCAAACAAACCTCAGGTGATGTTAGCTAGGGACTTGTTTAATCTCTGAGTGTAAAGTGTTTTTGGAGATGTAGGCTCCATTTAGAGCACCACCTTCCTCTCATTGGTGTTTTGGTTTTTTTACTTAAAAAAGGAATAATAAGAGATGTAAATTTGGGTGGAAACATGTGTAATGTTGTATTTGATAAAATAAGGCTCTTTTATATTTGTAAAAATATTATAGGGTTTGTAGTCTCCATCTATGAGAATTTGTGTCCAATATCTAATTCTATGTATTCATGAGGGATTAGAATGCAAAAGTACTATATATGGGTGACCTTTCTTTTGATTTGTTTATCACAAAAGCAGAGAGGTAAAAAGTAATAAAGAGAGAAGAAAACAAAAATGTCTCCATTTTTCATCTTTAAGTTTTTGACTAAAGTTTCATCATTTTTATTTCGTCATCATTCTGCTTTACAGTGAAGAAGGTAGGTGAAGTATTAACCCTTTCGTTCCCATGTTTGGTTGTTGGAATTATTCTGTAATTAGTTTCTTGAAAGCTTCAAACTTGGAGAATTGAGTCTTCATGTCTCTTGTCAAAGGTTTGAACTTTATAGCTAAAAGTTATTGACAAAAATTGAAACTTTTTTGTTGTTTGTATACATGTGTGTATGTGTCTGTAGGCTAATTGAAATTGTCAAAGCTTGAACAGGAGCTTGAAAGGGTTTAGGGCAAAGTAGCAGCAGGTGAAGTCAAGCTTGTTTTCTTTGTATCAAAATCAGATACTAGTTAACTATGACCATGAGCACAGGTTGGTAACTTAAATATAATCTTTCAATAACTTTAAGAAGTAATTCTCAAATGAGGAATTTTTCCGGGATTGTTACATTTGAGAGGGAATATGGACTCTGGCTAGCAGAACAAAACAGGAGACTTAACGAGCTTCGAAGAGCCCTCCAAGCTCATACAAGTGCCACTGAGCTCAAAATGCTAGTAGATTCTTGCTTGAACCACTACACAAATCTCTTCAGGATCAAAGCTAATGCTGCAAAGGTTGATGCATGCTACTTGTTATCAGGCAAGTGGAGAACTTCAACTGAACGTTTCTTCCAGTGGATTGGAGGTTTCCGCCCAACCGAGCTCTTACATGTATGTAAAACTTACATTCTCTTGTCAGAACAAAAACATCAAAACTCTTAAAACAAATTTTGATTTGTATTGTTTGTTGTTTTAGGTTGTGATGCCATATCTTCAGCCACTAAATGATCAGCAAATCCGGGACGTTCAAAGCCTTCAACTGTCATGTCAGTCTGCAGAAGATGCTCTCTCTCAAGGGATAAACAAACTTAAGAAGCGTTTGGCTGAAAGAGTAGCAATTGAAATTAGAGTTCTTGACTCTACAAATTATGAGACTCAAATGGCTGCAACCATGGAGAATATTCTTCATGCATTACCGCTTTTTGTGATCCAGGTTTGACTCTACTGTTGTGTCTTTTATAAGCATTAAAACTGTCTGTTTCACAAGAGGAATATCTCATGTCTCTCTTTATGGAGAAACAGGCTGATCATCTAAGGCAGGAGACTCTGCAGCAGATGTGTAGGATCCTGACAACTATACAGGCTGCTTGGGGTCTGCTCGCTCTAGGAGAGTACTTACACAGGCTTCGTGTTCGTAGCTCTCTCTGAGAAAGCTTGTCCATGAGAAACTCCAGTTAACAAGTAAGGAAGAGTCAACCTCTGGATGATGTTAGGGACTTGTTAGGTCTCCATGTTCTCCATTAGAGCATCATCTATGCTCATTTATGTATTGGTTTGCTTAATATATCTTAATAACATAAAGTCCATGTAATAAAAATGATAATTAAGGCACCTCTTATTTGTAATGAACATGTTTTATCTTCTGTGTTGTGTTTAGTGCTTCTGTTATGCTCTCATTTCTTTTCCATAGATTTTTTTGGCTAATGATGCTTAGAGACTTTATAATATTTTTGTTTTATGTTTCTCCTATACCTTAAGAAAAATAATCATAAAGAGAATCAAGAATAGTTAAAAGAGTAAACAGGGAAGAGAAGAGAAAGAGACCAATGATGAGGTTTTGGCAAAGTACAGAGAGAAAAAGTCTTAAACAGACAGGACAAAGCTTTAAACTCGGTTCTTTTGCTCTCTTTTCTTCTTAAGCATCTCCATGTAAGTGTTCACGATCTTCTTGTCTAATTCATAATAGACTTCCATTTTCTTCAAAGGTCTCATATCAAGATCAATGAAATGTACCTGCCAACAACATAAAGCTGATCAGTTTATGATAGAAACAAATTCAACAACAAAACCAAAATAATTTAGTATTATTACCTTGTACTCAAACTCTTGCTTTGTTGATTCAAGATGAAGATTACTGTGTGAAGATGATCTTGAAAAGCCATCTTCTGTTGATCTAAAACTTATCATTACACTACAATCTTTAGCAGTGGCAGATATTAGAAAATCTTTCAAAATATTCACTTTTTCATCCAGTGGAAGTGAGTGCATGTAACTATATTGGTTTGACAATTTAGTAGTACTCTTCTCCAAGTCTATGCATACTTTACATGGCTTGTCAATCAAGTCATAGTAGACGTGAATCGCTCCCTCGATATTGTATCTGTCGAGCTTTTGAACGTCTAGAAGCTGATCAAGAACTCCTGATGAGTGAACAGTTTCAGCAACAAGCTCTATGAAATGATTTGCACGTTCATCATCTCCATCTTTGGTTGTCTTAATGATATCTTTGAGTAGATGCTCAAAAGCTTGTTCAACCTTTGAAGTTGTTTTGCATATGCCACCACCTAAACCTCCAAAGACTAGAGAACCGTTCAAGAACACGCGGAAGTTGTTTTGAGGAGTGGCGTAGAGAGCTTTTATTGCTTTGTGTATTCTATCTTTAGATCCAGAGAAAAGATCCAAAGGATCATATTCACTGATTTCTGAGATCTACATTAAAGATTTGATTTTTAACGTTGTTAGGTTCTAAGATTGGATTAGTGAAAATGTGAGGAGATTTTAGAGGTAGTTACCTCGTTTTCCTTAAGCTTAAGAACTTGGTGCATTTCGAAACGAGTTTTACTCTTCTTGATAACATTTTCTTCTGTTATGAAACTTGAAGATGGAAGAAATCCACATTTGGGCTACTTTCGTCAGAGGAAACATATATCAGCCAAACAAAAATCATTCAACAAAAAAAAAAAAGATAGCACAAGATCATATTGAAACACCTTTATTTCAACACTTAAGCATGGTTTATCCTCAACATGACCTATAACCAAGAAGAGATCATTAATTAAACCAAAAATCATAGCTTAAAAGCCATAATCAAATTGACTTAACCTAAGAGACAAAACTTAGAAGCTCACATGAAACTTGACTTGCAAGTCTAATAGAACAAGAAAAGAAAGAGTACCGTGGGCGAAAAGTGTTAAATCATCCATGAGAAGCACGGAGCTGCGGTTAGTATCCACAGTGGCTGCATCAGCTCGCCAAGAAGGACGTTGAGATGTCATAATTCTCTCAACACACTCAAGAAATTCCTTTGCTACAAGAAGACGCATCTACAAAAATATTCAACCAAATCCTCAAGACCTAAATCAAATGCAATTTTCTTATATATCAATTCATGACAAGAGAATGAATTCAAAAAAGGAAACATGCATACTCCAGCATTGACGTGTTTGTGACCCAACAAAGGTCTCATGACATGTTTGACAAACAAATACTCCACAATCTCCTTGTTCTTGCATGTTACAAGATCTTTAACCTCTCCCCAAATAAGCTTTTCATGAGTCGTGAGACCATTTTCACTTTTGTCTCCATTTTCATTCTCATCCTTTGGCATTTTCTGTATCCTCATCATTTTCCCCAACTTTACACATAACACAAAAGAGAAAAACAAAAAAGGGATAGAATCAAATTAAAAATAATTATCATGTTTTGGTTTTGAGAAATTAATAGATTCAAGAAGAGACTAACGAAAGTGGGAGAAGATCCAGTGTAAGCAAGAACCAAATTAACAGCTCCTTCGCCTCTGTATGACCAATCAACTGCATCCTTTGGTTCCAATACAATCTCCATCTAGATCTAATTAAACACCAACACTGATTAACAAATCTCTTACATATGTTTCAGATACGTATCTTTAGAGCAATTAATGATCAAATCGAAAATAGAATAATGCACCTTTGATTTTGAAACCAATGTAGACAGATTGGTACCTTCGATCTTATATGTGTTACAGCGATTAAGAAATAATTACGAATGATCTCAAAATCTAACACTAATAAGAATTCATAGTTTAATTCTACAGATTTCCTTTATCGCTCAAAAAGAAAGTATCAGTATGACAGATTGGATTTTTTTTTTAAAGTATTTGTTTGAAACGTTTTAGATTGAATGTGTTTTATTAAAATAATTAGCCATGTTTGTAAGTGAAATTATTTAGTAACATGTAAGAGAAGTTGCATAGTAGAAAATAAATTTATTTCATCGAAACGGAACAGATTTCTTTTTTATTAAAGAAAACCAATATGAACGAATTAATAAATTGGAATAATCAAAGAAAAAGGTTAAAAATGTTTTATTTTTTTAAATGCTTAAAACGAGGCGAAGTCAAAGGGGTTAAGATTAGAATTAACCAACTCACCCCATGTCCAAACTTGAAGATTTCGTAAATGAGAATGTATTTGTTCCGGGGAAATTGAATTTGTTTTTCGACAAATTTGAGAAAGAAGAAGACCGGTTAAAGAGGGTAAACCGGGGGAGGGAATAAGACAAGAGATCAGGTGGTGGGAAAGACCAATGATAAGCAACTGACAAATTACAGAAGAACAGTGTGTCTTAATAACTTCATCGGGAAACTCTACCTTTCTATCTTAGCTGTACTTCATTTTTCTCCGTACCTTTTATTCTCTCTTATTGGCTTCCTTTTTTTTCTCTTAAATTTAATTTAAAAAATATTTTTATCATTCATGTATATAATTAACTAGATACGATATTCTCTAAGTGTAGGTACAAGAACATCGCTGGATTTAAGGTACAAAATATTCAAAATGATTTTTCCTACATATGTAAAGTTCTCCGAAAACGTCTTTTAACAAGAAGAAAAACAAAATTCTCCAAAAAAGAACAACACTATTAGCTGGATTATCGAATATTAGCTGTTTATGTTCCTCTTCCCTTTTTTATTTTGCATTTTCCCTCTTTTCAAATCTGTAGTATTCAATAACTTTTTATTTTCCAATATTTTCATTTAAAGGAGAGATTACGATACGATTTTACAATGTTTTTCTATTTACAAGTGTACAATATCTTCTTTTTCGATAGTATTCACCCGGCCAGATAAACTCTAAACTTTTTAAAACCCATCATCACTCACGTATCGACAAAAATCTACTAACTCAATTTAAAAAACATCTCAAAGAACATAAACTACAACATATAAGTCTCTGAAAAGTACAACAAAATTCTAATAAACAACTTTTTCTTCATGAAAAAAAAACTCTAATATTGATCTTAATATCATATATTAAGCCGGCAGAAAAATGTTTATTACTCTCTTCGATAATAATTTTAGGTTTTCCACAAAAAAGGAAGAAGAAGCTAACAAGAACCGATTAAAAAAAGAACATGAAATTCAACTAAGTACTGGTCTGATGATCTCTTGAACTCTCATACCAACAAAACAAGACTTCAAACATTTTCCTCTCGGCGATCCTCCTCCTCCTCCTCCTCCTCCTCCACCTATCATAACTCCACTCTCCACCACCGTCTCCTCCGCCACCACCGCTAATATATTCTTCCTATATCCATCTTCAACATCACCATGCACATTGCCCTTATCATCATCATTAGATGCGGTAATAACAACACTCTTACTTATATTATCAGCCACATCATCCAAATCATCTCCCACCTCTTCTTGATCATCATCAAGATCATCGACCTCATGCACATCATCCTCCTCCTCATCGTCCTCATCGTAATGAGAAGGCTCTTGAGGAAGATCAAAAACGTCGTCGTCTAGAGGAACAAGATGGAGAGTGAGACGGCCGTTGGATCTATGCGCTCGGAAATACTCGTGATGACGAACCTTCTCTTCCCTAAGTATAAGTCTCCCGTCGCTAGTCACAACACGTTTCAGAACCCAAGGCATGTGAGGGAGAAGATTCTCCGTCTGAGCTAGCAACGGTATCGGCGGAGGAAACTCACGCGCCGCCGCAGCTCTCGCTTCTCTTTCCTCTCTTCTCCTTCCACCGTAACGATACTTGCTTCTTACAGGCTCCGAGACAACGGAGCTGGCGACTTCGTTTTCTTCGTCAGCGGAGAGGACGTCGAAGCAGCTCTCGGTGCCGATGTAGTCACCAACGGCGGAGGAAGAAGAGGATGACGTACGGGAAAGCATGGATGACGTCATGAAAAGTGAGGTTTGGTCGGGATTGATTGAAAGAGACTGATCAGGAGAAGAAGAAGAAGAAGCCATGGATGTTGTTGTTGTTGTTGAGTCAGAGGAAGAAGAGGCTCTCTCCATATCTGGATTTTAAATAAAATAAAATAAAAACAAAACCCAACAAAAACAATTATATGAAATTTTTTATGGGTTTTGTTTTCTTTTATTTATAGGATCTTTTTTTTTAATGTGATGTTAGAGTTGCATGGAGAGGTTTTTAAATAGCGAGACAGCTAAGCGAAAGGTGGTGACGTCATAGAAGGATGGTCTGTGAGATATTATTGAGAATCTGTGACATTTAATGTTTCTTTTCCTGTGTGAATGGGAAAAATATTAGACCAAAAATAAAGTTTATTTTTTTTGCTAACTATATGTCATCATTACCAAATTAGCATAAACTATGATTGGTAGAACATCTAGAAGTTTCTTAGAATGTAATTGTTCTTTTAACAAGTTGTAAATGCCAAAAATATATGCAACATGACCTATGGCTTAAAATGTAAATTTACTGGTGGGAAAAAAGAAAAGAGAAAAACCAAAATGAGTAATGCAACATGATCTGTGGCTCTAACTTTTTTTTTTTGTTCTAATTTGTACCAAAATGATTATCTACAAAAGATAACGCAGGAATTAACATCATTAATTTTCAACCACACAAAATCTACAAGTACAACTACAAAAAAAAACATAAAAGGGTCTACAAATAAACAACTTAAGTTGTTAGAAATCTACAAATAATCCATTTTCGCCCCGTAAATTGTGTTCATTGGATTAATCTCTGCCAACCAATTCGTTAAAGCTTCATTTTCATGAACAATTACTCAATAGCAAGAAAATTGCGGATATCCATAAAAACTTAAGCAATGAGGATGATCTTCAAAACGTCTATGTATTTTATGAATCAATTTAAAATACCAAATTAAAGAAGGGAGACACAAAAAAAACAGCCAAAAATTGTTGCCAAAATATTATAAAAACGTTATAATAAAAACAAAAAGCAACTTCGAATACATGAAAAGCTACAGGTTTTCTGTTCTCACCTCATCAAGTCTTTTTTTTTAATCTTATTTTTTCTCTGTGAATTAACTATAATCTGTCTATTCTTATAGTTGAAGGCAAAAAGCAACAACCTATTCTTGAACGCAAAAAAGCTAACTACGATTCACGAAATAAACAAGTTGTTGACTGACTAATTTGAGAATTAATTATTTTATTTCAATACAAAAATCATTAACGTAATGGTCAAAATTCGAACAAACCCTTCAATTAAAAAAAAAAAAACGAAGCCGACTTCTATGAAGATCTTTCTTCCCTAAGATTCAAAACAGCGATTAAACCCAGATTCTAAGAAACAATTTTTTTTTATAACTAATCACGAACATTCCCTATGTGTTTTTAAATATTTTTCCTAACGTGTTGAAAATAAAAACGTGTGATTGACCCTAATCAGATTTCGTAATATTAATCATACGGATGAATTGTCATGAATCATCATCAATCAAATACACGAAAATGATTGAATGCAAAATATTTAAAATGCTGGATGATGAGTTATGATAATGTTAAAAGAGAGAATTAGATGGAATAATTAATTTACCTGTAAACATGAACAAGGGAACGAGTCTCCTTCTCTTAGATTGAAGGATGAAGCGTTACGCGAATTTTTGTTCTCTTATACACGATGAAGGCAGAAGAGAATTTAATTCGCCGAAACGGAATCGATACGATATTCCTTATCAATTTAATATCGATTATTTTACAAAAGAAAAATCTTTTGGGATTAAGGAAAGATAATCAATAGTAAATATTAAGTTTAATTAAAAGAAAAAGGAAGAAAATGCTTAAAGTTAGGCAATTTCGGAGGGAATAAGATTAGGATGTTTAACCAAGTCGGCCGCTCCTCTCTCGCTTGCTCTAGATTAATCCTTAACCTTTCCTAATTTTTAGCCAAATGGATTAATTACCTTTAATTATTTTTACAGCAAATGGTAACAAAAATTTAGAAAAATATTTTATTTACTTATTCTCATCCAATGGATAAGACTCGTAACTGATAGCCACGATGACATAACTTTGACAAAATAAATAATCACTTCGATAAGATAATTAATTATTACTAGATTATTTATAGGAGCCTAATTAAAATTTCATGTTATCTGAATTCTGAAGGGTATATAATTAACATTCAAAATTTTGATGATGTAGTTTTGTATTCGTGGTGTGATTATGTCACTGTTTAATTTCGAACTCGTATATATAATACATATTCAGAGAAAAAGCAAAGACGTTAATAAAATACATCTTGATAATGTCTGAATCACCTGAAATATGTACCAATGTAACATCAGATGTTATTTTATTTTAGTTTATAAATGTCAGTTATGTAGAAGTCGGCGAAGAAGCAGATAAAATTTAAAACTGGTGAAACTGATAATGTATTTAATAGTTTTACTTAGCAGGATCGAAAACACGGGAGTACACTTGCGGCAAGCTGTACGTAGACTATACCGTTATCTGAAAGTGAAACGTTTTAAAGATTTTTGATAATAAAGTCAAATGTGATGAGATATATGAGCTCTCAATTTAGAAGATAATAGAAGTTTTTTGTGATATTTTGCTGATTCCCAAAGCAGCTTACTAGTCAAAAGCTTTAAAAAATCCAGAACACAAAAACAACAAATAATATGACCATCAAATTCTGGCCTTTGGTTTTATCGTATGGTTATCGAATGTGGGATCAGGCGATGATTATCCTCAAAAAATCTTTAGTGGAGGGATAGTCTTTCTCTAAGGTGTAGCTTGATTTTTGCAATTTATGTTCTAGGCTGCAATTTAAGCTTTGTTAAGTTTTGAGGGAAAAAAATAACGAAAGTGAAAAACATCAGCCTATATATGGTTTGGTAATGACCTTGATTGAAAAAAAAAAAAAAGGGTGATGCCATATAAACTATAGATATAAATTTAAGAGGTGGCACAAAATAATCACTAGTAAAAGTCGCTGGATTAAAAATTCTTGTCACATACAAATACAACGATTAATAAGCATGTCATCTCCAATATGACATAGATACATCCATAACTGCTTATATGATTTAGAGTATGGGACTCAAAATATGTTTCCCATCAATAAATCACAGTACTGGTTCTTCAAACATGCAAGTTGTACCCTCCTACAAAAATACTTTTAAAAGATTTATAATGTAATATTTCGTTATTACTATTTGTATATATATATATATACGAGTCTTAAAACAATTATATAAAATATATGTATGAGAGAATATATATATACCATTTCAATAAATTGAATCACAAGGACCTCAAATGAGGATCAATGGGTAATCCAACACTTGCGTAAAGTGGATCGTATACTGTATTTTTTGCAAACCTGAAATAAGAAGTAAATAATATATAAGTATTGTTCCTAAAATACTTGTTTTTCTTTCTCTAATAATTTTTAGATTTAGATTTTTTTTGTTTACCAACTACATTATATCAAGTTTTCAACTACTATTATACCTACTAATATTAACTGCTTGATATAATTCTAGTTTAAATAAACAAACCTCTCTTCATGGTGATTGGCTACATTTGAACGCATATTTCCGTCTTGCCAAGAAGATACAATTGATGAATCTGCTATACTTTTGTCTTGAAACGGAATCATGATCCTCTGCAATTGTTATCTACTTATGTCACACTCTTGTAACTTTTCTTCGTTAAAGAAGGAAATGAGAATTTGTGTGAGAATGCATGTGTACCCTTATTTTAGATGGACACTCATTCTCAAATTGATCATCATAACAGTTACGCTGTCTTATTTCTCCACTCTGCAATAGTAGACACCAAATTATTATCACAAGTTTTTAATATAAATTGTATATCATAAATTCGTGTTATCACAGATTAAATTAATTAATATTTTAGTCATACAAATAAATAATTATATGACGCCAAAAAAAAAAGACTGGTAAATAATCACATTTTTCAACAAGAAAATAGTTTATATGTATTCCAATGATAAGAAAAAAAAAAAAAACAAGTTCACCTGTTGGATCATTGAGTTTGTGTATGAATTTTGACTCTGATTGTGGAGAATTGGGTTCACAAACGGCATTGCTGTAACATGTTGTTTTCCTTTATCTTGTCCGTAATTATGCCTAGATTAAAAAGAAAAAGAAAACATGTTTTATGCAATACTAACACGTAAATTGCATGAAACTAACTACATAAAATTTTCATGTATGTTTTAATGTAAAAATATGTGCTAGCATAGAAACTTATTACCTGGGAGAGGTTAAAGGGAGTTGAGTTGTAGGTACCAAACGTATGTTTTTTGGTGTAGTACTACTCAAACTAGAAGGCATAAAATTAATTTCGTATCGCCTGGGCCTAATCAATTTGAGGATAACATATCATCATTATAAGCGTTAGATCATAAAGAAAAGTTAAACAAATTAATACCAGTGGTAAGACAATGATGTCACCTTCCACGAGTTCGACGAGAAGGTTTTAAAGAGCTTGAGTTTTGAAAGGCATAAGTAAATGGGTCTGACTCATTTGACGTATGCTTCATTGGTGAGTAGTTTCCTGACCTGTACATAGTCAAGAAATTATACATTTGTAAATTAAGCTATTTTTCAAAAGTGTATATAAACAACTAAATAGTAATAAAACATTATATATATATATATATATATATATATATACTTTTGTAGTGTATGAGTATTGGAATTCATGGGAGTATGATACTGATCAGGATTCGTTATAGTATTTGGAGTTGAGGGAAAAGGAATTTGGCATTGATTGTTTAGCATCGTCGCCCCCCTACAAAATTATTATTTGGACAAAGATTAAACACAGTTAAGTTTGACAACATGTAGATAATTTTTTTTATATGAAAACTATTATTTTGTTTGGTATAAAAACTATTTTTTTCTATATAAAAACTATTTTTTATATATATAAAAACTAGTTTTCTTACATTGATATTGGGGTAGGAGTGTTAGAAATTTTTGGCTGGTGCATCTGTTCATTTTCATGAATACGCTTCAGTTTTTCCAATAGTAAGTTGTTGTGATCATATTCTTCCTCTTGAAACCTGCCATTGTTGATATTTGTATTAGTATGATTAATTCTTAACATTTTACATATTTAAGGAGAAAAATAAGTTATAAGTTGAATACATGGGAGGGTAAAAGTGATGATCTTGAAGGCCATTAGTTTCCTCCACTTCTTGTATAGTACTCATCACCTGATTCATCATAATATTGAATATTTCGAGTACATATATATTTTTAAATGATATCTTAGTAAACAGTTGTAAAAAAAGCTATGTACCATTTCTGAAACATATAGCTCTTCAGAGAAATCGGGAACAGTTTGACACAATAGAGGTTGTTGATGACTTTGCTTTAGAAGTCCATGTTGTGAATCAATGGATGGTAGTCCAGTGGTCATCATCTTATTGGTCGAGGTTGGAACATCATTTCCACTGTACACACTTTCTCTTTGGCCATCGCTAGAATTAAAGGACGGCTGCAAATATATAAAGATTAATTAGTTCGGGTTTCAAGTTTGGAATCCTCCGATTAATTACCACAAAATAGAACATCAATGTTATAAATTATTTGGAAAGTATAACTAATATATACAGATAATTAAACCATAAATGATATGTCATTAGTGATATGCTTGTGAAAGAAGTGTCATAAAATAGTGTGCATACCATGTCATGAAAGTTATCCACAGCGATGAAATACTCAGGATAATCGTCCCTTTGACATTGGAAGCTTTGATTTTGTGTTAGTGTAGTTGTCTCCTGACCAATGCTTGAAGGTCTTGCCAATGTTTCTTGATCATTAATGTTTGAATACTCTATTAGTGGTGCGGGGTGTACATCACTTGCGACGACAGGGACAGGGACAAATCCAACATTTTCATTGTGTTCATTTTCTGAAACAAGCAACGAAGGATTTTCCTGCCACTCCTATATATATATATAAACAATATTAATATCATAAGTTTTGGTTAAATGTATTTATTTTTTACATGAATAGTACTAATAAATAGATCTAAAACATAATGAGAAAACAAGAATAACAGGGAGATTAGCCGACAATATTTGATTTAGTGGAAGCAAAAAGTATAAATGATGAAGCGAGATAATTGGGTTTTGGAGCAAAATGCATTTTGATAGTGGAAAGGATTTAATTTATTCGATTTAATTACATTTTTTTGCTCTCATATGATTGAAAATAAAAACTCGAAAATGTTGTTAATACTACTACAAAGAATAATAAAAAGTTAGTTTTGGACCTCTTTTATTCAAATACATAAACTAACGCTTGGATTTTTGGAACTTTCGGTATTGCTGTAATTTTTGGTGTAGTTGATTTTTCGTCTTTTTTTTTGTTTTGTATCAAAATTTAGATCTACAAATTCTACTTCTTTTTGTTTTGTTTGTTCTAGACTTTTGTTTTGCTTCACTTTTGTTAACTTTGTTCCAAATTGCTTTTTCATAAAATATTTTTAACTCTAACATAAAGATAGACTTGTAGAAAAAAAAAAGACAAAATTGAATTATCATTAATTCATTTTAAAACTTATCTGAATGTTTTTTTTTTTGCTATTATACAATAGTTTGTATAAGTCTATATCTTTATACCGGATACAATTTGTTTCCGGTAGTTTTGAATTATATGAATGCCACATATAAAAAACAGAGGCGTGAATATATTTTAAACAGAATTATTCAAATGTTAGACTATCATTACGTGCATATATATATATATGTATACACACATGTTTACATTAAGAAAAACAACAATTTAATATATTTTAAAATGAGAGATGAAGAGTATACCGTGAGACAACTAAAAGTTTCTGGCCATTCCAAACACAAGAAAGAATTGGCGTTGATTGGAAATTCAAGATCTTCGCTTGAAACCATTCTTAACAACACTGCAATGTAGTATTAACTCATATAAGTTTAAAGCAAAATAAAAATCAAGTTTCGAATAGTAAATCAGATATCAGAAAACCAAATTAATCTATATGAAAAGAAACATTTAGCCGTATTCGATGCCAATTTTTTCATATAGTATATATACAACACTTGAAAATCATAAAAAGTTAAAAATCAACAATCAAAAGCCAAAATATCATACATATCACATAAATTTAAACTATATGTTTATACCTTTTCTTTGAAATGGGATATGATATGCTCGAATGAAATCAAGAGATTGTGAGAGCAAGAAGAAATGTCTGAGATCATGGATATATATAAGCATAAATTGTAAGATAGTTTACTTTAAAAATAAAATATTGCGTTTGTGTTTATGATTTTGTTTTGCATATATCATATTTTTTACTTAATAAAGGTTATAACTGTATACATATAAATATATTTTTCTTTACATATATATTTATAAATATATTTTATTTGATAACTTATCTCTGTTTCCATTTATATTTTTCAAGTGATTTCTTAAAATTTTAAAATATTGTGTTTATTTTTGAGTTAAACACAATGATGTGTTCTAAAGGAGTCATACCTTTAATCAAAAAGCTAAAAATAGTTCAACATTTTTTCTTTAATAAAAAAGGCTAAATAAAGCTCTAACTTATAAAATTATATAATTAATACAGAATCTAGACTTTAAATTATATACCCAAGTAATATTAATATTAGATTTTATCATTTATTTTATCTATATATGATTATAAAATTATCCTTTATTTTTATTAATTGATATAAATTTATCCACTCATAAACGGACAAATGTAAATATTCTTATATTGATACTGAATAACTTTTAGAAAGAAATAAAAAATTGTTAACTTCTTAAAACTTAGTTCAATATTCAAAAAGTTCATGAGTTTTGGTGAAATTTTAATAGATAATAAGCATGTAAATAAATATGAAAATGTATATACAAGATAGAATCTATAAGACATAAAACTTTTTTTTTTGTTAAAGGACGAAAATAGAATCTAAATATTATTAAGATACAAATTCCATAATGTTGATCTACTGAAAAAAATATGTAGATTATATTCCAATTTTAAGTCCAAAACAAATCTTGATTTGATTTTCACCAGAAAAAAAAACCGTGGATGTCTACAGAAACTTAAAATACCAGTATATCACGTAAAAAAATATTAAACATGGTGTAGATTAAAAAAATGGTATTCAAATATAACATGATCCGTCATCGTCTTCTCTTATCATTACAAAGAAAAGCATTTTTTTCTGGATTGAAAAAAAATTAATTAATTAAATAAATAATACATTTTGAAAAAATTATCTATAAGATTATTGACTATTGAGCTGAGGAACCCTTGTTTCATAATCGGAGATTTCATGGTCAGCTATTGCCTCCGTTGTCACTGCCGGAATATCACCTTGCTGAGCTGGCATCATCTCCTCTATGCTAGGACCCACACCTCCATCCTACCATTGACCAAAATAAGTCAATATTTTGAATTTAATTAATTATTTTTTAACAAGAAAATGCAAAAGAACCTGGTGTTGCATAGAAGCGAATAAAGCCGAGGATGAATACGTCTGAGCCCACTCAGAAAACATTTCACCGTTGTGGTTCGTCACGTGGCATTCACTCATGTTGTTTTGGTTCGAACTTGAACTACTCCCTTGCAATAATGGTTCATACATTGCCGATGATAATTCTCTGTCAATTTTATATATGTTTTTACAACAAATTTAAGTTAACATTTACTTATATTTTTGGATTAATAAAAATAAAAATATCCATATGTTTAAATACAAAACAATTGTTTGATAAAGCTTACTAAAACTAGAAACACCATAAAACCAACAAAAAAAAAAAAAAACTAATGAAATACCTGAGTTGATTGGAATGGGCCGATGCATCAAATAAATGGGTTTGATTGGGTCCAGTTTCAGGCAACCAACCTGCAACGATGTCGTTTACAAAAGGACCTACGATGCTTTGTTGCATAGTAGATGCTTCATAAGAAGATAAATGGTTGCTCAAGAGATGTTCTCGTCGTTGGACAACATGTGTTAGACTGTCGAGAAGTTGCTTCTCACAAACTTCATAATCCTCCATGGTCGTGAATCTTACTGGATCCGGTTCGTATCTCCTGCTCGCATTTATATTACATAGAGGGATCATGATTTTAATTAACATGTTTATAAATTATAAACTTAGAACATTTTTTTTTTCTTTGGGAACAAAAACCTTAGCTCTTCTTCTGCCATTTGAACTTGTTGTTGTAACCTGCAAACTTCTTGCTCAAGTTCCTAGATTTTCCGATTAGAAAGAGAGATTTATCGGTTAAAACTATAAGTATATCAATTTATTTATATGTGTTTTAATTAAATGATGGAGAATCGAAAGATAAATCACCTCGACGTCGGAGTTGATAGCTGCAGGGCTTTTTTCAAAATAATTATGTAAAAAAAAAAAAAAGTTTAGTATATAGTTGTTAGATGTGTATGTTGATGAATATGAAACTTTAAAATCGATTATAAAGACAGAATATAAGGAAATGAATACGAACTTAGTGAGCTGAAGAGCGATGTCATTCTCAGTCTTGAGTTGTTGCAAAATCCTTAGTAGATACTGTCACGTAATAACATTATTCTAAATTAATTAAATAAATAACATATTGAGGAAATCCTAACGTTAATCACTAGGATTAGACAAACCTCTTTGCTTTGAATATCTCTGCAAATAAAGAAAACAAAAAAAGTCAAGAAAAATTACTATATAGATACCCATATGATTATGTAATGTAACAAAAACAAAAAATAAATGTGATACGTACGGACGTCTACTCTGCTCAGGATAGAAAGCACTGTGAAGACAAAGAAAAACCAAATGTCAAAACTTACGAACAAAATAATTTTATAATTAGGAAAGAAAATTAGTTTTAGCGTACTTCTCTCGTTCTTGGTTAGAAAGATTGATGAATCTTGTAAAAACGTCTTCGATCCTGAAGAGAGAATTAAGATATGATCATATGGTCCATATAATTAGTTGAAAGAATGATTAAGATATTTAAATGTTTATGTATCCAAATCAAGAAAGCTAGGAAATGGAAAGTGTTAATGATCAAAAGACGTAAATGATAATTAATGAATACCTAGTTTTGCCCGAAAAGAGGCTAAGACGATCAGAGGGAGAAAACATGATAAGAGCAATGTCGATATCACAGAGAATCGACAATTCATAAGCTTTCTTAATCAAACCATTTCTACGTTTTGAAAACGTAACTTGTCGATTAGTTGTGTTCTCTATTCTCTTGATCTCTAGCTTCACCCGACCCATATTGACGAAGCAGAAAAAGATTTGTATTCATCCAAATCCGAATGTTTCTACAATGCTAATCAATAATCTCCAAAACTTTCAAAAAAGAAAAATTTTGGTTTCGTGAGGATGTTGTTTATATATACACGGGAAGAAGAAAGAAGGTGCAAATACTTAGGCGAATTATGAGGAAACAAAAATAGAACGTTTGACTAAGTTATTATTATCTCTTTGCCTTGTTACGCTGTAAATCCTTGAGCCTTTCGCTTAATCGTTTGTAGGTTATCTTAAGTTTGCTACTTTTTTCATCATAAACAGGGATTAGATTAGTCATTAGTGATTATCAATCCTACATTTTTACCGCTTAAATATGTGTTTATGTATCTTATCGCAATGTAATTAATTGAAGGTACTAATTCAAGTTTAGTTTATGTTCATCTCTGAGTCAAACTCAATGTATATACACATATCTAACCTCGTCAAGGATCGTTAAGACCATATGATAAATACCAAATAAAAACAGTCATAACATCCAACCAATTTTATGATTAGCACTAAGACATAGTAATTAGTAACACTAAGACAGAACTGGGGAACAAAAAAGTACAACAACAAAAGAGAAACAGAGTTGGATCACAGAGATCACCCAGGGAAGTGGTCTTTGTGATGTCTGAATCACCTGAAACACACATATATAGACAACATCAGATCAGAGATAATAATGTAGTAACAAGTTCTTTAGTTAGTTTCTTCAGAGTCCAGTGTGATGATTAGTGGAAACAAAAAACACAAAACTAGTTTCATCAGAATCAACCCAACCCTTATGGTAAACCTAAAACAAAGAATGAATCTCTGTACCTATGAAGAAGATGTGATAAGAAAAGAATCAATGATGAGTATCGTCAAAAACCCAAGGCTGATGCAAGAAAAGCTCACGGCCATTCATTGGAACACGGCCTGAAGCTATGTCTTCTTCACGTTTCCTTGCTGCTTCTGCTTGTTTTGCTAATAACTCAGCATCCTTACAAAACAAACACATGTTTAATATTCAAACTGCTTATGAACCAAACCAAGTTTATATATATAATTAACAAACCTATAAATAATTCTGAAGCAGAGTGATCATAACTATCACTAAATTCATATCTTTCGTTGTTCAGATTCAAAATTCAATGAATAAGCTAAATTCATATATTTAGATAATCTCATGTGTTCAATCGAATTTAAATTAGATCACTAGAGGAGCTAACACAATAAATATGAATCTAGGGTTCTTCGTTTTTATATATTCACTATAGGAATCGACTCGTGAAGGATAAAGAGAGATTACCTTTTGGCGCTTCCAGGCGAGGAATTGATCTTTGGAGATTGAGATCTGATTAGGGTTGTGGTTAGATTGAGTCGTTTCTCCATTTTCTTCTCCCATCGTTTCTTCGCAAGAATCGTGACAACACAAAAACAATTTTTGTTCTTTTGATCTGTTTTACTTCGTAGATTCCGCGAAAACTACTGTTTTCTAAACGACACCGTATTATTTATTTGACATCCCATAAAAAGTCCGTCCTCGTTACGTCGTCGTATTGTCGAGTAAGTATATAAAGTTGAGAAAATATCCTAGTCTTATTACTTCTCTGTTTTAAAATAATTGATGTTAAAATTATATTACATAAATTAAAAAAACACAATGATTATTTTTTAATAATATTATTTTTTTATTAAAACATATTATAACAAATATAAACTAATAGTAATATACTAAATGTAATAATTTTAAATATTATTTTTTAAAATTTACAATTAGTTAATAAAAATAAATAAAAAACTAAAAAATCATACTTTTTAAAACAAAATAATAAAAAACTTTTTAAAACAAAATAATAGAAATAGAACATCAACCATTATAATATTATAATACAGAGGAAGTATAATATTTCCGCGGTCCATATACACTATGGAAATCTACGAACATAATCATATAAATTTCATGTTCGAGAATGATGCTTTTGAAGTATGTAACTTGCACAACACTAGTATGGTCTATTACTGGTTTATTAATATTCGTGAATTGTGCTTAAAAATTAAGCCGAATCTAAATGACCTTTTCCATTCCTTTTGCCGTGAAATACTATTCGTGAACCTACTATTTTTATCATTAAATAAACAAACTTTATAAATGTTTATTTAAAAAATATAAAACCTTTTATATATAAAAATAAAATAATAATATGCGGCTGCCCGTGAGAGTCCTTGGATGGACATTTGAACTGAAGTTTAATTATTATTGTAACACCATGACGAATAATGAAATGGCTTAGTGTTATCTTCGTAAATTTCGGATCTAACCGCTTCGAATCTGTTTTGTTGTTCAATGTAACTTCTGAAACTTGTATGTCACAAACACAGTTTTTATTATTTTGTATTGAGAAACAAAAAAATTAGAAAGAAAACGAAAACATTCAAAAATTGTATTCTTCTTCGTTTTTGATTAGTGGAAAGAGATAACTTTGGTTTATTTCTGTTTAATATCTGGATAGTTTCCTTAAGGAGAACCCAGATCTCTTTTAATCACCAGTTTCAAAAAGTATTTGTAAACATATTTTTCTCCTCATGTTTAACCACAAAAAACAATCAAAATCTGCAAAAGAGATTTCTCTTTTCTTTTCACAACCAGAAAATGACTTTTAAAATTTTTCATTGATAGTTTTCCTCGGCCACTTTTAATCTTCCTTTTGCTGAAAAAGAAAATCAAATATAACATCATTAAATTTCCTCTCTTTTTCTCTTAAAACTAGGGCTTCTCATTGATACATTTGGAGAGTGATCAGCTTTGTTCAGTGAACCTGGACAAGATCTAGGTAACTCTGATTTATTGTTTTAGGTTAAAATCAACGTAAATCTGGCGTTTCAAAACAAAAATTCCTCTTCAAATATCTCGACATAAGAAAACATTTCCTCATGGAAGAACTTTGGAGGAAAAAAAGAGGCTAAAATCAAAGATCGAATTCGTCACTGATATTTATTTTCCAGGTAAATATGTAATGTTCTCAACTTCTCAATCTTCCACTACCAACGGTTTTGGTTTTTTTTCTCTATATCTTTATATATTCGTGGACTTTTAAGATTCGAGATGTGTTTCCCATTTCTCCTTTCTCAATTCACAGGCTTAAATTATAATTTATTTACATGGATATCCGCTATTTTACATTTTTAGAAAAAAAACCTAGATTTTCAGTCACCGTACGTTCGTAGTATAATCACTCAATAATGGTTACTCTAAAGTGATTCCAAGAAGACGTATACATGCACAATAGTTTTTATCAGAATTAATAAATCGTCTGGTCTAGGTCCTCTATGAAATTCAGCAAAAGATTCCACAAATGAACTCATTAGTGGAAATTCATTTCTTATTCTTAGCCTCTTAGGGATACTAATGGCATTTTTGGCAACTAGGGCCTCTTAAGATTTGTATGGTGTCTTAAATTAACGGTGTTTTCGATGGCATGAGTTTTATACTATTACTTTTTTTTATGCAACGAAAAGGGCTTTGACATTTTCTATAAATGAGTTTCTTCAGCGTTGCTACTAAAAACATACACAACAAACAATGTCGGGTAGAGCTCATCCTGAGGTCGGTAACGGAGAGCTTTCTCCGGCGGATATATCTCCCCGGCAGCAAACAAATACGCCGCCGTTTATCCACAAAGTCGGAGTCCCTCCGAAGCAGAACCTGTTCAATGAGTTCATGTACACTTTCAAAGAAACTTTCTTCCACGATGATCCTCTAAGGCATTTCAAGGACCAGTCAGTGTCCAAGAAACTCATGCTTGGAGTCCAGTCAGTCTTCCCGGTTTTTGAATGGGGTCGAAAATATAATCTCAAAACGTTACGTGGCGATCTCATTGCCGGTTTAACCATAGCCAGTCTCTGCATTCCTCAGGTTAAAAAATAAAAAAGTTTAGTTGCTTGTGTCACAAGTTACTTCTTTAAGAAAATATAATTAGATGTAATCAAAATGTTTTCAGGATATTGGATATGCAAAGCTCGCAGGTCTCGACCCTAAGTATGGTCTATGTAAGTTAATATCCATCTCAAAGTTAAAAGCAATTTTAACACTTGAAATTGGAAGTATAAATTTGTGTTTTTTTTTTCAAATTCTTGAATAGATTCAAGTTTTGTTCCTCCGTTGATATACGCATGTATGGGAAGCTCAAAGGATATAGCTATAGGACCTGTTGCAGTGGTTTCACTCCTTTTAGGCACTCTGCTTCGAGCCGAGATCGACCCGAACACAAACCCTAAAGAATATCTCCGTTTAGCTTTCACTGCTACGTTCTTTGCTGGTGTCACTCAAGCCGCACTTGGATTCTTTAGGTAAACTTACTAATCACATATCAACGATGCTCTTATAAGTTTAGAGATTTTTTTCTTGATGTAGAACTTTCTAAACTTTTTTCAGATTAGGTTTCTTGATCGATTTCTTATCCCATGCGGCGGTGGTAGGGTTCATGGGTGGAGCAGCTATCACCATTGCTCTTCAACAGCTCAAAGGTTTCCTCGGAATCAAGAAATTCACTAAGAAAACAGATATCGTCGCGGTTCTTCACTCTGTTATCAGCTCAGCTCATCACGGAGTAAAGAATCATATTCATTCTTCTCTGTTTTTATAAGTTTCTTTCACTCTCTTTGTATCCTCACTCTTTTGGTATCATATTCTTGCAGTGGAATTGGCAGACAATACTCATTAGTGCATCGTTCTTGATCTTCCTTCTTGTCTCCAAGTTCATCGTAAGTCATTGCAATAATCTCTCGTTGGTTTCTATGTTCTTGTTCTGATTTGATCTCATGAAAAAATAAAACAGGGGAAAAAGAACAAGAAACTGTTTTGGATTCCAGCAATAGCACCGTTAGTATCTGTCATAATTTCGACCTTCTTCGTATACATAACTCGAGCAGACAAGAAAGGAGTTCAAATAGTAAGGACATAACCATTATAAGCTTTAAAAATCTACAAAACTTACAGTTACTTGTGACACAAGTTATTATACTTCGTGTTGTTAATAATTCGATTTTCATTAGGTTAAACATCTCGACAAAGGCCTAAACCCTTCTTCTTTGCGTCAAATATACTTCTCTGGCGAGTACCTTCTCAAGGGCTTCCGCATCGGTGTTGTCTCAGGCATGGTTGCCTTGACGGTATATATCTACATCAACCCTAAAATTTACTTTAACTTGTAAACATAAAAGGAAAAACACAAATCTTGGTTATGCTTACCCTAACAGGAAGCTGTAGCGATTGGAAGAACTTTTGCAGCAATGAAAGATTACCAAATCGACGGTAACAAGGAAATGGTAGCGTTAGGAGCAATGAACGTGATCGGTTCGATGACTTCTTGCTATGTATCCACCGGATCGTTCTCAAGATCCGCCGTCAACTTCATGGCAGGATGTCAAACGGCAGTTTCCAACATCATAATGTCCATCGTCGTCCTCTTAACGCTTCTCTTCCTCACTCCTCTTTTCAAATACACACCCAACGCTATTCTTGCAGCGATCATCATCAACGCCGTGATTCCTTTGATTGATGTTAACGCCGCGGTTTTGATTTTCAAGATTGATAAACTCGATTTCTTTGCTTGTATGGGAGCTTTCTTTGGTGTCATCTTTGTATCCGTTGAGATTGGTCTTCTCATTGCCGTATGTCTCAAGAAAGCACCATTTTGTGTGGATTGTTTTGATGTTTTGTGGTTTTCTTGGCTGATTTTTTTTTTGGGTTGAGTGTTGATGTTTTTTAGGTGGGCATATCTTTTGCTAAGATACTTTTGCAAGTTACTAGACCTAGGACCGCGATTCTTGGAAAGATTCCAGATACTTCGGTTTACCGGAATATCAATCAGTATCCTGAAGCGACTAGGGTTCCCGGAATTTTGACAATTCGTGTTGACTCCGCAATTTACTTCTCCAACTCCAACTACGTCAGGGAAAGGTAAAAGATCGAATCATAAAACCAAGTTTGAAAGATTACGTGTTTCACAAGATATCTATGTGTAAAACCTTACTTTTTTGGGATATATTCTGAAAATTATAGGATTCAAAGATGGTTAACAGATGAAGAAGAGATGGTGAAAGCTCAATGCTTGCCTAGGATCCAGTTTCTGATTATCGAAATGTCACGTACGATACAAACTTACTCCCTTCTATGCATATTTAATTACGTATTGCAATGATCATTCCCAACCATTGATGCTTCATCACTGTACGTTTTTCAGCTGTTACGGACATTGATACTAGCGGTATTCATGCCTTAGAAGACTTATATAAGTCTCTCCAAAAACGAGACATTGAGGTATACACACCATAAACCAAAGCTAACACAGTAAGGTTATATATAGATCAAAGTTGTGAAACTGACTCATTTTTTTTTGTCGTATGCAAAAACAGTTGGTTCTAGCGAATCCAGGACCGCTGGTCATAGATAAGTTACACGTTTCTCACTTTGCAGACATGTTAGGATACGATAAAATCTTTCTGACGGTGGCTGAAGCCGTGGACTCTTGCTGTCCGAGACTCTACGATGAGGTCTGAAACCGAGAAGAAGAATCTTGATAATAACGCAAAAGACAAAGTGTTGTATGTTGTATACAGGCTGAGTTGAGTAGTCAGTGACTCATGCCTTCGAATTATCTTTTATTAGCTCTATCCCTAATGTGTGACGTAGAAGTCAAGTGTAAAGTTGACCTATGGCGATATAGGCCCATATATAGAGTTTTTTTAGCGTCTTGATAAGGTTGAATTTATTGGAGTTAATTTGTTTTGTTACAAGACTTAGCAGAACATGTATTCGTTTTCGTCATTATTGTTATCAGAGCCCAAACATTAACATCGAATTAACGTAATGCTATGGGAGACGACTCTGGACTTTATTGCTATGATTATTTGGTGGGAAGACATTGACAAAACGATTTTGTTTAATTTCAAGAGTCAAGTATTGACAAATCAGCAAGGAAGAAAACAAAATACTTCTCACTATATAGAATTATGTGTGGACCAGAAGTTGAAGCCCACTTATGTGCAATTGTGCATAATACACTCTTCGTTTAATATATGGGATTAGGATCTGTATTTTTTGTTTTTAATGATTATTTAGGCGTTTAGGCGTTAGAGAGTCGTTATCTATTATATCAATTTTCTTTTATGTGAATGATTAACTAGTTTGATGGTTTAGGTACCAATTAGATAGGTTTGGCAATCGTTCTGTTTCGTATTTAAATGTTTAAATCTCAAAGTAATATATTTTTAAGGAATTATAAAAACGGAACAATGAGTTCAAAACTCAATTTTGTTAGTACCATTCAATTTGAAGACCGTTTTATTCGATGAATAGAAGAAGCTCTTAGCTGAATCTTTAGACTTATAGCATTCCACAGATTTACTAAAACAATTTAACCACCGAGCAAAAAAAATTATAAATAAAACCGTGTGTGAAAAAAAAAAACTCAAAAACTCTTATAAAAAATATTAATTGAAAAATAGAAAAAAATGGTACAAAACGTAGGATGTTGAGACCGACCATTTTTGTACAATGTGCCACTCTGTTTGTACTGGAAACGAGTGTCCCTAAATGCACCAATCAGAAGTTCTGGTTTCTTGTGCATAATTTTTTTATAAGAAGAAAAAAAAACAAGTGATGCTAAGGACGATCAATCAATCAAAGCTTCCATCAAATAATAATAGTAAATGTTGTTTGTCATGAAATTTTGAAATGTTATTATAAATAGGTCAATAGGTTTTGAAATTGGCTTGGGAAGTGGTGAAACGTTGAAGCCTTGGGGGTCTTCTTACTATTGCAAAGAGACATATCGGTCACGAACAAGTGGGCCATATATAGCCCAGACGTTAGGAGCTAAAAACAACATTTTCCCTTTATTTCTCTTTTTTTGTTTAGTTTGTTTTTTTCTCAAAATTTTATTTAAATTGTTTAAATATCGTATGAGAAATTAAGAGTGTGATTGGATTATATGTTTAGCTAACAAAATTCAGCTGAAAATATATAATTACTCCATGTTTGGCTAGAAAGTTACCAATTAACAAATAAATTAATAGAAAATATTTTAATTGCTTTATCCTAGATTCTGGTTGTAGGAGAGAAGTAAAATAGTAATATTTACTCTGGTTTCTATGGAGTAATTGCTTACTCTAACTACTGTATCTTTTTTTATTCTGCTCAATTCATCTTCCCATTATTACTTTCATACTTTCATGAACTTGTGAATCTGTGATTACCAATCACACCATAAGAGTTAATCAATCAAATATTTAAATATTAGTAAGTTTTTAGATGATTTTAGGTAAATTCATAGAACAAAGATTTGAAAATAGTTTTATAATTTTCGAATCTAATAACCTTATATCTTAAGATATATTTACAAATATAACAAATCTTCACACCATTTCTTATAAACTTTTTAAAATTTATGATTTTTAATAGCATAAAATTTTGTCATTTTAACTCATATAATTTCAATCTTTTGATCAAATAACACCTAAAAAAAACAATACTAAAATGGAAAAAAAAGAGAGACAAAATAATTTGTGATAGATACTCCTAGATGACAAGAAGCAATAAAAACGAATATTAAAAACAATGAGAATCGGAATCATGACGTGTCGTTGTAAAAAATGGGAATAGAATCAGATCAGACAAACACAATCAACGGTTCAGATTCACTCCTCAGTTTATGGCTTCTTCTTCTTTCTTTTCTATCTTCTCTGTCTCTTCTCTTTTTCCTCACTCCCCTCTTTCTCTCTTTTCCTTTTGCTCTGTTATTCACTCAGAGCATAAGCAAACCCTAAAAAAAGAACGAAAACGATGTTACTGGGAAAGAGACCAAGACCAAGAACACAGATAAAGAGAACCACGAGTTTGTCTGAGATAAAGTTCGACTTGAACTTACCTAGCGAACCAGAACCATCATCTGATCATCAGATTCATCAGATCCCATCGTCCCTTAGACAGTTTACTCCACAAAGTCATCTCATGACCGTTGATGAACACCTTCAGGTCCATCATGGTTTGTTAGATCAACGGCTCTTAGCTATGGTCTCACCGAGGAAACACTCTGAAGATTTTCTGAGATGTTGCTCTCTTTGTAAACGCCTTCTTGTTCCTGGCCGTGACATCTATATGTATAGGTATATATATATATATATATATATTTACACGTTTACTTATGAATAAAACTTTATTTTGGTATTATATAATTAATGATTTGATTTTGGTTTTGAATATGAACAGAGGAGATAGGGCGTTTTGTAGTTTAGAGTGCAGGCAACAACAAATTACAGTGGACGAGAGGAAGGAGAAGAAGAAGAAAGGTTCGGTGGGGTCCACCGTCGTCGTCGCCGCCGGAACCGCCAATGGAGAGAGAGTTGTCGCCGCCGTGTAGGTTTACTATGTACTATATGGTTTGGTTGTGTTATTATATGTATCAAAAGCATTGACCGTAAGTGATTAACTCACCATGTTAATCATTCTATAAACTTTGCTTTAAGACTTAAAAGTACGTATTTATTGTGTTTTTGTTTTGTTTTGCATATTAGATTTGTGTCTAATTAATTTGTTTCTAAATATCTGACTACTTTTACTTGTTAAGATATTGTGTGGACATTAAAGTATCACATTTAAGTTCTCTGTATAATAAAACAGTGACATACGAATAGGTCAAATGTGAAGAGAAGAATAAAATAGTATTTGCGTTTTGTTTACCAACTTAGGTTAAAATTACAGGTGTGTGTACCTTATATATGTACTGTAGAGATTCATGTATTTTATGTACAAAATACCGCCAAAAACACTAGTTATCCAATTGAATTTAAGAAAAATAAAAATGTTATGGTCGAGTAAGGAATATAATATCATTTCAGCTAGCATTGACTGGGTCCCTCTATCCCGTCACTGTAACTTTATAAGAGATTCTTTCGTTTTTTTATGTCTCCATTTGTTTATTTGTTGATAGATTCCTCATAGTTGATGTCTCCCTTTGCTTTCGAAAACAAATCTAAATTTCCAGAATTCTTGTTTTAAGCGAAATATGCTTTGCAAAAGCCAACCAATGACGTTCTTATTTATCAACTGGTGTCATATGCCTCAAATTAATTTTTTTAAACTAACCCACTAGTCTGGCATCTTAGTTAGTGTCATCATCCAAGTTCAAATCTGATACATGATACTTATTTTTGATTTAAACAAAACACAACATAAAGCTGCATAATTGTATAAAAAACTAGCTAAATGTATTCCATAATCCGAATTATATATCAACTTACGATGCCAAAAAAAAGGTCATTAAATTGTTTGAGAATTATGAGGTTGAATAGTATCCGTATGTTACCTTTATATAAAGACAACTTGTATGTTTCTTCTACAATTGTCTGAATATTTGTGTTAATAATGATTCATCCATCATATTATTATGGATCGAGTTGTCTCATCCCAAATTAAGCAAAGACAAGAGAGGGAACATCTCATGTGAGGATTGGGCTCGTTAATTAAACTTTATAATAGTTCATGCATTTGAATTTGTGATTTAAAATACTCGTTTTCATAATTAATACTAGCACACAGAAAAAACTCAATAATTGTCATAACTCATAGAATAATACTCCTTTTGCAATAATTAGTGAACAACAATGGTGGTGACTGGTGATACAGCTTTACCAATTTCTTAATGGGCTTATTAAAGCCTATCTACTTTCCACATTGAAAGGATCTCTATCATTAACATGGGTTGGGCTTTTTCGAACCGCACGCATCTCCAAAACACAGTACCCATGCGCAAGCGATGCGACGTGTAAATATGTGTTTGGTATATTCGTTGTGAACAAATGAACGATGCGTCAAGCCGTCAACTGTTTCCTCTGGCTGTGTTTGGGCAAGCATCTTCAGATCGCATATTCTATAGCAGCTCTGATTCATTAGACATATGTCATCTTTTTGCCATTTGCTAAATTGAATCAGCAGTTTTTAGTATACGTCATGCAAAAAATGGATTTCTTTTGTGTATATATAATAGTAAGACTTATACATTGAAAAAGGATTTTTATGAGTTAATAAGTATTACGAAGATGGAAAGTTATCTCATTTTATATTTAGTTTTGATAAGTTATATGATATGGTAATCAATTTTCTTTTTCGGGTTTCAAACTTCCAAACCGAACCCTCTAGACCAAGAATAGGCAACGATTTGGGGGGTGCTTATTGAAGGCTTTGAAGAGGTGCTTATTTTGCTTAAATTTGATCTGTCACTGTTTATTTAGTATTTTTAAAAATAAATTGAATCATGTTATGGCCTCTACAACCCCACGAGAGGTTGTTGATACAATTCTATTCCAATTTTGATCTCCAATGTAGCCATATCGCAACAAATGTAACATCATCATTCCACTTATATAAATCTGATACATCAGACATACGATGCAGTTCGATTAAGCATACTCTTTCCAACATTTTAATACATAAAAGACAATGCAATTTAATTTTGCCTTTGTGAGTACCACAATAGCTGCCTAAATAAAAATAAAAAACAATCACAATTAAACTATCATCTAGAATTTCATGTATATAGTTTCCATGTGAAAGTCCACATAATATTTCAACTTAATAATACAAAACGTATTTTATTCCGTATAATAGCAAAAATAATAATTCCCCCTTTTGTTGTCATTCACTGTCAAATGTCACTACCTCAGGAAGCCAATCTTTTGCAAACGCCATACTCTATAAGAAACTCAAAGATCCTTCTCTTCCATTTTATTCTCATCGACTTTGAACATTAAAGGCAAAAAACAAGAAATAGAAAGTTGACATAAAAACCAGAAACAGAAAGAAAACATTTTTGATTCATTATAGCCTTATATAAACTTATCCTCCTTTTTCGTTTTGTGATATTAGACTTTTTTTTTATTCCAACATTGGTTTCATCGACTTTGATTAGAACAGGTTTGTCTCTTCTCAAGCATTGCTATTACAATGTAATTACTGAACTCTATAATTTGATGTTTTTTTGTCATTAATCGCTCTTAATCGTGTTTTGTTTCTTCCCCATTGGATCTGTATGTAATTTCTTATTGCTAATGTGTTTACTTTTAACCTTAGAGGTTTTGCGTTTAGGGTTTCTCTGATTCATTATCGAGTTTTAGATCTTAATTAATCAATAAGCTAATTATGGAATTAACACAAATTTTGATTTTCTTTTGTCTCCAGAATGGCTACTACTTCGGCTATGTCTCACCAACCAATCGTTTCATTTATATCTCTCCGGTCATCTTCTTCTTCTTCTTCCACAATCTCTCAATGTATGCCAAATCTGCCAACTAAAGGATTCAAGATCAACTCTTCACTGATTCACACCTCTAAAAAGACAAACTTTTGCAAGATTGAAGCAATCTCATCTCAAACAGAGACATCAGTTTCTTACAACAACAACAACAACAATCTCTTGTCTCCTTCCAAGAACATCCCTGAAACTTCCCAAACCAAACCAAGTAATAATATCCTCAACCTCTCATAATGATTTGGTTTATGATCATTTTATCTTAAATTTTCTTTTGTTTTAATGTTTTAGATGAAGCAGCATTGATATTGATTAGACATGGAGAATCACTATGGAACGAGAAGAATCTTTTCACAGGTTGTGTTGATGTGCCATTGACTGAAAAAGGTGTTGAAGAAGCTATAGAAGCAGGGAAGAGAATTAGTAGCATACCTGTTGATATAATCTTCACATCTTCTCTAATCCGTGCTCAGATGACTGCAATGCTCGCTATGATTCAACACCGTCGTAAGAAAGTTCCGATCATCTTGCACGATGAAACCGAACAATCGAAAACTTGGAGTCAAGTTTTCAGTGAAGAAACTAAAAACAATTCCATTCCTGTCATACCAGCATGGCAGCTCAACGAAAGAATGTAATAATTGTCTTTAGGATTTTTGACACAGTAGGGAACTCCGTTTGGAAATAAATTTTCAGTTTATGTGTAGGTATGGAGAATTGCAAGGACTAAACAAGGAAGAAACAGCGGAAAGATATGGGAAACAGCAAGTTCATGAATGGCGTAGGAGTTATGATATTCCTCCTCCTAAAGGAGAGAGTTTAGAGATGTGTGCTGAGAGAGCTGTGGCTTATTTTGAGGATAATGTAAATTAATGATTCTAACTTCTTTCTGATTTTTTTTTTCTACTAACGTTTTGGATTTATCAAATTTTGTATAGATTGAACCAATGCTTGGAGCTGGAAAGAATGTTTTGATAGCTGCTCATGGGAACTCGTTGCGGTCTATTATAATGTATCTTGACAAATTGACTAGCCAAGAGGTTTGTGACAAAATACTTTCATTCTTGATTTACTAGGTTTGTGTTTTTTTTTTGGGGAATAATATTGAGAATTCTCTATGTGGATTTTGGTTCTTTAGGTGATAAGTTTAGAGTTATCTACTGGTATACCTCTTCTCTATATCTTTAAAGATGGGAAATTTATGAAGCGGGGAAGTCCGGTTGGTCCAACGGAACCTGGTGTCTATGCTTATACTAAGGTTAACCGTCATTTCTCTCTTCTTCATCTTCTTAATTAGATTTTTTTTTTTCATTGTTTCAATGTTTTCTGAGTGTTTCTTTGTGTTTGCAGAGATTGGCTCAATACAGACAGAAACTAGAGGAGGAAAGTGAAGTAATCTGTTCCTGAAGAAAGATTGGTTCTTGATCTACTCAAGCTTTAGGACCTTAGAGGCATTTTACAAAGCACATATAAGTTCTTTTTTTTTTGGTTCTTCTGACATATCTACTGTTACCTGAAGTGACTTTGTTTGTTTTTGTTGCTGTCAAACTCTTTCAAGTAAAATAATTAATATTCAGAGAAATATTTAAGAATCTGCAGTTTCCACTATTAATAATTGCATAATAACAAATAAGATTGTAGCTTAAAGCTTAGTAATTTTGATGGGTTAAGTATTAGCTCCACAAGCTTTCTTCTATTTTAGGCTTAAGGTTTTAGGTTTTTGTTGTATCATCTAAAGATGATTCCAAAGCTCCGTTCTTGATCTTCTCATCTTCTTTTTCCTCCTCCATATGATTCTTTTCAGAGTCTGAGTTGGTCAAATGTTGAGCTGAGGTTGATGACACAATGGTGTTCCCATAGAACTTCAAATCATCCTCTCTCATTCTCTCAGCATATTTCTCAAAACTGAAACCCGAATCACTGTTTTTCCCACCAAACACAACCTCAAGTCGCTCCATATCAAAAAGATCTTCAAGAATCTTCTTGCTTAAATCATCATCTGAGTAGACGAATTTCACCTTGTTTCTTGTCTTTGGCTCAAGAAACGGTTTCACCATCTGCAAAATGTACAATCTTATGTCAAACAAAGCTTCATAATACATAAAGATTTGCATAGTATGTTTTACCTTATAGAAAGGTTCGAAAATCTTAGGAGGGTTGTACATAATGGCCAAGCCTAAACGTTCAGGATAATGTTCTTGTAACACATGAGCGGTTTCTCTAGACACTTTGACAGATACATGCGACATGTTGAAACCTTGAAAATCGATAAGCCAAACCATTTTTTCTTGGTTATCTTGTAGATTCAAGATTGCGTTTTCCATACAGTAGACCAAGAATCTTATCTGCCCTTTATAAGATTTCGTATTCTGGCTACTTGGTCTCATTACAAGAACCGTTCTTCCATATTTATCGGTATAATCAGCTCTGTATATTTTCCCGGTCTCGGCTTCTCTTGCTATCTCCTCCTATAATAATAACCATTTCACATCATTGTGGCAACAAGAGCCATTTACTAGAGATTAAAGAATATATGAATACATACCCATCGAATCTCCTCGGGTTTGTACTGTGCCCTCCATTTTAAGGTTTCTTTAAGCATTTTTGTAGCTTTCTTGACATGGCCATTACGTGCAGCTAAGTATCGAGTAATGGCAGCATCTGAACAATACTCAGATGACTTCTCAGTCAATGGCCCTAGTAGTGTCCTCACTTCATCTATCTATACATAACTCATAACAAGTTTAAACACACAATAATTTTATCAACATGCAATATAATATTTGATTCACATATTATCATCACAGAGTAACTAATGATATTACTTTGTAATCATCATATCATACCTTTGTCAGATACTCCTCTGGTGGTAAAGTTTTCTCAAATTCACTTGAAGATGATATTTTGGAATCAGGATTCATATCTTTGCTGAAAATCCAATAACAAATGAGCAAAAAAAGTTGATCAGATAAATGAGGAAAAAAGTTAAAAAAAAAAAAAATCAAGGTATAAATAGAGGTTGATTTTTAGCCGTGGTTAAGATGTAATTAAGCTAGTAAAATGTTAATTAGATATACAAGACACCCAAATTACAGTTTCTGAAAAGAATCAAGACAACTAATTCACATCTCTGACCTTGATCTTGTACTCTTATACAACTAGAATCAACAGAACACAGAAATGAAAAAGGTTAAAAGAAGACAAACTCACCTGGAATTGAAATGGAGCAATCAGCGATGAGATCTGGTCGAAAAGGGTCAAACTCAAATCTAGGAATGGAAACGCATAAATTGAGACGGACAAGTCTTAAGTTGCGGTCTAAAATAATCAAAGTCTCGTTGTAAGAAAAGTAGAAGAAGATGGCTACGAAGAATGTGATTGAGAGCTGAAAGACACGTGACGCGCGATTGAGTGAAAAACACAGCCACCTTTTTTTCTGTTTGTTTAAACCAGTTTCTGTTTCTTTGATCTAACGTGGACTTAGTTAACTGAACCGGGAATTACAAACCCGGTTTAACTTCTTCATTTTAAACTTTGGTTCTAGATGGTCTAACCGGTCTTAAGTTGACTAATGTTGTGTTGCAGGCTTAATGGGCCTAGTCTTGCAACCCATTAAGATATTTTGGTCTATTTCCAATTGCCATGTTACATATGTTTTCTAGTTTCTGGTTCTTTGTTTCTGACTTTCTGTCTACTAGTTTAACTTTTAGCGACGGTTTTGCTGATCAATTTATCTTTTTACGTCACGTTATGTTCTGTTCGATTTATTATTTAATGATAACAAGAAAGGGCGACCTAAATTTTCATCGGTTACAAATATACGAAGATGGTTAGGTGAGGGGTGGTCGAAGTTATGGAAAGCTCAACAAGTGTTAGCAAAGTAAAAGAATTGAGCTTCTTTTTATGCCAACGAGCAATATATCAAGGAAACGCACACTGCCACTTCCTTATACCAATTTTTTTATTTGCTAATGCATCATATGGCCAGTGTTACATGTTATTAGGTGGAACACCACTATATCCTTCTTCTTTTTTTTTGTCAAACTATCAGATTTTGAAGCAAAAAAAAGAAAAAAAAGAAGGGCAGTTACACATCAGTTCTTTTGGAATATTCTCAATAGTAATGTAAAAAGTTTGCATAAGATTAGTATTGGAGCATGAGTCATGGAAAAATCAACGGAGACAATTCACCTAAAATCCACATGCAATTCCTCTTTCTCTCGTAAAACAACGTGCAACTGCTCTGAAAACAACGTAACCCATTTTCGATATTACACACACAAAAAAAATCATTATTTTAGTAAAAAATATTATTTGTAAATATTCACATGCATTTGTATTTTACCAACTTGTCTAGTAGTATATTGCTTATTTCTGTATTAATATAAATTAAGTTAGGTAAGAAAATACTAACTTGTAGTAATCGGGAGATGCTATCATTAGAGTATTTAATATTATAAATATTAATATTTCTATTAATTATTAATTATTTAATTAAATTTAAAGAGGAAATAAAAGAAAGCAATAGCAATAAAACAAGTATAAGTAATGTCTTAAAAATCGATTCTTAAATGAGAAGTTTGAGAAGTGGTGTGTTTTCCTTCTTTTTCCTTATTTAATTAATTTTTATTTTTTTATGTTAATAAGTTCTATTAAAATCCATCGATGGATGGAGGTGGTCTTAGATCCTTCTTCGATAGTCAAAGGCACAAAAGTGGAGTTCACTGTTCGTTCAGGGTGAGATAGTTCATAGTATAACAGTACAAAAGGGACCTTTAGATCTAGAACACGTGGCAGATTCTCAACGGTTGTTTGACTTTAACAGACGAAACGGACGCGTTTGACGGAAACCGTGTGAAGAGCATTAAAATGAAAAAAGTTCATTCCAAAAGCAAAGATCCAATCGGATCCACCTTTTTTACTTTATAAATATTTCTGTAAGAAATATTTATAAATGACATGTACTACTTGAATTAGATGCACTGAATCTAGCTATCAAACGACTACTTATAGACAAGTTAAGGAGCAATTTTAAATGTCAGTCATTTCATTTACCCCCCCCGCCCCCCCCCAAAAAAGTATTTTGAATGTCAGAGATCATGAGAGTAACAATATCAGTAATTAAATATTTTGACCAAAACCAACAAATAAAAAAAGAGAAAGGAGACACAAGAAAATAGGTAGCAAAAGGATGTCCAATTATAAAGACAGCTAAAACTTGAATAATGATTTTGTAGTTGACTATTTCGTTTTCCTTGTGTAGAAGATTTTGTTACTTTCCTTTTTCCATGCGTGTGATTTATAATCAGAAAAACGAGTACATGACTGACTGAGTCTTCTCGTTTCACAATTTTCCAATTTGTAGCTAAATTCATTTATGGAAGAATAGTTTTAACTAGTTGTGCTAAATTGATTTTCAATGTTTTGACAAAATTATATGAATAATATGATCAATGAAGTCTGCTCAGATAATATGATTGAAATACATATAATAATACTCAAGTTGACTTTACCAATATATTGAGTGATGTGTTGAAATATACTCATATATTAGATGGTAGTAGAGAAGTCTTAGACTCATCACACGTATGCAATGTTCACATGATAATATATGTAAAAGAGACAACACTTGGAATCCACTCAGCATCGTAATGGGGAACTTGTAACACGAACACGAGCTATGCACATGGGTGCCTCCTTATACGCGTCTTCCCTTCAAAAATTTTAAGTTATCATATAGCTTTATTTCAAAAATATTACTAGTTTATTTTGATGGTTGGATTAGTGAACTTTTTTGGCTATTGTTTTCTAATCATTTGATATATTTGTGATGTGTTGGATAATAAGTTATTTAAAAATATATATACATATTCTAGTACTAGTAAAATATACATATATAGTATATAGCATAAAGTATAAACCTATGTATCGAAATTTATGGAGTTTCAATCTAACCTGGTTGGATCATATTGGAAAATTTGACCTGCAAGCCAAAATTTTGCCCTCGTTTAACTTCGATTTCAATGTTTTAAACAAAATGTTTTGATAAAAGTGGTTTTAAAATATTGAGTTGTTGTTGTTAAACTAACATGGTTCAATGGAATTGTTCGTCGTTAACCAAACAACTATATCTGTATATGTATGTATTGAATCACGAGGAAACAGCTTGGGATGACATACACAAAATAAAAACTTGATTAGTAGTTAAAAGTTAAAACCACAACCGGTAGATATATCAAATACTAATTTAGTAAGAAGTAAAAGTATTATTTTTGTCAAAACTATTGTAATTTGGGTCATTACGAAACTACGGCGCCGTAGTCTCAAGCTTGCAATCTGGCATCAAAGACGCCGTATTGATTGTATACGAAACAATAAATTATGTTATGCGACTCGAAAATATCGTAAGATGATGAACTGTTTAATACTAATAATTAAATGGATGATAAAATATGGCAATGACAATTGAGGAGTCCTCAGCCATTCATTCATTCTTTTTCTTTGTTTTGGTTGGAAGCCCTCAGCCATTCTTTCTAACTCTCTAGAGCCTTCTTTTTGATTTGTGTAAGAGTGATCTAAAATAAAAGTCAAACCACCCATTAACATGATCACTACATTTGTGAGCCAAAAATTATTGCTTAAGAATCATGAGGTGTACGTGCGTCTCATTCCGCATCTCCGGATACTATATACTTCCAAGTCTCTTATAAATGTTTACAATTATAATAAACCGAGCCAAATTAAGAACTAGTTATCAAATGTTTGAATTACTACAAGTTTAACAGCCTAGAAGACGCCTAAAGAGGTTAACAGTTTTACAGCCTACAAATGATTTTTTAGAACAGAAATAAACAAATTTATTAAAACTATGGAAATAGAAGTATATACATCCACTCAGTATGAATTGAATAAAAAACAAAAATTACCTAAGCAAATGGAAGAAACGTCCCATGAAGCAGGTATGAACAGTGAATATCATATAGTAGGTTTGAAAAAAATGGATGAGAATATATGAATAATACATAGAGGGTGGTAAACAAGTAGACAGTAATTCAGTAACTGATACGAGGTAAATATATATATATATATATTTTTGTCAACATGCAAAATCTTTAAAAACAAGTATGAGATGTAATTAAAAAAAAAAAGTACAACTCGTAAGACGTATTTGAGATTAATAAATTGGAGAAATACGAGGAGGACAAAATAAAAAATAGTGGTAATAACTGGAAAATTGTAGAGGACACGCCACGCCTCCTATATAACAAGAGCCAAGCTTAAGAGATAAGTGTATCGGTGAGGCTGAGAGTTATTCACTTCCAAAAAATAAAAAAAATCTTGAGTGCTATTTCCCATTAAAAAAAAAGTTGTTTTTCTTTCTGATTTTCTCCTGAACTTTCTTTTGTGCAAATCTCCCAATAATCTGTTTATTCCCCGCTTGTTTGATTTCCCTTTCTGTTAATAATCTTTGTATTGTTTTGATTATTTTTGAACAGCAAACAAAACTTTTCAAACTGGTATTTTCATAACGATATCAATTTTTTTTCCTTTGATTTTCTAGTTTTTTTTTCCTTTTCCTTTGTAGAATTAAACGTTTGCGAGGGTAATTTTTTGTTCCCTCCTCTCGGATCTACACAGAGGTTGTTTATTTTAAACCTCTTTTTTTTATCAAATTTCTTGAAGAAAAAAAAAATCCTGTTCTTTACTTTTGATAAGAACCAGGAAAATTTTCATTTTTATAAACTAATTTTCTGATGGCATCAATGGATTTCTACAGTAGCAGAATGCTTCAACAATCTGATCAATTCGGCGGTGAATTAATGGAAGCGCTTTTACCTTTTATCAAAAGCCCTTACCAAGATTCTCAATCCGCCTTTGCGTTCACTTATCCACCTCCTTGCTCTTCCATGACCCAACCGATTTCGTACGGGTCGGATCTCCACCAAATCAACTCTTTCTCAAACCATCTTAGTCCTAAACCGGTCTCGATGAAACAAACCGGTTCTTCTTCCGCGCCTAAACCGACTAAGCTATACAGAGGAGTGAGACAACGCCACTGGGGAAAATGGGTAGCTGAGATCCGTTTACCGAGAAATCGAACTCGTCTCTGGCTCGGAACTTTCGATACGGCGGAGGAAGCTGCTTTAGCTTACGATAGAGCTGCGTATAAGCTGCGCGGCGATTTCGCCCGGCTTAATTTCCCTAACCTCCGTCACGAGGGATCCAACGTCGGCGAGTATCAACCTCTTCAATCCTCAGTCGACGCTAAGCTTGAAGCTATTTGTCAAAACTTAGCCGAGACGCAGAAACAAGGGAAATCGACGAAGAAGTCTTCTTCTTCCCGGAAACGTTCGTCGATCGCCGCCGTGAAACAACCGGAGGTGAATTCGTGTTCAGATCTGGTTGAGGGAGTCAGATCGGAGGAATATTATAGCGGCCGATCTTCACCGCCGTTAACGGAGAGCTACGGATCTGGTGGATCTTCGTCGCCGTTGTCGGATCTGACGTTTGCTGATACGGAGGAGGAGATTCAGATGCCGTGGAATGAGAACTTTGCGTTGGAGAAGTATCCGTCGTACGAGATTGATTGGGATTCGATTCTTCAGCTTTCGAGTCTTGTAAATTAGTGGATGCCATAGGGGTATTTTAGGAAAATATTTAGAGGTCACTGCGATGGAGTTTTTGGTCATTGCAGGGACTTTTACTATTTAGGGGCTCTTGGTGTTAATATTAATAAGTTGATGTACTTGAATGTATATTATTAGTCTCTGCGTCGATCGGAGCTTGGGTTATTTTGTCATGCCCGACCGTGCGAGATTTTATGTACTTTTTTTGTTGTTGTTGTTGTCTCCTTGTCTTAAAATTAATTGAATTAAAGGTTATTTTTAGCTTAAATCTTAAATACTGTGTATTAACAACAAAGAAAAAATTGTTTATAAAAAAAAGAAAAAAACAAACCATATACCGATTATTATTATTTTTAGTTGATACTGAAAACAAACAATATACCGATTATTATTATTTTTAGTTGATACTGAATTTCAGTTTACGCAAAGGCTACTCTGAAGTCAATACCTTATGAGGACCATGAAAGGCTAAATTCATTATCACGTCTCGTGTCGTGTCCTCTAACTTTGATATAAGATGAGATGTTTTGGAAAAGAAAAAAGAAAAAAAGGTCTTTTCTTCTAATTTCATCTATGCGTGTACAGCGTTTTTTTTTTTTTTTTGGTTTTATACAGTGTTGTTAAAAACAAAACTATGTTTGTGTCTTATAAAAGCAAAAAAGCTCAAATTAAATAGAAATAAACCTTTCGTTTCTCGGAGGTAACACATAATTTTACACTTTTTACGTTGCCCGTGAAGGAGATAAAGGGATAGTGAAAGGCAAACGTAAAAGTTTCTCAGATCTTTGAATAATTTTACAGTACTTGCAAAATCCCTTTTAAATGAATAAATCATCCTCATTGTCGCCAGTTTCTTACTCCTAATGCCTAACTGTAAAATCCGTCGAGATTCTCCAGTCGCTGCTGATCAAGAAGGTGTGGAGAATATAAAACCTAAACTTAGTTGAACTTACCAATCTCCATCTTCTTCTTAATTGCTCGTTGTCCGTGGTATATGAACGAATCTACGATCCCCGATACAGTAAAGATACCTCCAACTATAGCGCAAACATTTGTTAGGAAGTGCAAGAACTCCACATGCTGCTCCTCAAATATCACCTATCAACAACAATCAAAATTGTAACGTTTTTAGAGACGTAGCTTTCATTAGTATTAGTAACACAATACCAAAAACCCCAAACAGACCTTAATTGGTGAAAGATCATAGTAGAAGAAAACACCAGGCGGAGATTGCATGCGACCTGCTTCAGCGTTCTGGAAATGTTCTGTCACAGAGAACTGCCAATAAACAAAACCCATTTGTTACATTTTTACAATATCAAAAATGTTAACATGTTTTAAACAGAGATGTGGCTTCACCTGATTTGACTGAATAGTATTCTTGTGAACATCAGTGTATATGCTTGGTACCACCTACACAATTCCACACCACATTCCATTTCTTTATCACAAAGCTCAACAGTCAATACTATTGTCTCACAGATGCCTATTCGAAAATGTTTTACCTATAATATTGTCTAAGGCGAGTATATTATCTATGGATATAATGTAAAAAATGAAGCAAACCTTGATGAAATATTGATACACGCCACTCTGTTTCCCTTGATCCCATTGCACACTGAGAGAACCAATAGAATGTTTCAGAAGATAAGATGATTGCAAAAGCGATAACATGCGCGAGGGAATGAAGATTTTACCCATCTAGAGGGTTCACTACACCGGGGAAAAAATCTCCAAAGGCCAACCTGTTCACCTTGTGGCTAATCTGTGTAGAGAAATAATGGAGTCAAGACCCATTTGAAATATAAGAGATACTGAAACAGGAATAGAACTTGTCTTACATTGTAGTTTCCTTGCTGGAACAATATCATATCATGAAACTGAAAACCGGATTGATGAAAGCTTTGTCCAGGAATGAAATGAAAGTTTCCAGCAACTTTGTTAACTTCCAAGAAACCATGAACATTACAACCTTCACCTTCTTCGTCTTTGACCTTTTGCACAAAGCCTTCTCTTTTACACTGCGATGGAAATCAGTAAGAAGTATCATATAACTAGATGTGAAGGTATATGAAACGAAAGACCATCTACTTTCTTCAAACTAAGTAACAAGACAAGCTCAATTTTATTGATATGAAAGGTATGTAAGAAGTATACCTGGTCGATTGATTCAGGGTCTGAGAGTGCCCAACCTTTCTTTCTGTAAGCTTCACGAACTTCCTCACATGAATTACAACAAGTATCATCCGTCTGTGAAGTGTAAGAAAGGACAACCCCAACATGTAAAAGAGGATCAAAGAAATTTCACCACCATAGAAGATACTAAAATGTCAAATAACTGAATCAACACTAACGAACTCTGTTGAAGATTTTTTAATGCAACTGAAACTCGAATATTAGCTTGTAGGAGAATATAATTCGATTGATTTAGGGAAGCTTACCGCTTCGGCTCCAAAACAAGAACCACAATATGTTTCATTGTGCTCCAACCTTCCACCATGTTTTTGTAAAGGTTTTTCAATCTGAGGATAAACAATAACAATTAGGAATTAGAGACATAAAAAAAAACAAATAAAATACAAAACTTTCAATTTCTTAAGACTTCTTGCAATAAGATCAGAGAAGGCATCTGAAAATAACTAACCTTCGTATGGCCAATGCCATCTTGTTTAGCCTCGATGACATTACCAAGAGAATCTAATCTTCTTTTTATTATATCGTGTCGCTGCAATATACAAAACAGGAAGAATCGGGAAAAAATCAGACAAACTGAACACAAATCTCGATTTGAAAAGAAAAAAAACGTAATGGAAAAGAACAATCCACCAGCACATACCACATCAAGGTGTCTTTCACCACTGATATCCATGGAGTCAAGACTAATAATCGAACATTGAAGCGCCGGAAATGTAACATCAAACTGCAAAATTGTATATGTTAACTTAAAAAAAAGCAGTAATTTTGCTAAGCAACACATAGTAAGTAAGCAAAGGAACGAAATTTACATTAATGCGTAGCTTCTCTCCTCTTGATGTATCAACACGGAGCTGAGTCTCAGTTACCGGATGGATATAAAGCTCTACAACCACAAAAATCCCACAACAAAAGGAATCAAAATTAAGCATTATTTTCTCATAAACAATGATGAATAGATCGTTTGTTTCATATAAGTAAAACCCACAAGGAAAAAACATAACTTTAGAGCTAGAATCCTACAAAGCTTTAAGCTTTAAAAAAATTGGATCGAAGAAATGGAAATGAACTTACGAAGCTCGGAGAAGAAGAGAATTAGCATGACGATAGAAGAGAAAAGTGTGATAACACCACCAGAAAGAGTACGCCTGTAAAAATCTTCATTGATTTTAGGGTAAGCGTCCAGATTCCTCAATCTGTTCATCATGCCCCCACCCCTTGCCTCGAGCTTAGGGTTTCGATTTAGTTTGAAGTTTTTTTTGGACTGATTCAACGGAGGAAGGAGATGATTCAACGGCTGATCACCTGACCTCTTATTGACCTGAGGATCTCTTTTCTCTCTGTCTTCTATACTATTTTCTCGGATTTTTCTTCTGCTTTTCCCTCAAAATCTATATTTTCAGCAGAGAGAATCACGGACGACGCCGATTCTACGATCTTAATACGCCGTCGTATACTGTATTTGTATTTAGCGCTTTATTTTTTATGTTTTTTTTGGTTTGGAATCATTTGGGCTCTAAATTGTCATTATGGGCCCATATATGATTTATATGTCCAATTATGTTCATATATGCAGGGAATCGATTTACATAGTTTTCTCGAATTTTAGTGTATTTGCTTTCTTTAGGGCCGCCGGCACTAAGCATAAGCATAGGAGGGTGAAACATTTGCCTAACATTCTCATTTTAGTTTTTCTTTTTTTTAAAAAATATTATTAGAATAAAATTTAATATATATTATTAAATAAAAACATTTGTATACACATATTTTTATGTATTTCAACAATATATTTTATATTTTGGGATTCCAATTTTTGTAAATGAAAAATATGTTTTATATTTTGGGGTCTTAATTTTTATTTTGTTTAAAATTCCTATAATCTTAAAGCCCATCCTGACTTTCTCATATTCAATATTTATTAATATTGTTGTACTGGATAAAATTATGCATGTAGTAAATAAATGATATTTTTCTTAGAGCATTAATTTTGTTATGAAAAAAATATTTGTTAGACAAACCATTTGCAGAAAGCAAAATCTTGTGATGCATATTGGTCACGTATATACCTTAAATGGTGGATTCTTGGAACTCTATTTTTTTTTAAATGGAAATTTAATTTTAATTTGTGTTTATGTAAATAAATAAAAAGTGTAGATTGTTTTCCAAAGAAGCATAATACCAAAAAAAAGGAGAGGAATCGTCCTTAATTAGTTAATTCCTCATGCATGAACATTTTAACAGTAACACAATTGGAAACTCTATTTTCATAAGTAAATCCTATATATATACATGTCCAAAAAAAAAAAAGAGGTTTCAATTTATATACTCTCATTTACAAAATTCAGATTTCAATATTAATTTTCCCAAGATATGAATTTAAACTACCAAATTCTTTACTTTATATGATTCGGTTACTAGTATTTAAAGCATATAGTTATAGTTATGAAATCATCTTATGCGCATGCCATCGTGAGGTTTAATTCTATCCTGTTAAACTTTTTTTTGTTTATATATGTGCACAAAAGTTTGTGCGACTACTAAGAAAATAGAATTTAGCGCCGAGTTACTCTTACATCTCTCAGATTGCCGACAAGAACATTATGGATGTTGCCGGAAAGATCGAGACTTTGGTCGATTCATTAAGGGATTTGTCTCCGACACGTATCAGATCTTCTTCTGATGAAGCTGTACTGTCCGAGAACGATAGCGAGAGAAGCTCCTGGATTGTACGTTATTACGATTTACAATTCATTTTTCTATATCGATTCATGTATTTAGAATCTATTTATATTAGATAAAAAGAACAAAATCATTAATTATATAGCGCTTCTTTAATATTTTCAGTGCTATTTTTTGTTATGTTTTTGGATTTAGGTTCTTCATCCATCAGCTTTGGATATGTTTGACAAAATCATGAGTGATGCCCTAGGCAAACAAATTATCATGTTTCTTGATTACGACGGAACTCTCTCACGAATCACTGAAGATCATGACAAAGCTTACATAACCGACGAGGTTTTTCTTGATCTTTTTTTCATGCCATGTTCCATCTTTTTCCCACCCTTTTTTTTAATGTGGATTTTAAATAACCGAAATTTGTATATTAAACAGATGCGAGAAGTTGTAAAGGAAGTCACTATATATTTCAAGACAGCGATTATCAGTGGAAGAAGCACAGACAAAGTAAAAATACTATTAATTAATATTTTCGACATATTTGAACTTTACTATAGATGTGTCTCATAGTAAATATAATAAGTATGTAATTCATGTGATATATATGTTTCTTCATTTTTTCAGGTTCAGAGTTTTGTAAAACTCAACGAAATTCACTATGCCGGGAGCCACGGCATGGATATTAAGGGTCCGACAAATACAGATCAGGTTTTATTTTTGTCTATTTTTCTAGAAAATTAACTGATGAGAGAAAAATTTGTTGCAAGATTTTGTGATTGATATGATCATTGCAGAATAACCAAGAAGTCATGTTTCAACCTGCAAGTGACTATTTACCAATGATTGACGAGGTTCATTTTGTAGTTTCTTAATCTATAAGTGTTTTAATTATACTGAATTGTGACGAGCTAAAGACTAGAATTTAATTTGTTTAATAGTATATAATTTCAGGTGGTTAAGATTTTAAAGGAAAAGACGAAATCTATCCCTGGAGCTACGGTGGAGCACAACAAGTTTTGTCTTACCGTACATTTCCGTCGTGTTGATGAAAGGGTAAAATTAGAAGACTTAAATATTATGGTCTAAGAGGACATTTTAGCCAATGCTATTGTTTTATGAAGAAATAGAAGAAAAACAACCACATTTTTAAGAACAAATATAGTTTCTGCTTTCTATAACATTTTTATTTCGTTAAAGTTGCCTTCAATTTAAACGTACGAATGATTTATAATCAACTGTGCTCGACAGGGATGGGCTGCTTTAGCCGAGCAAGTGAAATTGGTTCTCATTGATTATCCGGAATTGAGATTGACACAAGGCAGAAAGGTAATATCTGACTATTTACAAACGCTAATCAAATTTTAATATAATGTTTGATTGATTAGTTTGTTATCCATTCCATAAATCAGGTGTTAGAACTCCGACCTTCCATCAAATGGGACAAGGGAAAGGCTCTTGAGTTTTTGCTTAACTCATTAGGTGTGACTTCTCCCTTGAGATTTGACTTTCATAATTCATAAAATCATAGTTTTGATATATAATGTTGTTTATATCCGTTTATCTGACAATATGTTTGGTTGAACTAAAATAGGCATAGCAGAATCTAAAGATGTTTTACCGGTTTATATTGGGGATGACCGTACCGATGAAGATGCATTTAAGGTACGTTGAACCAAATTAGGTCATGTGGTTTTTTCTTTTCTTTTGGTATGATCAATCTAGGTTTCAATATTTCAGTTGGGATCAACTATATAATAATAATTTTCAAAATTTCAATTTAGTTTTGATTGATCTGTTTTTACTTTTTATCTGTTAGATTTGGGTTCTGGTTTGGTTTATGTTCATAGGAAAAACCAAAATCATATTAACCAAACTAAAAGACTCATCAGTTCGATTTATTTGTTAACTACATATAGAGCATGTTTATATTGGCCATGATGCTACTCAATGACTATAAATGTACATAGTAAACATCTTTATCATCATCTAGATCCGTTTATACATAGTAAACACCTTACCATAGTCTATAATTATAACTTTCTCAAATAAAAACGTAGTATTGACGCCATAAACATATCCATCTACTAGGTTTTATGTGAAAGGGGACAAGGTTTTGGGATTGTCGTCTCAAAAACTATAAAGGAAACCTATGCCTCTTACTCTCTTCAAGACCCATCTCAGGTACTATATTCTTTTATGAAAACATGCAAATAAAATGTATAATTGAAATATTATATATTTAGTCACTAGCTAGTTATACTAACTGAAACGATATGCTGTGCAATGCAGGTAGAAGAATTTCTGAAGCGTTTGGTAAAGTGGAAGAAACAAGTACTTGAAGAAGAAAAAGCGATTCATAAGTTAGACTGAGTTTCGTGTTCTCATAGCCGATCCTGCGATAATATTATATTCGGACTATTAGCAAAATAAAAACGGAGAGCTAAACTTTTAGATTATAAATTAGTTTGTCAATGAAAATTACTAAAAATATTAAATTCGTAATTGATACATACTTTTATGAATATGTTCACACAAATTTATATAAATATTTCTGGGGTTTATCTGTTTTATTAAATGTAATAAACAAAATTGTGTTTGATCATTCGTGTTCAATATACTAATGACGTTTTTTGGGGAAAAAACTATAGAAAATAGTACCCAGCCGTGCGTTTCAAACAAAATATGAATCATTGAATCATTAGAAATGTATACTGCAATAAGCTAATGATTAAATCCGTCTTCTATAGTTTAGTCGTTGTCAAGAGTGAGTTGTACCGGAACTAGATTAGTATTATTCCTATCCACTTTCTATAAATTACTGATATTACCTTTTAAAATGTTGGGGTTGATATTATTTATTAACAGCCAAACTTAAAAAATGCATTTCTTAATATATTTTAAATTAAGGGACCTACAGATGTTTTTCTTTTTAAATTCCTGAATAGCAGGGAATCAAAAATTAAAATAGTGTCTACAGAATGTATTATTTTTTTCCTAGTAAAGCATATTCCATCGGTTTAAACCAATTAGAAAACTTGAATTCAACGAACCCCTTTGATTTAAATATTGCGTTTGGGATATTATAGTCAGTTGAGAGAATCTCTTATATGATATACCATTTTGGATCATTTGTTTCTAATTCTCTCTTATAACAAAACAAATATTTGTTAACAAATTTTGTAGAAAACCCAAATTTTCTGGTATTTAACATGTAATCAAAAGCTAAGTAGAGAAGCCACAAACATGAATTAGCATATGGTAAAACTCAGTCATCAACCATATAACCTCGATACTAAACCACCACCACGAGCTAGACCATCGTCATTAGACCACCACCATCATTTGATTAATTTTTTAACAATATAACCGGAAAGTGATATAATAAACATTTTTGGACATTGTTAATTATCAGTGATAATGAACTTCAAATATTTTTTCAAAAATGTGTATAAGATACTAAATTTCAATGCGCGACTCCGGGACCATTGCAAATTTTTAATGCTGAGAAATTTCCAAGGGAATGTCCTCATTATATTGATTCTAATATTTATATGTGTATGTATTTCTAATTATATATATAGTGTGTGTGACCCTTCCGAATGGCAAAACGTTAAAATTTTGCATTCATCGTACATATCAGTATGTTATATTATGATGTATTTAGACTTATAATTAGTAATAAATGAGTCTAGTGGAATTATATTATCATAGATTTTCATTGATGGAGATTATATCTTATTGATAACAAATAAAGAAGATTACTCGGAGACCTAGATGACGTTAGCTGAAAAAAATGAGCTGACGGACAAATTACCAGGAAATTAAACCGATGTAAGAAGTTGTAATAAATAACTTTTATATATCTCCATAAAGTCAATAAGCAAGTTCTCCAATCTTAAAATTCATCATAAATCATAATTAAATTTGCTTCAAAATCAGCATTAATTTGTCGCTCCAAATCTTACAAAATTAAACATAAAATTTTCACTAATATATTTTGAGTTTTATTTATTTGTGTGCGTTAAAGGCAACATATATTGAGTTATTAAATTGACAATTTGACATAATTAAAAAACAAAATATCTCTTATAATAAGATTCTGGTTTTATGATTCTTCTTGGAATTAACCGGTAATGGATCGAGATAAGGATAAACAATGTTAAAGCAGCGTGAAGCGTCGATCAAGAACGCACGCTTATAGACCGTCCGATGCCTCCTCCTTTTGAAAACTTCAAACAAGCCAAAAAAAAAAACAAACGCCCAAATTTCTTTAACCAATTAAAATAGTTTAAAAGACGGCAACGGGCCCTACATGCCGGAAAATAATTTTTACTTTGGTTTTTTTCTCATTTTTTTGGCTTCTTCTTCGTTTCCTTATTTAAACTCTTCCGTTACACTCTCCAAACTCCAAACTCTTAAGCATAATACAACAAAGAAACTGAAGATAACAAAACACACAAGAGAAACAAAGAAACTCTCTTTCATTTTTAGAAAGATGGATGTTTTTGATGGACTTCCAGATCCGATCATCGTCGACATCTTAAACAAAGTCGGTGACGTCAGAACTATACTTCGTTGCAGTTCCCTCTCAAAACGTTTCAACTCTCTTGTTCCTCAGTCTGAGTCACTCCTCCTCCGACTCGACCAGCCCGAGTCAGATTCTCCCGTCGTCTGCAGCATTTTCCGATCTTTATTCAATTCTTTTCACGGTCTCTTCTCTCTTTTCTCTAAACCGGCTAAACCGATCTCAACCACATCTCTAACTCCCTCTATCCCATCCAAGATTCTCTCCCGGTTCGAAAAAATTCGAAGTCTAAACGTGGAGCTTCCCGGCGGAGACGTTAAGCTCGAGAAAGGCGCCGCCGTTAAGTGGAAAGCAGAGTTTGGGAAAACTCTAAAGACCTGCGTCGTCGTTGCGTTTCGTTCCGCCGCCACCGTGTCTCCTCCTCCTGCTAACGAAGTTTCATCCACCGTAGCAGACGGTGAGTCCGACGCAGAGTTCGTGACTGGACTGAAGACGCGCGTGGTGTGGACGATAAGCGCGTTGATGGCTGCTTCGTCTCGTCATTATCTGATGAGAGACGTCGTGAAGGAGCACGAGGAGATGGACAGTTTGGTTATGCGTGACAGAGAAGGAGAAGGTGTAGTGGTGATGGACAAGGAGGGGCTAAAAGAGTTTAGGAAGACGGAGGCGCGTGGGGAAGACGAGGAACGCGTGGAGAAAAATCGGAGGAGTGTTGTCCCGAGCGTGAAGATGAGTATGAGACACGCGCCGTCGCTTAAGCTTAAGAGTGGTATATGTTTGGAATCCGCGACGCTTGTGATAGTCCGGCCGAGCGGTGGAGCTGAGAATGGCGGAGATGATGCTGAGCTGGCGACGGAGGCTTTCGCCGGAGACTGTATGTACGGTGAAGCGGTCGTCGCTTTGTTAAAGCGCAAGAAGAACGCTTTAGAAATGAATTCGTTTTAAATTTGTTGGGCCTCGTAATGGGCCTTGTGGATGCTTGTTGTAACAAATATATTTTTAAAAATTTGCACGTGTGCGCGTTTTTAATATGTTACGGTGTACAAAGTTGGCTTTCTACTTGACTTGACATATGCGGATTTTGATCCTCGTGACGAAGATAAATGATAATATGGCATGAATGGTACCGAAAAACGTCACAAGTTTACTAAGGTTTTGGCATATGACTTAGTCTATGAACAAATAACAAAAAAAAAAAACGCCAAACTAATCCATGTTATACCATATGATCACGTTAGGTTATGTAACGAAAAGTCATTAAACCGAATGATAACTGCAATAATCTACTAGCACTTGTTCATACTTCATAGTTCATATGCCAAAATATACATAGTTGTCATTTAAAGCCAATATGTTACTTTATATTCTCCAAGGGAATTCACGAAGAATAAAAATATAATATATGTATGTTATTTTATATTGAGTTCAACATCATGTATTCTATAATTGATAAGAACGCATATATGTATTTGAATAGTAGAGTTTGAGCCGGCATTAAAAAGGGACAAGTGTGGTTGAGCCTAAAACATTTTATTTTAAAGATGTTTATTTGTATTTTGGACCAACATAAGTACATAACACTATTATGAATTAATTGATGATATTATCTTATATTTGAAACTGAAATAGGTAAATAGCCTAAATCGCACGAGCTCAATTGGAATTACCATGTATAGATTGTTCTGATATCCAATTTAAAGACTTTTTTTTTCTTTTTTGACGGCAATTATTTTAAGATTTGGTAAAATATGAAATTGTAAGGGCATCTCCAATACACCTCTATTTTTGCCTTTAAATTCCATTTTGAGGAAAAATCATCTCCAACCCACCTCCATTTTCATCTCCAAAATGGAAATTTTCATATTTTTCTCTATATTTGGAGATTTTCATTTTTTTTTTCCATTTTGGAGGTGAACTGATTTTAGTCCAATAACATACAAAAACGGTTTCTTAGTTTTATTATAAAAAAAATTGGTAATATTTATAAATAAATTTAAAATTTAAATAATATTGTAATTTGTTATTTATTATCTAATTTTAAATAAATTGGAAAAATTTGTAAATTTAAAACTATGGAATTATAAAAAAACTAATAATTAAATAGAAAAATAATATACTTAAAATAATATATTTTGGAGTAACAAATGGAGTAATTGGACGGAGAAAATCCCATCTTCAAAATGAAGTTACTCCGTTTTAAAATAAAAAATAAAGTAATCGGTTGGAGATGGTTTAAGCGTAAAATAATACTTGACTAAGACAGACATGATAAACATCATTTCAGTACTTTTTTTGTCCTTCAAATTTAAGAAATGACGGAATTTAATCATGATTCCTTTAAATAACAGATTGATATAGAATGTGGAATTATCATGTATTCGATTAGTTTTTACGCTACCAAACAAAATCTTTGTTTGGACGTTGAGAAAACCATACATAACTACTGTTCCTTTCCGCCGTAAACATCATCACCTTCTTGATTTTTAAATTTATGATCAGTGGCATAAATATGAAATAATAATGGTCTGAGATTCCTTTTCTATGAGGAATAAAGAATCGATAAATAATTGATTCTGATATCATTAGAAACACCTAATCAAATCGTGTAATCATTATTGTAGCCATTGAGTAGCATCATGACCAAAAGGACGTTGATTAATTAGTCACTGACACACTAAATAAATCACGTTATTATACATTTTAAAAGCTGCGGAACTATATAATCGTGGGGTTGTACGATAGAAGACGTGGTCCATGCATTTAACATGATTATCAAGACGATTTAGTTCTTTGAAACGAATATAACAGATTAATGTAATTAAGCAAGCTTTATTAGTGCGGAGTTTAGCTCAACTATAGCCCATAGGTACGAATGATGGCTAAACCCAAAACACTAAACTATAAATGTTTTAGGCATAACATTTTATTGGTAGTGATATTTGTTTGATCAATAATTTTATATTCTATGCATGTTAAAGTAAGTAAGTTTGGGCCATTCTTTTTAGTTTTGGTTTTGCTATTACGTAAAATATGTTAAACATTTCTTATCCTTCTTTTAGTTGAGTTTTGATAATCTTAAGTCTCTTTTGGTTCCAAGCAACAAGAGATTCAAGGCGAATTGAATACGAAGCTTATTCATCAATTTGAGCACACTTCCTTCTTCCTTTTTTGTTCATTCACTTAATCTGTATAGTAAAGTTGGAAAAGGGAAACCTTTAAAGTTTTCCAATTATATGGCTACTTGATTATCAACAATCACCATTGTCACATTCGTATCCTTCTTTTGAACGTTAACATTCCATTATAACAAAAATTTCTTGCAAACAAAAACACATTTATGGAAAATAAACATGAATTAACAAAAACAAAATTGCACAGATCGCTAAATATATATGTATAATTTTTATTTTATGGTTAATAAAAGCATGTGAAATTGTCATTGACCATCAATAGTATTCAGGGTTGATACTTGATAGTATCAATCAAAACCACATAATGATTATCAAATTTTACTTTTAATATTTTATTTTCTATAAATTACTTTTAAACAATTTTAATTCAAAAAGTAAAGTATTATTTTCCCTCAAAAGCTAAAGCCTGCGAAGCTGTCAGCACAAAGGCTAAATAAACAAAATTTAAAGAAAAGGAAGAAGACGAAAACAATTTTAAAACCAGTAGAAAAAACTCATAAAAAGCTAAGCCACCTTCTTCAATCGAGATCGATCCATTATATATCAAAGAAACAATCATAGAAGAAAGAATCAAACTGAAAAAACAAGAAAAAATGATCAAAGGAGGAGGAGGAAAATCTTCTGGTTACTCTGCAGATTTAATGGTTTGTTTCCCAACAAGAACACATTTGTCTTTACCTTCTAAATCCATTAGTAGTCCTTCTCATTCCTTTAACCGCCGTCAAAATGCATCTAACCACCGTCGAAGCCTCAGTAAGCTCTCTAGCAGCGGCGGAGTACGTCAGAATCGCCGTGAGAAGATAGTAGAAGAACCTACGTCGCCGAAAGTCACATGTGCCGGTCAGATCAAAGTGCGTCCAAGCAAACGCGGAGGAGGAGATGGTGGAAGCAAGAATTGGCAGTCGTTAATGGCTGAGATTGAGGAGATACATAGAAAAAGCAAGTCTGAGAGCAAGTTCTTTGGGATTAAGAAAGATGTTATGGGGTTCTTGACTTGTCTTAGAGATCTCCGGTTTGATTTCAGGTGTTTCGGTGCGTTTCCTCCGGTTGATTTGATATCAGATGATGAAGAAGAAGAGGAAGAAGAAGAGGAAGAGGAAGAGGAAGAAGAAGATGAAAGTTCAGGAACAGCTTTCTCGAAATGGTTTATGGTTCTACATGAAAAACAGAGCAGTGAAGAGTGTGTTGACGAAAAGGAAAACGCGTTTTTGGATGTTGAAACTGCGGTTCCGCCGCCAAACGCGTTGTTGTTAATGCGGTGTAGATCTGCACCGGTTAAGGATTGGTTAGAGATGGAAGAGAATGAGAAAGGAGAAACAGAGGAAAAACAGAGCAGAGAAGAAGAAGAAGAGGAGAAGGAGATAGTGAAGAAGAAGAAGAAGGATTTGAGATCGTTGATGGAGGAAGAGAAGAATATGAATATGGTAGTGATGAGTTACGACACTAACTATTACAAACTGTCTTCGGACATCGCTAAAGAAACTTGGGTTGTCGGTGGAATTCAAGATCCTCTGTTTCGAAGTCGAAGCTGGAAGAAATAATCAAATTAATCCATTTTGTAAAATTAATTAACACTTGTGAATTTTTAAGTTAAGTTTTTTTCTTATAATAATAATAATATTCTTGTGAAAGAAGAATATTTGTATCTTCTGTGTGTGTTTGTTTTACTGTTTAGTTTGTATACTCGTAACAAACACACTAAGTTTTTTACAAACGACTTTTTGCTACAATCTTTTTGTTTTTTTGTTTTTTTTTGTCAAAAAAAGATTTTGCTCCAATCAAGATAACAATTCATCATTTCAATGAAATCATGCTATATCTGATTATGCTATTATCAGGGGAACATAGTAATGATTCATTTGAAATCATGCTTCATTTGTGGCCCAACTCCCAAGTATGATTGGTTAATGGGCCATTGAGATGCCTGAAGCCCATCTATAGTAACTCAATACAAAAATCAGGTTATACGTAAGAACGAGACACTGATCAAAGCAAAACATAATAAGCTTTACTGCTTTAGGATTTGACGTTGACGAGGAAACAACAGATACAATGGATGGTGACGCGAAGAGAGGAAATTGCGAGGAAGCAACTAAAAAGGAAACCAAAGTAAGCAGCTACTCGTCAAAAAAGTGGTCAAAAATTTGAGAAGCATTTGTTTGTGTCAGAAGCTATCGTTTTCGTGGCCTTTCCTAATTTGGAAACCAAATTAATGATATTCCAAGTCATGCTTATGGCTTGACTCAGATTATACTCACATGAAATAGAAATTTATTGACTAAGGAGGACCAATTTCTAGAGAATCATCTTTTTATATATAAAGAATACACGGTCTGTCTAATAGGATCTATCATTATTATAAGGAATGTTCAATAAATCCCACAAAGTTAAAAGATCAAGATGATATGAATGCTTGTCACACTTACGGATTTTACCAAATTTAATTACTTTGATCAGTTTGATGATTTTACTTTTCTTTGGTTGTTGGAGCAAGTTATGCATTTGTAGTTTGTAGTAGGCTATTAAAACAAATATAGCATTCGAGGTTGTGGTGTTGGTTGATGAGATTTGGTGAATGTGATGAATATCCGTTGGTTTCGGATTGAGTGAACTGCATACTTAGCAAGATATGCAGATTTGTCTTCCACTAAAAGAACCGATCTGTTCAATGTTCCAATCATAATCCAAGAATAAGAGACACTTTGAGAGAGCCCTTGTAGTCGCTTCGCTGATCAGACACATTCATTGAAACAGTTGAAATCCGGATTATTAGATATGTTCTAAAATTAAGAGAATTTGTAGATGTTAAACTGACCATATATTTAGGATTGTTATATATTTAAAAATTTAAAATAAAAATGTTTGGCTTTGTAGATGAAGGATATTTGTTTGATTTGTACAAAGTCTTTACCATCAATAAATCAACATATTCAGTCAATCAATAAAATTAGTGATAATGCAAAACAAAATTATCTTATATAAAGATAATAAATGCATGAGTTTTCAAGATAAATGATTGATATATTAAAAGCTACATAACCGAACATATTTTTCCAAAATTCTTTCATATACTCAAAAATTTGAGAAGAATAAAGAAATTAATGTATTAATCAATGTGTTAAGTCATTATTTGATTAGCCAATGTGTTAATCTCTTTAGACTAATTATCAATAAATCAATGTGTTAATCTCTTTAAACTAATTTTCATTATACGCCATAATCATTTTTCATAGTAAAAATAGTTACGATTTTGAAAATCTAACAATGTTGGTTTAAACAATAAAAAGTTAGAAACGATACTCTTCTTTCTACAGCATATATCTTAAAAGAATTTTATTACGTTAACTGATGTAAAAAACGAAAGTTTTATTTGGAGAATGATTATTTCACAAATATTTGGAGAAAAGGAATTCATAACTACTAACTTTTATATATCTGAACTCATTTTGATTTTGTTAGGGTAATAATACTAAAATGAGATATAAATATTATATAGTTTTCTTTTGGGGGTGTCTATTACATCCATGATGCATGATCATAAATATTTGATCTAATCCTATTACAAACTATATAATTTCGGGGTTCTATTTACATTTTTATTCCATTTATTTTTATTTAACTGAAAACGTTCATAAATATCCTAACGAAAAACCTATCTATAATCCCATTTTTTTTGTGTAATCTGTTTTAGATATGCCAAAAATAGTAATTAACAGTGAGAAAATATAGCACAATTAATCGCATTCTCTATTAAATTCAGTTTGACTTATTATTAATTAAAATTTTTACAAAAACGTCTATCTTTATCGCTTACTAAAGAACAACAAAATTAAAATAAACCTTTAACACTCCCTTCCTTCTCCTTGCTCTCTCCCTTTATCGACTTAGTGAGCTCCTCTCCCATAAAACACCATGAAAAGTTGAAAACAAATCACAAAACCTAACATTGTAACCAATGAAATATTAAATTTTGTCTCTATTTGTTGTTAAAGTTCCAATCTTTGATCTGTGTTTTCTCCTTACTCTGTTCTGTGATTTTGTAAAAAACAGAGATGATGATGAGAAGTGAATTTGGAGAATCTTCTTCTTCATCTTCGTATCTTTCACGTTCTCCTTCTTCTCCTCTACAAACCCAATCACATTCATATCATCATCACTCTCCCAACAACTTCTACCGCCATCACAATCTCTTTCCCGGTGACTCATCCTCATCTTCGAGCAGATTCTGTTTCCGATCTCCATCTGATTACTCTATTTCAAGTTACTTCTCAAATGGGTTATGTTCTTCCGAAGACGGTTCCTCTCAGTTCGCTTCTCCTCCGTTCGATAACATGATGATGACAAAGTACAATCACGCCGGTGGTGATGATTCGAGTCTCTTCGAAAGTTTCAATCTTTTGAACATCGGAGAAGGAGAAGAAGAAAACAAAACTCGTCATAACCTAAATAAACAGAGCAATTTCGGAAACTATGGAGCTTCCTCTGTTTTTGGGTTTGATCAGCCTCCTCTGTTTTCAAACCCAAAAGATCGAATCCCAAATTACAGAGAGACTCTTAGTAATCCTTACATGAACAATTACTCAATGGTTAATCGAAAAAGTGGAGTTGGAGCATTGCTTGATCATCAAGGAAGTAACAGTAACACTCATATGAGTCTTTCTAAAGTTTGTGAGATTCAAGGATTTGTTTACTTGATGGCTAAAGACCAACATGGATGCAGATTGTTACAGAGGATCTTTGAAGATGGAAGTGCTTTGGATGCTATGATTATATTCAATGAAGTGATTCCTCATGTTGTTGAGCTTATGATGGATCCTTTTGGGAATTACTTGATGCAGAAGTTATTAGATGTTTGTAATGAGGAACAAAAAACACAGATTGTACTTATGGTTACTTCAGAACCTGGTCAGCTTATTCGTATTTCCCTCAACGCTTATGGGTAAGGATACTTCATACTTCTGTATAATGTTGTAGTCACTTTGATGTTTTAACCTAATGTTTTTGTGTGTGTGTGTGTGTGTTTTTAGTACTCGAGTTGTTCAGAGATTAGTGGAATCGATTGATACAAGGAAGCAGATTTCTCTTGTGAAATCAGCTTTGAGACCTGGATTTTTAAATCTCATTAGGGATTTAAATGGTAATCATGTTATTCAACGTTGCTTGCAATGCCTTAGTACAGAAGATAACGAGGTAAAATTTATCATACTCACTTAGGTTTAATCATGGGATAAATACTGATGATGTAACACTCTTTATATATAGTTTATCTTTAACGATGCAACAAAGTTCTGTATCGATATCGCGACGCATCGACATGGATGTTGTGTGTTACAAAAGTGTATATCTTATTCCAATGGACAACAAAGAGAGAAGCTTGTAACTGAAATCTCAAGAAACAGTCTCTTCCTTGCTCAAGACCCTTACGGGTATAATAAACTTACAATCTCATGAATAAAGAAACATTCATCAACGTGAGATTTATTTCTAAAGAACTCTTTGTTTCTTGATTCAAAATGTAGGAACTACGCAGTCCAATATGTTCTAGAGCTGAGGGATTTTTCCGCGATTGCGACGATGCTTTCTCAGTTAAAAGGTCATTACGTAGAGCTTTCGATGCAGAAGTTTAGTAGCCATATGGTGGAACGATGTTTAACACATTGTCCAGAGAGCCGACCTCAGATCGTGCGTGAACTCATATCTGTTCCTCATTTCGATGTTCTAATTCAAGACCCTTATGCTAATTTCGTCATACAAGCTGCTCTTGCTGTTACCAAGGTACAAAGCTAAGATAAGTTTTTAAACCTAACTGAATGAAGAGTGATTAATTAAGATTTTGTGGGAAATGATCATATATAGGGTTCACTTCATGCCACACTCGTTGAAGTCATAAGGCCACACTCGATTCTACGTAACAATCCTTATTGCAAAAGGATATTCTCAAGAAATCTGTTGAAGAATTGAGATTCGAAAAAGGCTATTATTCTCTGGTGGTTGTATCTTCAAAATGTGTGTGTTGTTGTTTTCTTCTTCCGCAAGTTTGTTTGTTTCCATGAATAAACTCAAACGTACTAGTTTATGTCTGTCTCCCTTAGTCATGTTCTCTTGTTGTTGTTGTTTCGTCGTTTGTATTGGTTCTTGGAATAAAATTTGTTGTTGTTGGTACCTATTTCTATACCGGTTTTGTCTCACTATTTTATACAGTGTTTTTTTTTGTTTCACTGTTTTTAATTTGGTTATAAAGAAAGCAGAAAAGAAAGATTGAGAAAAAGTTAGGTAATATGTTGGAATTTTTTAAAAATAGATAGAAAACATGAGATATCAAATTAGTATCTGAATACATAATGAGATCTTAATCAAGATAAAAGATTGAATAAGATTTGTTTTCTTAAGTTTATATAACCCTTTTATCAAAAAGAAAAGAAAAGAGATCTGACTTTTTCCAAATCTGATTTATCTAAAATTAAGTATGTAAGATTACAATTCTGTTAGTAGAATAATATTTTTCGATGGGATTGTGATATTTTTGTTACAGAAAGGATAATAACTGATTCTAACAAGATTTTTTCCAAGTTTTATATTTAGTAAATTAGTTGAGATGTTTATGCAATGGAATTCGAGTATTTTGTAAGTCCGTTAAGATATATATATTTAGGTAGAATCAACATTTTCCAATTTCTAAATACTCCCATAAGAAACATTTTATTTATTCTATCAATGAACAAATCAAAATTCCTTGTTGAAAAAAATAAATAAAATCTTTAAAACCCTCTCATTGCGGACACTTCAACTTTTTTTTTTTTAATATGATAAATAATGTTTCTCAAATTTTTAACACGTCAGCCAATGAACCTATACATTTGCAGTTTTCTCCATATCAAGAAAGTTATAGAAATATGTTGGGTGAATTAGTTGAAACATGTTCGTAGGTTGATAGAGTTTTGTAACACGTTAACGTTTCTATGTGTATTTAATCCATTTAATAAAGACATAAATGAGAATATGATAGTCTCTCTTGACAAAGTCGGAGGATGGAGTATGAGTATCAAAGACTCACAGTGACACCCAGTCCCTTAACACAATTTACAGGCGTACAGCTGAAACTAAGTTGTCCAAGAATTTCATAATTCACTATCGATATATTGCCATATTGGTTCTTACTTGTGATATGTTTGTTCGTAAGGGAAGAAGCATTGAGTTGTCTTCGTAGTATAGAAGAATTCCCAACTGTCAAAAATGGTACATGATAGTTGTCCATAAATTGGAAGAAGAATCCAACAAAAGACTCGAGATCCAAATTGGGCCACGAAGGAGCATATATACTGAAAATTTGACTCTCTTGAAGTAAGGAGAGAACTGAACTGTTACACGAAATACATAGAGCATAGTGGACCTCTATTTTGGAAAATTGTAATGCCTCAAAATATACGAAGTCTATTAAAGAAACGGTCACTAGCTAATACTCCATTGTTTATCAACTACTTTTTCTTACAGTCAAAATTTTGCTTTGTATATAAGTTTATTTCCAGACTTTTTGACACAACATATAATAGTATTTTGGATTGCAACAAATGGTTAACTGAAAAAATCCTAAACCAATATTCAGATGTTCTGAAAACTTAAATACATCCTACATAAATTCAAATTCTCCATGCTAACGTGCAGTCACCAGTCATCTTCAGTTGTGTTACAAAATTATCATTGAAACAACAAACAATATACTCCACCAGGAAATTCATTTTTACTAGGCATTAATTCATACTTGTTGAAAATTTATTTAATTGGAAAAACGGGTAGGCAAGTACTGAATCTTTAATTCTTGCACCAGGAAATAATAACTGTTAGTATTTCAGAAATTAATATTAACTGAGGGTCACAATTATGATTCTCCATCCATCTAACAGTATTAACTATTTTACCCGTGGCCAAATTTTTTTTTTTCACTTGGAGCGAGCTTTCATTTCATAGACATTTTATCCATTTATTGTATGTTCCAGTTTGAGAAATTATAACTTTCCGGTGCTAGCTTTAAGAATTACTTGGTACGATTCTCTATATAACCAAGTAACTGACCAAAACTTGGAGATTTTATTTCATACAATTTGATATATTTCTTGTACTATATTTTAATTTATGAAATTATAAGTTTCTGGTGCTAGCTTTAATTGTAACTGCATGCATGAAATAACTGCTGTTGTGAGCTATAAAAACCTTTTCCTTCCCATTCCAATTTATTATTTTTCGCAATTTGTTAGTCTTTGAGAAAATTATATTCTTTCAAGTCCTCTGTGATAGGCTGATAGCTAAACCCGTCTATGCAGATTTGCCATTCTACTTAACGATTAAATAACTTAGAGTATGGCATGATGTTACCCATTCACTTGATATTATGCCTACTTTTTCTATTCTCTGTACACACGATTTATTTATGGTTTTGCAAGACCTTCAACTAGCAACAAAATTATGGTATATGGCCCCAAGGTCGTGTCTAAAGTACAAGAACACAAAAGGTTATAAATTTTCGTAGTACTTAATTCGAGGTTTTTCTTTTTATGTTTTAGTTCCTGTTTAGGGTTTTAACTTCGTAGAAACATTTTTAATTACAAGTTTACAACTGATTATAAAGTTCTATATAATGGAATATACACAAAAGTTTTTCAGTTAAATGCATCGTACAAATGGGTTGACTCTATTCGATCAATATGTTTTATTTTTCCTGTCAATAACATATATTATGTAGATTTGAATTTAGATAGAGATACATCGACAATACTTGTATAAAATTTGGATAAAGACAGATCAACAATATTAAACACAGAGTTTTTTTTCAAAAACAAAAAAAAAACAATATTTAACACAAAGTCACAAACAACTAGACTGCATATTATGGTCAATTCGATAATATCTAGTTATCTACAAACACATACTGTATTATATATACTAGTATGTTTTTAAAATAAGATACTATAAATATACATCTAAAAATAAATGCATCGGTTGAATTCAAAGGAAGGGAAAAAAATAGAAAGGCGAGTAATGTGGAAGCTGACCAAAAGAGTCCTAAAATTAAATGAAGAAGCGAATGCCGTGGCATGGTAGGCCATTGAAGAAGGTTTCAATCTGCTATTTGGAATTGTTTGAAATGTACTATAGACTATTTTCAAATTTTCAGTGTTAAGATTATAATAGTTTTCTTTTTTTAAAGGGCTTGATGATAATACTATTATGTTCTTTATTTTATTTTATAATATATTTTGGCTAAAAACAAGAAAACAAATACAGAAATTATACTACATATTTTGCATTTATACGTTAAAACATAATTTAAGAACCAGAAGTGGGAAACGTGAGTTATTGTGGTATTAAAGTTGCATCGGCATTCATGGAGTCATGAACCTTCCTCCTTCAACTGTATTTAGTTTCTATCTATCTAATATTTATTAGTTTCTATCTATTTAATATTTTATTGACCTCTTGAATCATATACTAGCCTTTATCATCATCATCATACATATATTGACTATACGTGTATACAGCTTCATGACCAACAAGAATACACACAATTCGTATAATATATTTACACATGCATCAACATACGTCCAGATAATGGTTGATGATATCATGATGATGCTAATGGTCATAAAAGAGAAAAACAAAAAAAAAAACAGAAAAGAGGTATTCAACAGAACTACAAATGTACACATTTCAATGAGGCTCCTTGGTGCAATTACCCTCACTTATTAAACACACCCAACTTGGAACTCACACATCATTCTCTTCATTACTTTTCTTTTCCATTTTTTATGCCCTTTATTTTCTTTCTTTCAAACTCTTTTTATTTTCTTTTCATGTTAGTATATTACCTTCGAAAGAAAACTTACAAACTAATAATGTTAGTTGTCTACTCCTACTTTTATTTCTAACTACCCGCTTTTTTAGATAACTAATCATGTGATGGAAAACAAATAAGACATTCTTAGAGAATTCAGAACTCAAATTCATCCAAAACAAAACAAATTTATGACTCAATCTACCTTTCAGTGTACTTGATAAATCTTGATTGCACCAAAATCAAGTGTAAAAATATATTTCGTTACCACTGTTTAGATTAGATATGAGTACTAAGATGGGTTATAAATGCAAAATAAATCCTTATGGAGTAAGCAAATACGAAGGTGGACATAATATTTGTGCCATGCAAAATAATCCAAAAAATTAAATCCTAATGTAATTGAATACTACTTATATTTTTGTCAACGAATATCAACGATATTTATTTTGGTATATCTAACTCATTTACTCTGCCTACTATTCTACATGAACCGGTGGAGATAATAACTCCCCTTGGCCCTTGGGTGACTCATCTTATATATATACGACTTTCACGAACTGTTCATCTATCTGATCATTGTTTCTCTAAACCAAAAACAAAGTGAGAGATCCTTATTCGTAAGTATAATGTTTTGTCAACAGGATGGAACTCCCTGTTCCAAAAAGAGGGATCAGATGAAAGTCTATGGAGAATCTTTTCATGGTTCCTTCAAGCGGAGCAAACAAGGAGATCAAACACTGGACAAACTTGAGAAGAACACTACTCTCCTCTTCTATCAAAGATCAAAGTCAGAGAGCGCCACGTTGTTCAAGCCTGATGTTCAACAACTTCACCTAGACGCTAAGGTATATTATGCGTGAATCAAAACATACATGTAACTATGTAAGAAGGATATGTACAAAAACATGAACTAAAACATGTTTCAATTCTATTTTTTCAGGCACAGTCAGAGACATCTGAAGATCATAGGGCATACCTAGACCTTGAGCTGAACCTTTCTTCGTCATCAAGTTCGACTGTAAAAACAATCATGAAGAAAGCTGAATGTTCAAAAGGTGGAACTTTGATCAAGACCCCAAGTAAGAAGGAGATATCAGGAGACATAGGGCTAAGTCGATCTCCGTCGTGGCTAGCGTTTGAAGGTGATGATGATATTCAGAAGAATAAAGAGATGGTAACAACGGTGTGCATGAAGTGTCACATGCTGGTTATGATCTGCAAATCAACTCTTGTGTGTCCCAACTGCAAGTTTATGCACCCTGATGATCATAACTCCACAAAACAGTTTAAGCCTTTGAGTTTGTTTAACCTCTTATGCTAAAGATTGCTTTGTAGGGTATGGTTGGTTCGAGTTAAAAGGGTCCAAGAATGTGAAACTAGATATGTATGAGTTATGTATATACAAGAACTGATAGTTTTACATTTATATGAATGGGTCGGTATGATTGTTCTGCTTTCCACTTTCTTCATGGTTATTTCTTCTCAGGCCTCAGTGATCTCTCCACTTGGAATCAGTGTTCAAATTTGTTACCACCAAGAGAAAATGAACCACTAAATAGCACCAACAGTTACCACAAGATACAAATATAGGGAGAACTATAGATTCAACGCTTTTGATGCAAAGTTTATCAATGTTTTCTAAAGAAAACTAATGGATTAGAAACAGATTCCGAATTAATTCTCTTGCCAACATTTGCAAGTTTTTGAAACACTAGCATAGTTACTTCATGTTGAGAAAACGAGCGATAGTTGATGCAAGAAGCAAATTGTTATGTGAATCGGTGAGCAAGCTTCCACAAAGAGTATGTATCTGAAAAAGTGAGAGAGAGATAGGGAACTGACTTTGTGAGGTAGACTTCAATCAAATGCATAGGGATCATCAGCATATGGGTTGAGAGAGCCTTCTGAAAACAAATCTCCAATATTTGCAGACCGAGTATGACCGAGTATGGCTGCTGCCTACGCTCCAAATAATATGCAATTAATTAAGAACACATTTTAGAAAGTAGAAACCTAGCAGCATTACAACAGCATCATCCATAACTTCTAAATGTTGGTTGGAGTCTTCCTAGCATTATACTTGGATTAGCCCTAAAAAGCTTGGCTAAGCGGCAGGAACGAAAAAGAAAAGCCTGAGATCCTATTGTTCTCACCTGTCAGATTATCTATTTTATTACTAAGGAAGATGAAGACGGAATTAAATAACTTACAGAAAACTATTGTGCGCTTTGTGTATATATAACTCACTGATTCAGTACTAATTTACTTGAGGGTTCGTTCAGCAAAAGTAGTGAATTTATATTTTACCTTGTTGATACTTTTGGGGGTCAATTTGGGTGTCAACCTAGTACTGCGTCTTTGTGGCTCCTGTTGCAAGAAAAATGTAAAGCTACCTGTCTTGAATATTATCCATATAGCAAGATGGAGAAGATTACCTCAAACAAGGCCGTATTTCTTGTTTTTCTCCGTTTGGTTACCCTTCCATTAGTCGTTTCAACATCATACTCACCATGAATTACCTGCCAAGTTGAACCACAAACCAAACGATGAAGTTGATATTGATGTAAAAATGCAAAGGTTAAAAAGTTTTTACCTTGCTATGGTGCTTTGGCTTTGGAATGCTCATTACGCTTCCTGTGTTTCTATTTTCAGCTTTCTTGAACATTCTCGACGCAGGTGTTTCTTTTGCCTTTACAATAGGAGAGTCCTGCATTAGATGCATGTGGAAGTGTTTATATAGTGTAGCCTTGACATAGCAGAAACGAACAAAAACGAAATAATATATTTAATTCTCTGCCTGTTCGTCATCATTGTCTGCCCTCACTCTTACACGCTCGCTTCTCTTGTTACCACCAAGACGAGAGTCTTTCGAAACTGAATAGTTCTACAAAATAATAAACATCATGTCAACCATTATATGCAAAGCTAACAATATCCAGTTACAGATACATGTTTTCCAGTTATTAACCTCTTTACGTTATTTTAAAGTGGATAGATAATAAGTAAGAAAATGAAGTCAACTCTAACCCTGTTTGAGTTTACTTCTTGCTCTTCAGGTGGATTATCACTCATCACCTTCCACTGTAATTGTACCAAAGCTCTTTGCCTCTCTTCCTGTAAGGTTAGGCCATTAGTTAAACCCATAAAGATTCCTCTTATAATGGATCTTAAGAAGCAATTACTTTTTTCCTTTGAAGATCTAATTCTTCTTGCAGCTTCTTGCAATCATCTTCATACTGACACTTGAATGCTTTCAACTGAGCATCATGCTCACTCTTGAGTGCTGTGACCCTCTGGATAAATAAAGAAACTATTTGAATACCAGAGGCTCTATACTCTTGCATCTGTCTGAACTACGAAGTTATATCTGTGGGTACCTCTTTCAATTCATTTTCAGCCTGAATCTGGTTTTGTCTCAGTTCCTGGTCATACTTGGCTTTAAGATTGAGCTCCTTACTCTCATGTTCCTCCCGAATACTGAGAATCTGGGGGGGGGGGGGGGGGGGAAATGCAGGTTTTTATCAGCTCACTTGCAATATAATTCAAGCTTGGCTTGATATGCTGGCAGAAATAAACTTCCAAACAGATAATGCAAACAATAGGAACTTGATTTCAGATATCTGCATTTCAGATATTGATTTCATGATTGGTCATAACCATCAGATTTCTTTGGAATCTAATAACACTCATTGATAACTAACATGAACAATGCATGGAATCAGTAACAGGATAAGATGTGGCCAGAAAGTTCAAAAATTATATCCAATATATGAAAAATCAACATGATCCGTTAAATAAAATATGACGTGCATACCAGAGAAGCATGTTCCTCTTGAATGGTCAGCAGTTGTCTTTTTGATTCTTCTTTGCAATCTGAGAGTTCTTTCTCATATTTCGTGGACAAATCTTTCATAATCTTTTCAGCCTGAAGTTAGAACCACAAAAAACATCACCGAGACATCATCAATTTCTCAGTAGACTGCAACAAAAGATAATGGAGAGATCAAATTTTCTGAAAAGGTACTCATATTACCTTATCCTTTTCAGCAATAATAATTTCCTGCTTCTCCACGTCATACTTCTTCCTGATATCATTAATGGCCTAAAGAGAAGATGGAGAGATCAAATTCAGATAAGGGTCGTTAGCAAATCCTCATGATACTACTTTTGCTAATACATGGAAACATTACTCCAAATATACCTGATCATTCCTCTGTGACAATTCTTTCAAGTGCCTTGACAGTTCCAACTGTTTACTTTCTAGCATCAGATCATGCTGCTTCTTTGCTTCTGCAAGCTTAGTTTCAGCAGTTACCAGTAGCTCTTTGTCCTGCAATGGGATTCAAATTTGATGAGTACAAAACGGGTGGATTAAAAACCTTAAAGCCATGTTCGAGATTAAATTTTTAGACCTTAATGATTTGTTGGTTTAACATCTTCTCGTTTTCATTGCACTGGAGAATAAGATGCCCTTTCTCCTCTATGATGGTTTGGAGCTGGTTCACCTCTTTTGCCAATAAATCCGCCTGCAGCTGATGGCTCTCACTCTCTTTCTGCAAGGTCTCTAATTCCTCAACTTGTCTCTGTGCATCTGCCTGCAGTTTCTCGTATTTCTCTTTGCTTTCCATCTCTAATGATGAAAGCTTTAATGACACTTCTTGCTGCAAGATATATAAGAAACAATTTAGCTTTGCGAGCATGCAACAGATATAGTGCATGGGGATAGAAAATAACTTTTATACCTTCTTATCTTCTGATGTCCTAACACTTTCCAGTAAAGTATCCATTTCCTCTTTCAGCTCCGAAATCACTGACTCTGTTTCAGCATTCTTTGCAATTAGTTCTTTCGCCTCAGACTCCAGTTTATCAATGGTCTGGCTTGCAGAGCAGCGGACCCCAGAGAGTTGAGATATTAAAGACTCCTTATCCTTCTGGAGCTCAATTATTTTTCCATTTAGTACATTGCCTGCTGATTCCAGAGCGTCTTTTTGGGCAGTTACGCTGAATAACTCGCCCTGGAGTTTATCAAATGATCTTTGAGCACGATCAGATGCAAGATCTTTGTCTTTTTGCAGCAACATAATGTGCGTATCATATACGCCACTTAGCTTATCAAACTGTTCCGTGAAGGTCAAATTCTTGTTATCCAATTCAGTCAACTCAGCCGCCAAGTAGTGGACAAATTCATCAAGCTTCTTAACTTCCTGCTCCGAGCTAGCCAGTTTTTTAAACATTTCATCTGCACTCAGCTGAACACTCGTCTTTTCTCTCTCCAACCTCTCCTGGATACTAACAAGGTGTTTGACCTCGTCTTCTTTTGTTGTTAACCCAAGATGTACCTTTTCCAGTTGGGAGTTTAAGTTTTCAATGTTGGTTTTTGTGTCGGCTACAGTTGCTTCCAACTTCGTTATCACAGCATCTGCCATAGAGGAAGCACTCAATAAACATTTGCTTTAGATCATGAACGTATTTCAGAAACATTGGTTTTTCTCATCTACTTTGCTGTGTGACCACATATTTAAGCTCTTCAAATCGTAATCTAGAGTCAAAACTATTTCAACCATCATTGTGAATCGTAGTCTTTGATATATACCTTTGTTCTCTACGAGAGAAGCAGCTCTGCATTGTTCATTTTGATAGAACATTTCCTTCTGTTCTTTCTCGAGTTTGAGCTCCTCCAATTCCTTAACTCCTGCGTTTTCGAGTCAATAGCGTTACGAACTTGGATAGCAATTGGTTTTCAGGCCATTAACTAGAATAATGTAACAACTTACTGCTTGTGATGTTTTCTTTAGCAGCATCTAAACTTAAAGCCATGTCTCGCATTTGCTGGTTTAAAGAGTCTATTGCTTCTGAACTAGTATTGAATTTGCTCTCGAATAAACCTTTATCCTTCTCAGCTGCAGATGCAATTTAGGAAACAAATAAAGTCACAAATCATAAGATCAGATGACTGTATGGTAATTGATTCTTACCATCCTGAACTTGGGAAGCCAAATGCTGCAGAGTCTCAGTAAGCTGATCACACAGAGTCTTTGTAGAAGAGAATTTAGACTCCAATCCTCTCCAAAGCTTGTCATCTTCCTTTCGCCTAACTCTGAGCTTAGCATTCTCATTAAAAGCGTTCTGAAGTTTCTCCTCTAAGGCATAGACATGCTCCATTGACTTTTTCAGCTTCGAATTCTATACCATGGAAGAGCAAAATTTCTTTCAAATTTAGGCGAAACATCTCTCGGTCATTTACTAAGCAGAACAAAGCAAGAGCTCGAACCTCCCGATCACAATACATAGATTCATAACCACAAACCTAGCAATCGAATCTAAGTTCGTAAACAAAAGCAATGTATGAAGAAATCCAAAATACCGCCAATTCGAGATCCGTTCTCATAGAAGCCTGCTCCTTCACCAGTTTCTCTGTTAAACAGAAGTCAAAAAGTCGCGAATCATCATAACAATACGAGTTGACTCAGTTGAGAGAGATTGAACGAAGAAAACAACAACAGAAACCTGCAGTGAGTTTCAAATTCGAGAAATTCCCGGAGGAGACGGAATCCTGAGGCGGACGACCGGAGAAGGAGAACGTCTTCGCCGATCCAGAAAACGATCGGAGTTGATCTAAGCTCTTCATCGCCGGAAACCCTAACTTCTGCATCTCGAAGATTGAAAAATGACGGAATCAATCAAATCGCTCTTGCTCTCTCGCTCTCTCTCTAACTGTCAAATTTTTATGCGCGCTCTCGAATTGTGTGAGAACTAATCTGAAATGAAGTTGAGCGCCAAATACGTCGGTGGTGTTTTTATACCGGAGAAGTCGATTTATCCTCCCAACGGTATGCTGACGTCAGAGACTCAAAATGTCGCAGGAGCCAGGTGGCGAGATCAACGGCTATGATTGAGTATACGCAGCACAAACAAACAAAGAAGTGAAAATGGAACATTTACAATCGATGAGCATCTAGCTATATATACATTTTGATTTCGATGTACTTTTTTTTTCTAATTTGACAAGTTTTATTTTGCCTTTCTGAGCTTAAGAATTCAAACTTTCCGAATATTTTGCGAATTTTTGAACGTAAATCATTGGAGAACAGAATCCGAGAAAATGATGCATAGATTTTGCAGAATAGAGAATCACACATGGTGACAAACTGATAAATGGCGAAGAAGTATTTAGATGGTTCAAATTTTCTTATTAAAATGAAATTATTGTACAAAGACTAATTAGATAGACAGAGGGTTTAGTTTGGAGCTTAGCAAAGCATATGTTAAGTTAATCAAAGTCACTAACAACCTCTTACCTGATTAATTAACGACTTAATCACTCATCCATCATTCAATATAAACATTTGCGTGCATAAGTTAACATTTAGTGAATGTGTTCGTGCATAAGTTATGTTTGCATTGTGTATATGAGTTTATGTTTGACTTAGGAGTAAAGATTTGGCAGCTTAAGTGAGGTTTAATTTAATCATAAAGCAAACAATCTACCTAGCAAAACACATAGTCGAAAGAGAAAGAAACACTCGCAAGTCGCAACCAACAAAGAGGAAACACAATACTATCGAGGGAGAGAAGTCAAACCTTAGACGAACTGTTACATATGAGCTCAGCACTTTTACTCTTTGAATCAACGTTTCTGGATTCACTTGGAAAATAAATGAAAACATCCACAAAAACCCCAAGCTTTGGATGGCATCGAATTATAAATCTCATCATATTCGAAAGTTCGAAACTATCATATTTGTAGAAATGAGTCAAGCTTGCATCACTATACTGAAGCAACAATATCTCTTGAAAGTAGTAGTGAGACTAACAGCTTCAGATGCAAAACTCTGAGCTTTATTAGCTCCATGGCAAAAGATTTGGAGAATAACAACTATGATAAACAAAAATCAACAATGCAATCTAAAACCATGAGATGCACCCATTAAATACGAGATCAGTGACCAAATTATACGAAACAATTCTCAAAACCAGGATATAAAATTTAAGCAATTCACTAGCATTCTCCACAAAAAAACCTACCAATACAATTAAAAATCCAGAAACGACGAAAAGGGATGATTCAAATTCAATTCCATATCTCACTAAAGGAGTTCACATTACAAACATCAGCAGCTCAAACCCAGAAAACCCTAACCAAAAAACAACATCATTGACCAATTAAACCTCGTCTTCATGGAGAAGCATATTGGGGATTCCTTTGTTAACCGGAAATTTGCGTCCAGTCTCGGGGCAAACAAGAGCGCCTTCCTCAAGGTGGAGCTCGAGCAATGCGTGGTGGAGTTTCTTAAGGAAGGACTCATCTGAATCCACCACCGTCGCATCCGGTGAATCCTCTGGTAGCTCGGCGTATCCCATAGAACGTGCACCTTCCACTAGAGCTTTCCACTCGATCTTCGCGAACATGTGCTTGAGAAAATCAGGATTGAAATCGACTTCTTTCTCAATCACCTTCCCAGCTTCGATCAGTAGAGGAAATCCATTAGCGACTCCTTTGATATTGCAAGAAAGCATGTTGTGCGTTATTAGCCTCATCTCTCTTGCTCTCTGGTTAACCTAGAAAAAAGCAAGACGAAGAAGTGATGAAGAAGAAGCTTATGCGGCTGAGGGTTTTTATTTTACTGCGTTTGATTAATCGTAGCCGTTCATCATGCCACCTGGCTACAGCGACATTATGAGTCTATGACGTCATCATACCGCGTAAGATACACGCGCGTAGAGTATATTTTCTACCAAATAGCCGTTAGCAGAATGAATCGACTTCTCCGGTATAAAAGCACCGACGTGTTTGGCGCTTAACTTTATTTCAGATTAATTCTCACACAATTCGAGAACGCGCATAAGAAATTGTCAGTTAGAGAGAGCGAGAGAGCAAGAGCGATTTGATCGATTCCGTCATTTTTCAATCTCAGAGATGCAGAAGTTAGGGTTTCCGGCGATGAAGAGCTTAGATCAACTACGATCGTTGTCTGGATCGGCGAAGACGTTCTCCTTCTCCGGTCGTCCGCCTCAGGATTCCGTATCCTCCGGGAATTTCTCGAATTTGAAACTCACTGCAGGTTTTTGTTGTTGTTTTCTTCGTTCGACCTCTCTCAACTGAGTCAACTCGTATTGTTATGATGATTCGCCACTTTTTGGCGTCTGTTTAACAGAGAAACTGGTGAAGGATCAAGCTTCTATGAGAACGGATCTCGAATTGGCGGTAATTTGAAAGCTATTTTGTTTTCTTCATGCATTCCTTGTGTTTACAAACTTAGATTCCATGGATGTGCTTATGAGGTATCTTCATACATTGTTTGCGTTTATAAACTTAGATTGATTGCTAGGTTTGTGTTTGCGATGATAATTTTAATTCTCTTTGTACATTTTTTATTGGAAATTTCATTGTGATCGGTAGGTTCGAGCTCGTGCTTTGTTTTGCTTAGTAAATGTCCGAGACATGTTTCGCCTAAATTTGAAAGAAATTTTGTTCTTCCATGTTATAGAATTCGAAGCTCAAAAAGTCAATGGAGCATGTCTATGCCTTAGAGGAGAAACTTCAGAACGCTTTTAATGAGAATGCTAAGCTCAGAGTTAGGCAGAAGGAAGATGACAAGCTTTGGAGAGGATTGGAGTCTAAATTCTCTTCTACAAAAACTCTGTGTGATCAGCTTACTGAGACTCTGCAGCATTTGGCTTCCCAAGTTCAGGATGGTAAGAATCAATTACCATACAGTCATCTGATCTTATGATTTGTGACTTTATTTGTTTCCTAAATTGCATCTGCAGCTGAGAAGGATAAAGGTTTATTCGAGAGCAAATTCAATACTAGTTCAGAAGCAATAGACTCTTTAAACCAGCAAATGCGAGACATGGCTTTAAGATTAGATGCTGCTAAAGAAAACATCACAAGCAGTAAGTTGTTGCATTATTCTACTTAATGACCTGAAAACCAATTGCTATCCAAGTTTGTAACGCTATTGACTCGAAAACGCAGGAGTTAAGGAATTGGAGGAGCTCAAATTCGAGAAACAACAGAAGGAAATGTTCTATCAAAATGAACAATGCAGAGCTGCTTCTCACATAGAGAACAAAGGTATATATCAAAGACTACGATTCACAATGCAGTAAAATAAATGATGGTTGAAATAGTCTTGACTCTAGACTACGATTTGAAGAGCTTAAATATGTGGTCACACAGCAAAGTAGATGAGAAAAAGCAATGTTTCTGAAATACGTTCATGATCTAAAGCAAATGTTTATTGAGTGCTTCCTCAATGGCAGATGCTGTGATAACGAAGTTGGAAGCAACTGCAGCCGACACAAAAATCAACATTGAAAACTTAAACTCCCAACTGGAAAAGGTACATCTTAGGTTAACAACAAAAGAAGACGAGGTCAAACACCTTGTTAGTATCCAGGAGAGGTTGGAGAGAGAAAAGACGAGTGTTCAGCTGAGTGCAGATGAACTGTTTAAAAAACTGGCTAGCTCGGAGCAGGAAGTTAAGAAGCTTGATGAATTTGTCCACTACTTGGCGGCTGAGTTGACTGAATTGGATAACAAGAATTTGACCTTCACGGAACAGTTTGATAAGCTAAGTGGCGTATATGATACGCACATTATGCTGCTGCAAAAAGACAAAGATCTTGCATCTGATCGTGCTCAAAGATCATCTGATAAACTCCAGGGCGAGTTATTCAGCGTAACTGCCCAAAAAGACGCTCTGGAATCAACAGGCAATGAACTAAATGGAAAAATAGTTGAGCTCCAGAAGGATAAGGAGTCTTTAATATCTGAACTCTCTGGGGTCCGCTGCTCTGCAAGCCAGACCATTGATAAACTGGAGTCTGAGGCGAAAGAACTAGTTGCAAAGAATGCTGAAACAGAGTCAGTGATTTCGGAGCTGAAAGAGGAAATGGATACTTTACTGGAAAGTGTTAGGACATCAGAAGATAAGAAGGTATAAAAGTTATTTTCTATCCCCATGCACTATATCTGTTGCATGCTCGCAAAGCTAAATTGTTTCTTATATATCTTGCAGCAAGAAGTGTCATTAAAGCTTTCATCATTAGAGATGGAAAGCAAAGAGAAATACGAGAAACTGCAGGCAGATGCACAGAGACAAGTTGAGGAATTAGAGACCTTGCAGAAAGAGAGTGAGAGCCATCAGCTACAGGCGGATTTATTGGCAAAAGAGGTGAACCAGCTCCAAACCATCATAGAGGGGAAAGGGCATATTATTCTCCAGTGCAATGAAAACGAGAAGAAGTTAAACCAACAAATCATTAAGGTCTAAAAATTTAATCTAGGACATGGCTTTAAGGTTTTTAATCCACCCGTTTAGTACTCATCAAATTTGAATCCCATTGCAGGACAAGGAGCTACTGGAAACTGCTGAAACTAAGCTTGTAGAAGCAAAGAAGAAACATGATCTGATGCTAGAAAGTAAACAGTTGGAACTATCAAGGCACTTGAAAGAATTGTCACAGAGGAATGATCAGGTATATTTGGAGTAATGTTTCCACTTTCCATATATTAGCAAAAATAGTATCATGAGGATTTGCTAACGACCCTTATCTGAATTTGATCTCTCCATTTTCTTTTAGGCCATTAATGATATCAGGAGGAAGTATGACGTGGAGAAGCAAGAAATTATTACTGCTGAAAAGGATAAGGTATATGAGTACAGCATCTTTTGTTGCAGTCTACTGAGCAATTGATGATGTCTCGGTGATGTTTTTTTGTGGTTCTAATTTCAGGCTGAAAAGATTATCAAAGAGTTGTCCACGAAATATGAGAAAGAACTCTCAAATTCTAAAGAAGAATCAAAGGGAAAACTGCTGACCATTCAAGAGGAACATGCTTCTCTGGTATGAACTTATCTTTTATTTAACAGATCATTTTGATTTTTCATATATTGGAAGTCATTTATGAACTTTCTGGCCACGTCTTATCCTGTTAGTGGTTTCGTACATTGTTCTTGTTAGCTATAAATGGGTGTTATTAGATTCCAAAGAAACCTGATGGTTCTGACCATCACAAATTATGAAGGTGCATAGTTTGGAGTTCTTAAGCTTACTAACGGAAAATGCAGATATCTGAAATCAAGTTCCTATTTTATTGTATGCATTATCTGTTTGGAAGTTTATTTCTGACAGCATGTCAAGCCAAGCTTGAATTATATTGCAAATAAGCTGATTAAAGCTACATGTTTCCCAGATTCTCAGTATTCGGGAGGAACATGAGAGTAAGGAGCTCAATCTCAAAGCCAAATATGACCAGGAACTGAGACAAAACCAGATTAAGGCTGAAAATGAACTGAAAGAGGTACCCACAGATATAACTTCATAGTTCAGACTGATGCAAGACTATAGAGCCTCTGGTATTCAAATAGTTTTTATATTTATCCAGAGGATAACAGCACTCAAGAGTGAGCAGGATGCTCAATTGAAAGCATTCAAGTGTCAGTATGAAGATGATTGCAAGAAGCTGCAAGAAGAATTAGATCTTCAAAGGAAAAAAGTAAGTGCTTCTTAAGATCCATTATAAGATGAATTTTAAGGTCCATTGTAAGATGAATGTTTAGGGGTTTAACTAATGAGGCTATCCTGACAGGAAGAGAGGCAAAGAGCTTTGGTGCAGTTACAGTGGAAGGTGATGAGTGATAATCCACCTGAAGAGCAAGAAGTAAACTCAAACAGGGTTAGGGTTTACTTCATATTCTTACTTATCATAATCTATCTACTTTAAGATATGTGCTTAATATAACATAAACAGGGTAATAACTGGAAAACATGTATCTGTAACTGGATATTGTTAGCTTTGCATCTTATGGTTGACATGATGTTTATTATTTTGTAGAACTATTCAGTTTCAAAAGATTCTCGTCTTGGTGGTAGCAAAAGAAGCGAGTACAAAAGAGCGAGGGCAAACAATGATGACGAACAGGCAGAGAATCAAATACAGTTATTTTGTTCGTTTCTGCTATGTCAAGGCGACACATCTAAACACTTCTCATGGATCAAATGCAGGAGTCTCCTTTTGTAAAGGAAAAAGAAACACCTGCGTCGAGAATGTTCAAGAAAGCTGAAAATGTAAACACAGGAAGCATAATGAGCATTCCAAAGCCAAAGCAGCATAACAAGGTAATCATTTAAACCTTTGCATTTTTACATGCAAAATCAACTTCATCGTTTGGCTTGTTGTTCAACTTGGCAGGTAACTCCTCGTGAGTATGACGTTGAAACGAATAATGGAAGAGTAACCAAACGGAGAAAAACAAGAAATACAGCCTTGTTTGAGGTAATCTTCTCCATCCTGCTATATGGATGAGATACTCAAGAAAAGGTAGCTTTATATTATTTTTGCAACAGGAGCCACAAAAACGCAGGACTAGGTTGACACCCAAATTGACCCCCAAAAGTATCAACAAGGTAAACTATAAATCCACTGCTTTTGCTGAACAAACGCTCAAGTAAACTAGTACTGAAGCAGAGAGTAAAAAAAAGTAGATTTGATGATAGGAAAAACATTACAAGTTATGGATGATGCTGTTGTAATGTTGCTAGGTTTATAAATTGTGTTCTGAGTTAATTGCATATTATTTGGAGCGCAGGGAGCAGCCATGTCGGGTCATCCTCGGTCTGCAAATATTGGAGATTTGTTTTCAGAAGGCTCTCTCAACCCATATGCTGATGACCCCTATGCATTTGATTGAAGTCTACCTTGCAAAGTCAGTTCCCGATCTCCCTCACTTTCAGAGATACATACTCTTTGTGAAATCTTGCTCACTGATTCACATAACTATGCTAGTATTTTTCAAAAACTTTTGAATGTTGGCAAGAGAATTCATCCGGAATCTGTTTCTAATCCATTAGTTTTCTTCAGAAAACGTTGATCAAAAACGTTGAATCTATTGTCATATTTTTAGTTGTCCCTATAACTGTGTCTTGTTGGTGCTATTATCGATAACAAATTTGATCCTGATGTTAACGATTTGCTGTTGAATGATTGGCATTACAGAACACTGAATAGATCATGAAGCCTGCGAAGAATCACCATGAAGACAGTGGAAACAGTATAATGATAAGCCATTCATTCATGTAAGCATATAATAGAACTATCAGTACTTGTATATACATAACTCATACATAATCACATAGCCTTGATCTAAAGTTGTGTTTTTATCAAATAATTAGTTGGGCTCATACATGATGTGTACATCACTAGTTGCCTATGAAGCCTAGGTTAGAGGAACACATCACGGAGGATAGACAAGGAAATTTATTTGTTTAGGCAACAAATTGTTTGTTTTAGGCAAGCAATCAAATAAAACAAGGAAAGGTAGCTTAGCTTATTGATGTGTCTAATTAAACAAACTTAATTAAGGGTCAAAAGTCATGAAATGTGTGCGAATCATATTAAATGAACCAACAGTAAACGCGTCCAAGCCTTTGACCCTTTCCACTTTCTTGTCCCTTTCGTTGATACTTTTAGATTCTGGTAATGGGAAGAGACCTGATATTTTTATATTTTTACTCAATTTAGTCCTATAAAATCTTAAAAACTTTAGTTGTAAACCCAAAAGATAATTCTAACGCAAACGTTAAGCCATGAAATCTAAAACGGATAAAGTCATAAACCAGTTGATATCATATGTTTTTTCTCGGAAACAGCTAGTTTCATGCATTAATTTGCGTCAAAACGTAACAGACATTTACTTTGTACCTTTTTCTGTTTTAATTCTTCAACTTTTGGATATTTGTTTAATGTGTTTCTAATAAACAATTACGTGTCAAGAGTTTCTTTATTTTGTTTTGATGAAAAGAGTTTTATTTTTGCTTAGGGATATAACATGATTTAAAAAATAAGGAAATTACATATGAAATTTTTATATAGTTTCGCACATTTCGGATGTCGGAATAGTGAAAACGCATACAAAAAAATTGGGATTGTTGTTAAGGAGATGACATAAATGAAAAGGAAGAGGAAGTCAATATGACAAATAGCAAAGGAGACTAAATTAAAATGGCAGCTTTTTTATTTTCTTTGACCATATCACACTCTTTGCTCCATCCCTTTCTCCTTTCTTTCCTAATTTCATTTATATTTATATTAATCTTCACCCTTATTTTTTGACTTCTCTTACTTTTGTCACCTCGTATTCTTATTGTATGTCTACACCCTCATTTTACTGTAAAGCAAAACAATATGTATATACTTACAAATCAATCACCAAAACCAAAGATACTTTAATGCTTAAGCAAGTATTTTTTCACTAAAATTAAACATTGATTTGATCTTTTAAATAAATAATGGACGCCAAGAATGAAGTAATTGGTCATGACTTAAAACATTCTATAATATGGGGCGTAAAGAAAAGATTTAATATAAATGAAGCACGCCAATGCAATGTCAAAAAAATACAGATATCTTCATTTTATTTTGTTTCCCTTCATTGAATATATAAAAAAATTCGCGTAGGAAAAAGACATTAACGAAAGGAGAGCGAAGACTTCGTCGCAGAAGACTTTTGTGGAATTTATCGTATTGCTGCTAACCTCCGACGATTGAAACAAAATTAGGGTTTATTTCCAAGTAAAATCCCCTTTTTATTCTATTTGCTTCATCCTTTTTTTTCAATCTTCGAGCTGCTTAACGAAGATTTTGCCTTTTCTTCGAGGTTTTGATTTTGCTTCATGAATTTTGCAGATTGTTTGTTGAAAAGAATAATAAATCTGCGGAAGATTGAATTAGGTTGAAAAATCGAAGAAATTTCTTCGATTCAAATGGGAAAACTTTGTTGCTTTGCTTCCGCTTCTGAGGTAAAAGATTTTTCACTATTTTCTCATCTTTTTTTTGTGGTTTTAGTATTTTTCTGGGATTTTTTTATTTAAATATTCGTTTAATTCTGTTGGAGTGAATCATGAATATCATCAAATCTTTGGCTTTTGTTAATTATATTTTTTCCCATGCTTTAGATTGAATTTTGTTAAAATTGTTTGTCCTGGATCGGAGATGAATACAATAGGTCTTTATTTCCTTTCTTCTTGAAAGGATTGTGTTACTTTGATTGTGAAAAAAACTTGTTTTGTCTAATATAAGCGATGTTAAAAGTGAAAGATTTGAGCTAAGAAGTAGTGAAAGATTTGGGCTTGATGTGTATTTGTTTTATTGGTTATGGTTTAAGGTTGTGGGAGGACAATCATCATCTAAATCAGGTAAAGGAAGAAATAACGAAGGAGTGATCAAGTATGGCTTTAGTCTAGTTAAAGGCAAAGCTAACCATCCAATGGAAGATTATCATGTTGCTAACTTCATCAAAATCCAAGACCATGAATTGGGGATCTTTGCAATTTATGATGGTCATATGGGTGATAGTGTTCCTGCTTACTTGCAGAAGCACCTCTTCTCCAATATCCTCAAGGAGGTAAAATGATTTATGTTTTTGTATCCAAACGAAGTCGTGTGGTGAAATGGTTCAATGGTTTATGAAAATTGTGTTCATATACTAATGATATTCGTTTGTTCAGGGAGAGTTCTGGACTGATCCACGAAGGTCTATTGCAAAATCTTATGAGAAGACAGACCAGGCGATTCTATCAAATAGTTCTGACTTGGGTCGTGGTGGGTCTACAGCTGTGACAGCTATATTGATTAATGGGAGGAAGCTATGGATAGCTAATGTTGGCGATTCACGAGCGGTTCTTTCTAAACGAGGTACAACAGAGCAGATGAGTACTGATCATGAGCCTCGTGCTGAAAGGTCAAGCATTGAAGATAGAGGTGGATTTGTATCCAATCTACCAGGTAAAAAGAACTAATTCGATACAAATATCTTTAATCATTCATTTGATTATATGGAATGATGAAGGATTCTGTGGTTTGTGATATTAATAGGTGATGTTCCTAGGGTTAATGGTCAATTAGCTGTGTCTCGTGCCTTTGGAGATAAGGGACTTAAGACACATCTGAGCTCAGAACCTGACATAAGAGATGCTATTGTAGATAGCCAGACAGATGTTCTTCTGTTGGCTAGTGATGGCATTTGGAAGGTAATGGAAACTTATTAATCTCTTTGTTAAGTGAGTGTTTTGAGAGACCATGTTTGTTGATATTGTTGAGAAATGATGTATATAAACAGGTGATGACAAATGAAGAAGCAATGGAGATAGCAAGAAGGGTGAAAGATCCACAGAAAGCAGCAAAGGAATTAACAGCTGAAGCATTGAGAAGAGAGAGCAAAGACGACATATCTTGTGTCGTAGTCAGATTCAGATAACAAACTCTGAAAAAAGAGGGATGGATATATATACAAGGGAGGGAGATGATGGTTCTTAATATAATAAACCCGCATTTTCAAAATCAAAGATTCATCAGGACACAGAAAAAAGATTGCTTTCACTGGATTTCGATTCTGATGATTTTGGTGACTTGGTCTTAAGTTTCGATATCTGAGAAAGATTCTTGCTACTGCTATAGCTTTATGTGCGTTCGTTTTGTGTAAATTGTGTGTTTTTAAAGACGAGGAGAAAATGAACAAAAAAAAGGGAAAAAGAGGAGAATGAGTTGGTGGGTGAGTATGGTGAATGATGGGGATTGTGTTATTATTATTATTGGTTGATTTGTTATTTTAATCGTATGGATATAAATATTAGGATATTTTGCAATATGTTATAAAGTACTTTTGGTGTTAACCAAGCATTTGCTATTTGTATGAGATTTATATTTACATTACTAAACAAAATAAACAAAAAGTTATCCACACCTTATCATTGTTGTAGGTAACTGTCATTATCCTTCAAATGAGCAAATTTATAACTTGGTTTGTGCTTCTAAATTAGAAGCAACGTCTTACAAAAAATTTGAAAAGGTTTTGTGTGGTGCGTATAGAATTTGTAAAAGATTTACGTTTTTGAGTAAAATTGTATGTTCTAACATTTGAGTACTAAATGTAAGCATGAACTTATAAGTACTTAGGTTTGTCAAATTTTTGAGCTAATTTTGAAACGATGATAATTACTCGTAATATTGTGATAAACATCGTAATATTGTGATAAACAACAAAACTTAAAATTGCACTGTGTCTCAATATAAACCAACAAAGAAACAAACTAAGCGTAAAAACAGATTCCAACAATCATCATAAGAAAGTTGAAAGATACGCAGTTTTGTGTTTGTTCAAAGTCAAAGTTCTGAAAACCATCATCAACAAAGACATTAAATTAAAAATTACATATTCATAAGTAACGACGCTTACGGTCTTCAGATTACGATTCCGTAGACATCAAGAGTCGTTTCTCTTCTCACAAAGGATTCTCAGCACTCTCAATTCTGCAATGTAACAGTATTTTCATGAGTCAATGCAAAATGGAAAAAATAATCTTTCAAGTAACTTAAATTTTTACAAAACTTGCTTTTAATACCTCATCTTGAGGCTCATCTCCACCTTTGGTTCGCTCATCTAAGTAGAAGAAAACAAACAAAAAAAGTGGAGTGTAAGCTGCAGATTCAAAGTTATTCAAACACGAAAAAGCTTTGGAAGAGAAACAATAATTTAGTATGCTAATGGTTTCTGACTTGCAAGAATTCAAAAGACTCATTTGATTCCAAGGAAACTATCTATCATCAGAGGTTACCTCCTTCCTCATTGAGGTCTGAAGTCCACAAGGTGAGATTGTCTCTGAGAAGCTGCATTATAAGAGTACTGTCCTTGTATGATTCCTCGTTGAGGCTGTCAAGTTCAGCAATTGCATCATCGAATGCTTGCTTAGCCAATTGGCATGCACTGTACAACAAACAACACACAGTTTTCATATATTGTTAGAAAGTGACCAATCGATTCCTTCATACGTTCTCTTAAAAGAAACAAGCGAACAAAACAAACCTTTCAGGCGAGTTTAAGATCTCATAGTAGAAAACCGAAAAGTTCAACGCCAAGCCAAGTCTAACTGGATGTGTCGGTGCCAAACCATCCTCTGCAGCAGAAACAGCAGCCTACATTTCCAATACGAAAAAGGAAAGTCTCTTGTTAGATTCTTCATATAAGAAAGACACCAAACAAGAAAGAAACAAACATGATCAAAGGACCGACCTTATATGCGTCAAGAGACTGATCTGCAGCTTCTTTGCGTTCAGCACCAGAACTGAACTCAGCCAGATAACGAAAGTAATCTCCTTTCCTACATAGAAAGAAGATAAAACTTAAGGTCAGCACCAGAAGGACACCAAACAAAGAAGCAGAGGATGATGGTGACTCACATTTTGTAGAAGAAGACAGTTGACTCCACAGCGTTAGACGAAGGAATGAGATGCTTATCGATGACAGACAAGATGTCATTACAAACTTTAGCAAGCTCATCTTCAACCCTCTTTCGATAAGTCTTAAGCCTCTTGACATTTTCATCGTTTCCTTTGGACTCTTCCTTCTGCTCAATGGAAGATAGTATTCTCCATGAAGCTCTCCTTGCACCAATCACATTCTTGTACCCAACAGATACAAGGTTTCTCTCTTCCACTGTTAGCTCCACATCAAGCTGAGCAACTTTCTTCATCGCCTCAACCATTTCTACAACAACAACAAATATTTCAAAAGTATTCAGAATTACTGAAAGACATTAAAAAGGAAAAAAGTACAATCAGTACACAAAATCAAATCTTGACTTTTATCTAATGTGCAGAAAACAGTGGAAACATAGATCTACTTCATACTTAGCCATCTTTGTATATTCATAATAAACAAAAGAAGTAATCTTCAGAATAATCAACATAGGATCAAGAGTGATCAGAGTAACAAAACAACAATAAACAAGAAATTACTTTAAGGGCTAATCTAAATCTAGATCAATTAACATCCCAGAAAACCAAATCTATTGAGAACCAAAACGAAAATCATTCATTATTCGATCAGAGTTTTAGAAGCATTGACAAATTATTTTCCGATGGAGATCCAGAAAATTTTAAAAAAATACCATCGTATCTTTCGGTTTGCTCAGAGAGCTTGGCTAAGTAAACTTGCTTTTCCCTCTCATTCTCCATAGCTTTTTCTTCTTCTTCTTCTTCTTCTTCTTCTCTTTCTCTTTCTCTTTCTCTTTCTCTCTCTCTCTGAAGTTCTGAAACAATGGGTGCTTTCGTTTCGATTTGATTTTTTGAGATTAGTAGTAACCCTAGGATCCTCGATTGGTGGTGATTTATTGGCCGTTGGATCTACTTTGCTTAGTCAACAAACTCAGAAATTGATGTTTTGTAATTATAAAAGAAACCCTCTAAGCTTTCGTATTTACGTGAAAAGAACCTAAAACTTAACATTGTTGTTAATTAGACCCCATCAAATTCGAAGATTGGCTTGTCAAAACCGCAAAAGGCTAATTTAATGACGCTGACGTGACAAACGGAGAAAGACACGTCCTCTTGTCCAATATTTTACGATTTGTTTTTTTCTTTAATATAATACAAAATCTAAATCCAATTTATGTACACTGGACAGGTGCATACATACATTTTCATGTGAGAAAATCATAAAATTCAGTTTTTTTGTTGTTGTTGTTAGTTAATTATTGGCAGAATCACAAATGATTCATATGATTGGGTAGATGGAAAATGGTCCATAAAAAAACACACAGAGTGAAACTCACTGAATTTTTGTTTTCACTCTGAAGAAAAACTTTGGTTTTTCTGTCAATTACTCTATACATGGACCACTTCAAATTCTATATCCTGAGATACCTAAAACATGTTTTGATTGTTTTATAACATTTTCATCATTTTTTCTCCATATTGAGCTTCTGAGTTAGGTAGATCCACGAATTCTCCATGTTATCATCATCTATTTTCTTCATATCATCGCCTTTCTGTCTATTCAGAAAATCTCCAATAGCATCTTTCTCCACAACATTGGTTTTCACTAGATCTGCTACATCATCATTTTCTTCGCCTTTCGCTTCCTCAAACACTTCACTGTCAGTTCTTTTACTCTCGAGGTTCTGGTTCAAGTCCTTGGATTCAGAGTTACTTAGTAAAGATTCGTTAGCTATCACTGGTTGTTGTCCTAGAGTCTTGTAGTCAGATTGCAAGGAATAGAGCCGGTTCTTGCTTTGCGGTTCAAGAAGTGATCGCAGATACGTGGAGACTTCCTTGCAGGTTTCAAACTGTTGTCCATCAGGGCTTATATGATCAAAAAAGAAAGAGAAAGTTTCAGAATCATGAACTATAAGTGATAACAACTAGAATCCTAGAACGTGAAAGAACACAATAGCAGCCCCTTAAGTATCGCAAAACATGTTTGATTATGTCCAAGAAAATAGAACAAACAAAAGGGCCAATCAAAAGTATAGCAGTAGAAACTAAAACACCATCATATATACCAATCCTATTTCTGAATCCATAAAAGTAAATCTTTAATGCTACAAAGTGACTGCTAGTTACTATTTATAAGATTCCAAAGCCAATGTCAATTCCAAGCCTATCTCATAACCCAACTATAAACAGACACATTATATACAGAAGCAGTGAAGACAACTAAAGCAACAAATGTGTAGAAAACAGTGAAAACATAGCAGCAGAAACTTAAACACCATTCTATACCAAATGCGATTTCTGACTTCATAAAAGTAAATCTCCAATGCTATAAAGTGAGTGCTAGTTACTATTCTTTCTCTGTAACCTATAAGATTCCAAAGCCAATTCCAAGTCTATCTCATAATCCAACTAGAAAAATACACATGATCAACGGAACCAATGAAGGTAAACAGTACTATACCTTATGTATCTGTGACAAGCCAGCCACAGATTAACACCTTTCCTTTTGATGTAAATCATAAGTTTCCATCCTCTAGGCAAGTATCCTCCATAATCACAAGCATTCACAACTTTCTTCTTCTTCCCTATATTCACCCATTCACCACTAAGCTGTTCCAAGAAACCTAAGAGCTCTTCCTTTGTCTCCAACCCAACCGTGATCCTCCTCAGCTCCTCTCCATATGGATCCTCTAAATCATCATTAGCCAATGCAGAGACATCCACCATTGTACCTTCTCTGTTCTCCAAGTTCACTAACTCCTCCTTATTCAATGCAGTGTGATCCACCATTGTACCTTCTCTGTTCTCCAAGTTCACAAGCTCTTCTTTATCGTCCCTTTTGTATTTCATTTCTGACTGATTAAAGCTATCTCTATTCTTTGGAGGACGACCTCTCTTCCTCTTCCCTAAATTTGAATCCATGGAGATTCCTGAACCACTAAATCTAATCTCCGTTCCCAAATCGCTACTAGTTTTATCTACAGACGCATACATAGATTCTTCACCAGTTAAAGAAAAATCCAAAACCTCCGTTTCATCGCTAGGGTTTCGAATCTTCCTCGGCCGTCCTCGCCTCCTCTTGGTTTCATTCCCGGAGATTCCCTGAGTCAGAACGTTTTCAACGGAATTAAGATTCGGTTTCTGATAATAATTTCCGTTATAATGGATCGGGAAAGAAAACGGCGTCTGACCTTCGATTTCTTCTTCGTGTTCGTCTTCTTCTTCCGCTTTTCCCTGAATCGAATCGACAGCGAACAGAGATCTGAGAAGCGATGCGACTTGCGATTGCTCTTGACGAGAGGATTCGTTTCTTTGACGTTGCGGCGACGGAGGACTTGGTTGTTGAGGTTGGCGTCCAAGGCGGAGGCGAAGATATGTTTGCTTTTTGCTACCAGCGGACTCATTGAAGACGGAGCGATCGATTTTTAGTGTTAAATCGTCGTTTCCACCGGCGGAAGCAGGGAGAGACGCTGAAGAAGACGCAGAAAGAGAAGAAGAGTGTGAGAGAGCGCGAAGTTCTGACTGAGACAAGAGGCGCGTATCGATTAACGGCAAGGATTCGGCTGATAAACGGTTCCCAGAACCACAGTCGAAGTTGTTGTGATTGCTCTCGAGGTTTCCGCCGTCCATGGAGGCTGCCGCCGTGAATACGCAGACGTAAACGGTGGATCCAACAGTAAGTTACAAAAAGAAGCGAATACCGATCACTTTAGTGCTTTTTAAAGTTTTCAAGATATTTGTTTCTGTTAAAAGTTAAAACCATTTTAACTGGGTTACGAGACGAGTAACTCGAAAAGCTCCACGTGGCGTATTTCCGTTCCAGGAATAAACGGTAAAAGACTACTAATAACAGCGCATATGTAATATGTGTAGTGTAGATATTTGTTTCTGTTACTTTGTCGATTTCCATTTTTACACGATGCAAAGGAAAAGATTTTTAACCTTCAATTGTGAAATAATTACACTTATTTTTGAATCATTTTATTACCATTCTATTAACTCCTTGTCAATTCTCCCCAATACAGCTTCCTCCACCAAACGGCCTATTGCTCCATCAGAAGAGGTTTGATGACTTTTTCTCCGATTTGTAAACCATCCAAGCCTTTATTGCTTTCTTCAATTAGAGGAACTGAGGTAACGCGCTGTGATCCATCGAGTACTATGTTCATTACAGTTTCGTAAACCGTATCAACAGCTCCAATAAGCACATCTTAAGAACTAAATAGAGAAAAAAATTAACCATGGAAAGAAGATAGAGAAAAAAAAAGAAAGATAAAGATAAATACTAGAATTGATGATATTTACCTGATTCCGTGGATTGGCCTTGATGATGTTATTCACTGCAAGTATTATTCTCTCATGGGACATTCTAACACTGTCGCCTACTTTTAGATCACAACACTCTTCATAGCCTGGAAGAAAGAACATGAAAATCATTTCATCTATGAGAAAATTTTTGAGTAGATCAATAGAGAGGATCTTTTTCTCTTGATTAACCCCGGTAAACTTCCATTTTCTCTCTTGCACATTTGAATCTAAGTTTTCTAAGCAAATCACCATGAATACCAATTTTTCATTGTTCTTGTTGTAAAAGTAAACAATGAGAAAAAATTACTATGGCTTTCTCACATTGAACAAATTTTAAATCTGAGTTGTGGAATTCGTATGGAGGAATCGGCCTATAACTTATCACATACCTCTCACATCTTCTAAATCTAAAACACACCAAAAATATCAATATCCTAAGCCTACCTTTCGTGTCTTTGGACCGTGAAGGATTCAAACCCTTCTGAGCATGTTAAGCTTTAGTTACCAAGATTGATGGGCGATACACACCTTTACCGATTACACAATTACTGGAAACCGTACACTCCAAGAATCCAAGTAAGTGCTGAATTGGTCTGAAATTCAATTAGGTAACCCTCCGCGTCTGAACAACCGGGTCGGCAATAATTTTGGCTTGGGTCAGCTTGGGTCATGGCAATGTAAAGTTTCGAAAATACCCCTAACTTTGTTTTTAGTTCAAAACTTAATCACAATGGTATAAGCCGTAAATAACGAAAACCAGCTTAAACAGCTTGGCAAAAATGTTGCCCCTCTATAGATATCTTTCCTCGAAAACCATCTTTCTTCAACCGGCTTAAACAACAACCACACCTCTTTTCCTTTGAAAACCTAAATCTAAACCCTAATTTTTCTTTTTCGTTTGTTGTTTGACTGAAAAATCAGTTTCACGAAGGAAATGGGTATATGTGGTGGCTTCTTTCTGAGTTTGCAGCTGCAAACAGAATTATATACTCACTTTGTGAACATTTCCAAGGAATTGGAGATTAGTATGAGTCGGTTTTGGTAAGCATCTATCGCCGTCATTTAAGCTGGTCACCAGTTCTTGAAATGCAGCAGTTTTACCCATCTGATGAGGTAAACTTACGTGGGTCAGATCCGTCATGATGTATGGTGGCAAGCAATTTGAAAACAGTTCCAATAGTCTCTTTAAAATTATTGAAAGAATAAAACATAAAAGAAAATTAATCATGAGAATGAAATAAAGAAAAGAAAAGAAAAAAGATAAAGAAAAAAAAAATATTATCTGTTTCCAGTGAATTGGCGTTGATGATTCTGATATTGTTTTCACAAAACTAAATTATTAAAATGAAATTACGAGGAGTTTGAATAGATTGTACCAACTATGTATTTTGAATAATAAATAATTAGTATTATATTATAAGTTTAATACGTTTGATTATGCTATACATACTTTAAAGTTTAAAGTATTTTAAAATAATATACTTTATGCAATAAAATGTTTTCGATTTTATAAAAATGCATATGCTTTATAACTTAGTTAATTTGAAAAGAAACAAAAAAAAATTAAAAAAGTTGGGTAACAGTAACACAAATAGTTCTTTTAAACAAAATTGTTCGACAAGTTCTCTTTTAATATATAAACAAGATCTCTGGATACTCCTTTAATTGTTGTTTCCCATTTATTGATGAAACTCTCAAAAATATAACTCCTCTTTTATTTGAGTAGAACTCAATTCCTCTCATAAATGATGATATTCTAATCAATTTTCAAGATTAATTCATTGTAATCTTGCCAGCTAAGCATAGAAACCGTGTAAATATAGAAGATAAACCAAACCGGCATCATAAACCAAACCGGCATCATAAACCAAACCAAGACACGAAAAAAGTAGCCAAAATAAGAAGTGTGTCGCCGTACATAGATAGAAATAGTGAATATGCCAAAGAGAGGCCCATATCGTTGGGTCAAATGATTTGGACTTGGTCTCATACCCTCGCATTGCTTTGTTTTGCAATTTCTCCCACCACCAAAATCACAAAATCCAATCTCCAATAAATCAAGTGAAACTCTCAAAAATATAACTCCTCTTTTATTTGAGTAGAACTCAATTCCTCTCATAAATGATGATATTCTAATCAATTTTCAAGATTAATTCATTGTAATCTTGCCAGCTAAGCATAGAAACCGTGTAAATATAGAAGATAAACCAAACCGGCATCATAAACCAAACCGGCATCATAAACCAAACCAAGACACGAAAAAAGTAGCCAAAATAAGAAGTGTGTCGCCGTACATAGATAGAAATAGTGAATATGCCAAAGAGAGGCCCATATCGTTGGGTCAAATGATTTGGACTTGGTCTCATACCCTCGCATTGCTTTGTTTTGCAATTTCTCCCACCACCAAAATCACAAAATCCAATCTCCAATAAATCAAGTGAAACGCATCAATAGCGCTTGAAATTGGGCCTACCATGGGCATTCTGAAAAAGGAAAAAAATTATTGGGGTGAGAGAGGCTCGAACTCTCGACCTCAGGATCACTCAGTAGCTATGAGACCTACGCGCTAGCCAACTGCGCCACCACCCCATTTGTTCTGTATTTTTGATTTATATATTATATCCGACCACTTTTTAATTTACTTTTACCATCGATGTTAGTAGACCAAGTCAATATGGAAGTTCAGTAAATTGAAAGTATTTTTTGTAATCTTTGTTAATACTTCTAAATACAGTAAAACCTCTATAAATTAATAATATTAAAACAATACATTTTTATAATATTTTATTAATTTAGAGAGATTATTGATTTATAGAAATAATATTTGATTTAAACTAACATTTTATGACTGAAAAAATTATTAATTTAGTGAGATTATTAATGAATCAAATATTAATTTATAAAGGTTTAACTATATCTACTATTATAGTTTACAACATTAAAAATAACCGTCGATATGATTTATTTTAAGTTGTTGATGATTTGATATATAATTTGGGCCCAAATTTTTGTTTTATGATGTTGTAGGTGCACAACATAAGGTGATAAGGAACAAACAATGCTTTTGAGTTCTGAAGCTCAATTTAAATGAAATATTAACCAAAACAAAACAAAAATAGAAACATTGAGAATTAAAAAGAGAAAATTTTGATCCCAAACAATATATAAGCAAAATTTATAATTTCTAAAAAATAATCAACCTAAAGGTAGTATCATTCAAATACCTTTTACCTTTTTCACATTTCATCAGTACATTTTCCAGTCATGTACTGTATTTGTTTCGTATTTTCGTTGAAGAATTCTGAAGCGCTTTGTAATTTTGTTTTTAATCAGATTTTTTGTTAGTAATACACTAATACTTCACTATATAATTGATGTCTCGTGGTTTGTACATTTTGTCTCGTCATGTTCTCTTTCTCTAACATGTTCTCTTTCTCTAACATGTTCTCTTTCTCTAACATGTTCTCTTTCTCTAACATGTTCTCTTTCTCTAACATGTTCTCTTTCTCTAACATGTTCTCTACTTCTCTAAGACTCTAACCCTAAGTCATAGCCCGACACTAGTATTTTGAAGTATAAGACTTTTTGTTTGTGTCAACAATTATATGATATAGAAATCAATGAAAACAAAAAAAAAATTAGATGACCCAATTTTAATTTTCTCTTATTTTGCGAAGAGAGAAAGAGACAGCTAGAGAGAAGAATGACAGTAGGAGATCCACGTGGAGGGATCTGCCAGTTCACGGATTCTCTTCTGTTTCTTCTTTAAACTCAACTCCAGTTGTCTCCTCTTTTGCCATGCTGGCTAACTGGCCCCACTTACTTTTTCTCCATTCGTATTATTATTTACCAAAACAAAATATCTGTATTGGCTGACTAAAAATGTTGTCCTCTACGAACGTTTTCATGTAAATTTCCCCTTTATTATCCGTCATCTTCTAGCTATATCCATGATTTACAATAATTTGATAAAAATCAGTTTAGACCAATGAAAACGTAAGTTTGATCTAAAGAGATTTGGTCAACTAAACACTTGACGCTTATCTAATCTGATTTTGCTTAGTATAATAATATATATTTTTAAAGCATTACGGGATTTGATATAGTGGGGTTTAATAAGATTTTGCATAAAGAAAAGAAGAGAAAAAAGGGGTTAAAAAGAGGCATGGTCGTTATTGGGTGCGTGCATGCGTGCGGGAGACTATGCAAAAGCTGTTTCTCTGCTCATTTCATGTGATTTTCTCAATTCTTTTGCCCACGGCCACTGTCACATATATATTGCCTTATTTAACTCTTTTTACTTCGTGTTTACAAGAACGTTGTATGTTTGTTTATAAACAAACACCGCACGTAGAAACGTAAATAATTTCTTTAATATTTTACTTTCAAAATATTAAATTACATATGTACATATAATTTTATCGTATATATTATAAGACGATAGCTTTAATTTCTTCTTGGTATCTCTGCTAAGTTTTCGTTTTCCATCGGTTCGTAGTTTTTTTTTTGCTTCTAATAATAAATTAAAACTAACTTAGCATGAGGCATGTGGTGATTAAATCTCGCTACATGGATGTATCTCAAACATGAAAACTCTCTCTTCAGCAATTTTACCCTTTTTTTGGCTTGGTGGATATAACAATGGATTTCCACTAATCATGAAAAGTTATATATAACAACAAATCCGATCGGCATATATAATCATCATGAGTATTTATCTAATACTTATACACAGAGTACTTTACATATGTGTATCAGATGGTATTTTTGATAATACTTTTCTGGGGTTCCGGCTAATTAAACCACGCATATGCTTGCTTTAAATCTATTCCAGAAATAGGTTTGAAATAAAAATCCTGACCCCAAAAATGATTGGTAAAAAACTATGTATTATATCTCGGAATAATGCCATCACTTTAGGATTTATCTACCACAATGACTACCTAATTGAAAGAAAACATTAAAGAAGGTATTATAATGGAGGAAAATAAAAAGTTGTGGACGAGCTATAATGTTAAAACCTGGCAAGTTATATAGTCTTATAGACAGCGAAGACATTACTCAGTGCTTGCCTTGTCACTCTTTCTTACAAAACCCCAAAGAGAACTAATTCCTTCTTAACATTAACTCACCAAAGCCACCTCTCTTTCTTTCTCGCCCTCTAAGTGTAGGGTCAGAGACAAAATACGACACCGTTTAAGAGTTGCAATTTCCATACAAAAAAAATAAAAATAAAAAAGAGAAAATGAAAAAGTCGTTTCTGAGGCATTTGACGATATAAAGAACCTAACTTTCCCTCATTTACAATCTTTTCTTCTTTTCTTTCTTGGCTGATGTTTTAATTACTCAGACCCCATTTTCATCTATTCATTCATTAAATTTATAAAAATTTCATTTTCGTTATCGGTATATATTATCACAAGTTCACAACCATCATCATCATCATCAACAATTCAAGATAGTTATAACATATATGTCTAATACGACCTATTACCGATCGCCGTTCGGAGACACGACCTACACCAAAGTGTTCGTTGGAGGTTTAGCATGGGAGACTCCGACCGAGGAAATGCGCCGTTACTTCGATCAGTTCGGTGAGATTCTTGAAGCCGTCATCATCACCGATAAGACCACCGGAAAATCTAAAGGCTACGGTTTCGTAAGTTCTTTAATCTTCTTCTTTCATCTCCACCATTTTGATTCTTTCTTTATATATTTTTGAGACCTGCCACGTCATCATCTATGTGGTCCAGGTCACGTTCCGAGAGCCAGACTCGGCGACGAGAGCAGTCGCTGATCCGAATCCTATGATCGATGGACGAAAGGCTAATTGCAATATTGCGTCTTTTGGACGTCCTCGACCATCGACGCCTCGAGGTTTGTTAACTCAATATTATTTTTCTTTGAATGTTAATGATCAATTCATCTCTCTATTTTATTTTTCTTTATACTATTTGTATGTTTTATATGTACGAGGAAAAACAAAATGCTACATTGTTCAATAATGTTAATTAGTTATGTAGTACTTAAAAAAATATGTTAAAGTACATAATGTATTTATATATACTCTATAAAAAAAATATATATATATATATAATGTTTTAAGTATATTTGAAATATACGAGGAAAACTTTTTTTTATTACTTTTTGATGGCATAGGGCGAGGACAAAGAGGAAGCCCTAATCAGTATCAAGGCGGAGGACAATCAGGCTATACCGGAGTGGCTGCGCCGATGCAGCAGGCGGCGACTGCGCAGCTCATGTATCCGCCGTACGGGTACGCGAGAATGATTTTAAAAGATTTTTTTTAATGGGTTTATTTTCTTTATTTAAACCCAAAGGGTGTAAAGAAATTTCTAAAATTTTGCTTAGACAATGAAATGGTCCAATGCGATGGAAATGGTAAGAGACAGAAGATGATATTTAATGCTTCAATTTGAGCAAGTTGGAGTCAGCCTGTAAATATTCATAATATATTAATACTTATATCATATACATACTAGCAAGTAGCAACTTGTCAAATAAAAAGCATGTATATATATTGAAGATTAGCCGGACCAACATTGCAGTAGAACAATAGTAGTGGAATATGTCATGTGTATTATAAAGAGTATATATCTGTCTTGATGAAATTTGCATGCACTTAATTTGTCGAGGTAGAATGATTAAAGTAAATTGCTTTTGGTATTTTGGTGAATATATAGACTAATTTTGTTTAACATCATTTAATTTTCTTGTTTTCAGGTATACCTACAATTCTGAATATGGGTACCACCAAGTCAGTCTCTTTCTATCCCTCTTCTATTTCTCTCTGTCTCCATGTGACATACATATACAATTATAAACATGCAATGGTATATACACATCTACTAGGCCATGTCGTATCCTTATAGCAGCTGTGAATGTTGGATTTATATACTAAACTTTCTTAGATTGGTAAAATGTGTAGGGAAATCGTATATAAATGACGTGGATGAAATATAAAGTAAAACATAAAATAACGAAATTATCATTAATGTGTTCATGTTGGTTACAAGTAATTAAATATAGTATATAATAAATGTTTGGATTATTTACATGCAGGCGCTATACAACACACAGCTACAACAAGCACAATACTATCAACAGCAAATGTACGGAGGAGGAGCAACATCACCATCATCATCCAACATCATGCCTTCTCCTTACTACTACCTCCAAGCTCCAAGCCCTAGACCATATCCTCCTCATCATCAACATCATCAGTACCATCAGCAACAACAACGCTTACCTTCTGCCTCGTCTTACCTAATTTACCCATCCAATTTCGAGGCTCCTACTTCCTCTAATGCCCCTCTTTCACAAGGGCCAATATCTTCTTCCACCGGTACGTCTTAACGTTATTAAATAGACATTTTCACATTCGACATCGTTAACAACCATGCATGTCCAATGTGCAATTACATTCATCATCATAACAAGATTTAAGACCTCACTAAGTAATAAATTATATGTTTTGTAAAAACAAGAGCTAGTGTACAAGAGTACGGAAGATTAAATGGAATACCAAAAAGAGTGAATGATTAGGCACATGGGATATTTATAAATAGCGTCATGTCCATGTGAACTGAGCTGTCTATTTTCTTTTTCCTTCACATCTGTCTATCCTCCATCATGGGGCATGCATACAAGAATATGTGAATGTAAATGCATAAAACCAATAGTGTTTGCATGTGAATTCTGTCAACCTTTTATATATTATTGATTCTCAAGATCTAGTCACAACTCACATTAAGGGACCACTCTCTATTTAAGCAATTATCCAAACTTTGCAGTAGGGCGACCAAAAATATAATTTCTTTGTGCAGAGTGTTCCTTGACTATTATGCTATTTATTTATGTTTTAAAAATGTCTTATGCTACTTTTCAGAATCGCACGCACCACAACAAGTCTCAGAAGAAGGAGGAGAATTCGATCCAACAGATGCACCTGAAAGTACAGCAACGAACAACAGAGAGTTGACGTCATCTTCGTGATCATCAACTGCTACTCCAACTTGTACAATCTTTGACATTTTTACCTTCTATTTCTCTTCATCCAACAAAGGAAAAAAAATGCTAATTCTTTTATTTTCTCAACCAAATCCATGACTTAACATGACGGCCAAAATAAAGATGGCTCTATCTTTCTACTCTTTGTCATGTTTTTTTTCTTCCTCCTAACGGAATAAGATTATATGTCGACTTTTATATTCTTTCTATTATTTTAGAATAAATTCGACTACAGTATTTTTTTTATCTTCCACTGTACTACTTTAGTTGTGGAACACGAAAAAGTCAATTTAAATCAAAATATAATATTACTAAATTAAGTGAGGTTTTTTGCCTGATTTGTTTTCTAAAAGCAATGCACATAAACTTTTTTAACTTATTAAAAACATAACCAAAATATAAATCTTCCTAAACTGAGTTAATCCATTCAACCAAAATAATTTAAAAGTTAAGCTGATATGATCAACTTCTTTTTGGTAGAGATGTGATCAACTTCTTTCTTTAAGACAGACTCCACCATATCTATCAGTAATTAGATCCTATATCCAAAAACCTCTAAGTTTACTTTGGATCTGTTAATAAGTAACGAAAATATTCTTAAGATTATGATTTCCTTTATTTTAATTCTTTCAAAACTATTTCAAAAACATTTGCATTTGATGTAACAAACAATATTTTTTGAATATAATTTAACATTATTTTCAAAAAAAAAAAAATCTTAAGATTATACGTATTTTCTTTTCCCAACTTTCCTTTATAAGCATGGTTATGATAGTCATCATACATAGGCCGCATCTAACTATTGGGCCGTATGTACACACGTCTATATTAGCCACTCTGCTTCTGATCTGACCCAAAAGGACCCTTTTAAGTTTTAACGACCCCGTCGGTAAACATAGGTGATTTGTGTTCTCTTGGAGATCATGAATACAATATTTGGTGTCGTAATACATATTAACAAATTGTCTCTTTATAGTTTAGACTAAGATTTGTAATCTTAACTATAAAAACAAACAATAAATAACGTTAACACATCTGTAGTCTCGGGTCTACCACTTGTACATGATCATATATTTTTTTTGTAGTAAACTATTGCATTATAAATTTTATCATCTAAGATTTCCTAAGAGAACTTTACTAATAAGCTCCTCAAAATTCACTACCGACGAACCATATTTACGCTTTGTTGCTTCCTCGGCCAAGCGCCGCCACTCCTCCGCCTTTCCTCTCATTTTCTTTCCTTTTTCTCCATCCATGAGCTCTCTTACCACATTTTCAACCTCTTCTCTCTTCACATACCCACCGATCTCCATACCAACTTCCCACTCATCACAACAAAACTTACAATTCGTCGGCTGCTCCGCAAAAAACGGCCAACATATCATCGGAACACCACCAGAAAGACTCTCTAATGTCGAGTTCCATCCACAATGCGTCAAGAACCCACCCGTCGCCGGGTGGGAAAGAACTTTCTCCTGAGGACACCAACTCGCCAACATTCCCCGGTCTACCGTCTCCGTTAAAAACTCTAACGGAACAACCGCTGCCTCTCCGGCCACTAAATCCGGCCTAATCACCCATAGAAAATATTTTCCACTTGCCGCTAAGCCCCATGCAAACTCAACAAGCTGTTTTGCACTCATTACCGTTATGCATCCAAAATTAACAAAAACGACGCTGTTTTGTGGTTTAGTATCCAACCAATCCAAACATTCTGTTTCTTCTTTCCACAAATTTAATCCTATCCGTCCTATTTCACTATCCTCCTCTATTTCTTGGTTTACTAGGAGATGTAGAGGTCCAATCGAATAAACCGGAGGTAACATAGATTTCATAGAGTGGATAACATCATGGTCAAGATCATCAAACGTGTTGAGAATGATCGCAGCGGCGCGTTTGGATTGCTCGACCTCTCGAATGACGAAATTTAGCATTATATCGTTAGGATCAGTGGTACGGATAAAGCTAGGGATGTCCTTTAATCTAAGATTTTTCATCGATGGTATCCAATCTATAACCATGTCTAAATGCTCCTTAGAAATGTAACTTTCATCTGTCAAATATTCATCATCACTAATTAGTAAGCTAAAAGATAAGATACAACTTTGCTAGTGAAATAGGTAAATCAAGAACCAAATCAAAAAATTACTATAGCCCCCCAAGATATTTAAATTGGTCAAACGCATTAAGTGTGTGTGTGTGTGTGTTTTTTTTTCCATGTCTTTAAACTATGTGAATGAAATAAAATAAATAACTAAAATACCTTTAAAAGGAGATAAACCTTTCTCGATGAAGAGATCAAAGTATAGAAAAGTCAAGAAACCACAAGCACTAAGGGTCCAGAAAATGACAGCTGGGACACTAAGATCCTCGGCTGCGTCAAGAGCAAAGCTCATCACACCGTCAGATACAATACAGCTCACCGGAGGCACATCATTTCCGGTGTTAATCCGCCGGAGAAGCTCCTTAAACGGAGCGAGAGATTTCGTCATAGTGGACACACAAAGGTCAGGGATATACTGAGTCTTGTCCCCATCTGTCTCCGGTAGACCATCGGTGATAGACTCAAACCGGAAAGAAGGAAGTCCGTCGAGGGCGTTGGGACCACGGGACCGGAGGAGACGATTGTGGTTGTAGACGGTGTTGACGAAGGTGACGTGAAAGCCTCTGGCGTGGAGGAGTTTAGCCACTTTGAGCATCGGGTTGATGTGGCCTTGAGCTGGGTGAGGCACACAAACTACGTGTGGTTTTTGGGGGATAGAGACGGCAGGAGATGACATTTTTGTTAGGTTTTAATCTTCTGCTAAGAAAAACATGATGATGGAAGTGGCCACGACTGGAATCTTATCATAAAACAAAAGATAGTGGACACGACTGTTAGATACACTAATAATGTCTCGATAGACGCCACGACAAGCTAGCCTAGAACTGTGCTATTGTCTTTATGGATTGTATTTTGTGATATATATATATATATATATTTGGTTGTCCTTGTGATAAATTTCCAAAACTTTCTCGCCTATGTTTTTTTTGTCTTCATCAAATTTCCATCATTCATACATACAAAAGAGCTAATACTTTAACTTTTAAACCATCATTATCCCTAATACTTTTTAACTTTTAAGGGTGTCTTAAAAATAATAATTATTAAAATTAAAAACACTCATATTTTTTGGTATCAAAAATGTTTATAAAAAAAACACATGTCTTTACATTCACCTATTAAAGACATCCATTTTTCAATTCAGTTTTATAATTAAAAATACCCATAAAAAAATACCAATATGGATGCTCTTTAGAATCTCTACTTAATATAATATGATTATTATTAACATAATTTAAGTTTTTAATTAAATGTTAAATAAAGTAAGATATCCATCAATAAAAGAGAGACATGTAGAGATAGTATCTCATAGTTGAGCTCTCTCTCTTATCACATTTTTATTTTTTTCTTTAATTTGATGGAGAGTCTGGAGTAATTTAAAATTTAGAAGAAGTAAACTCAACTATATTTTAAACCAAAAAAAAAACTAAACTAAACTGTATCTAATGTATTTTTTTCATCATTGCAATTCTCTGTTGTAAGTATCTAGCAATTTATAGTGCATTAGCTAAATATAGTTATCTTTTCTTTGTTATTAAAAGGCTACTTATACTGAAATAAGTTGATTTAAAATGAGAACTTTATTACCAAGCAGTTTTTATTATCTAAAATCAAGCTTAAAGCCGGGCATGATCACAATTCACAAACGATTGAAGAAACGGAAAAACAAACACTTAAGAGTTTTACGTACAACATATTTTGTAATAATCTTATACCAAAACTAATTAAATGATAAGTATCCAATCTCTCCATGTAGTCTCTCTACTCTCCTAAAAGAACCTTAACAACCATCTCAAAATTCAATTTCGACGAACCATTCTTATGCGTTGCTTCCACGGCCAAACGCCGCCACTCCTCCGCCTTCTCTCTCATTTTCTTCCCCTTTTTCCCATCCATCAGCTCTCTAACCACAGCCTCAACCTCACCTCTCTTCACATCTCCACCAATCTCAATCCCAACCTCCCACTCATCACAACAAAACTTACAATTCGTTTGCTGCTCTGCAAAGAACGGCCAACACACCATTGGAACTCCACCACAAAGACTTTCTAACGTCGAGTTCCATCCACTATGCGTTAAGAACCCTCCGATCGCCGGATGAGAAAGAACTTTCTCTTGAGGACACCAACTTGCCAACATCCTCCGGTCTTCCGTCTCCGTTAAAAACTCCGGTGGAACCATTGCTACATCCCCCGCTACTAAATCTGGTCGTATAACCCACAAAAAGTCTTTCCCCGTTGCAGCCAAACCCCATGCAAACTCCTCAAGCTGTTTTGCACTCATCACAGTTATGCTCCCGAAGTTAACGTACACAACACTGTTTCGAGGTTTTGTATTAAGCCAATCCAAACACTCTGTCTCCTCTTTCCATAGGTTTGATCCCATACGTTCGATCTCATTATCTTTGCTGATCTCTTGTTTCGTTAGTAGATGAAGCGGTCCGATAGAGAAAACCGGAGGTAAAATAGATTGCATGGATTGGATGACGTCATGCTCTAGATCATCAAACGTGTTGAGAATGATAGCTGAAGCGCGTTTGGCTCGCTCTGTCTCGCGGATGAGGAAGTTAAGCATTATGTCGTCAGGATTAGTGGTTCGGATGAAGCTAGGGATGTCTTTTAGTCTTAGGTTCTTCATCAGTGGTATCCAATCTATTATTGTTTCTAAGTGCTCCTTGGTCAAGTAACTCTCATCTGCCAAATCCGATACCATTTTGTTAATATCTTAAAACAACCGTATAATATATGCAAAATTTTATGCATTTACTTTAGAGACCACTTTATGATAGACCAACCAATGTCAGACAAAATATAATGGCCTACACACAATAATATATCATATTCATATTGGAGTATTGGCCTGAGTAGTGAGTACTTTTCTTCAAATACGTGTCCTTGGATTATTTTTCTCTGCTCTGTAATTATCATTTTTTATTGTAGTTGTTGGAGTTATCGTACCTTTAATTATCATAAACAATAAAATTTTATTCTACGTAGGGACTCTCCAAATAAGACAATATGTCAAGCAATAGTTGTGATTGTTTATTGCAGAAAACAATAGGGCAATCGAGATTCGGAAAATTTTAAAAGATGTATGATTATGTGAGGAAAAAAAAACAAGTTCAAAAAGATACTTTATATAGTCAAAGTCGTGCGTCTCCATCCCTTTGAAATTTCTTTCGTAGTGATGATTTGATAATACGGTGATGATCAACATGTTAGGTGGGAGCAGTCAAGTTGATAGACAGCTGGAAGTGATAAATCCCCTTCTCCATGGGTTATGGAGGCCGGAAGCTGTAAGATATTTTAGTTACAATTAGGAGCATTTTGGATTTTTGTTTGTGTGTTTGTTTGGTCGCTGCTTCTTTAGTTGTAGAGCAAAACAGACAAAAAAAAATCTTATGCGGATCTACGACAAAAAAAATATATATACATAATTTTCGTATTGAAAGTAAACTATACTACAAATCTCTTTCTTCAAAAAAAAAATAATATTATAAATCACTTATACATTTAATTTCTTGTTTAAATCATTTTCTGATGGTAAGATTCAAATCTGAACAACGCGAAATTCATCTTCTTCTCTTTATTTTTGATAATATTCTTTTATGAATTCGATTTTTAATATATAGAAACCGTTTGCTTTTGACGTTGTATAAGTTTTAACCCAACTTTTAATGTGTTGTTGGCAAGGTTTATTAGTTTGTGTAGTAGTAGTTGAAAAAAAAAAACTATTAAAAATTCACTATACAAAACTATGGAAAAACAAAAACGAGAAATTAAAAGTTCATGGATATTTTTTTAAAAATTCAAAGTATTTAAAATGTAATCTCTACTGGGGACCTCTAAAATAAATTGTCCTATAATGTATGGTTGGATCTATATGCGGACCTCTTTTTTGGTAAAGCCCAAAAACCTATACTATAATTATCGGAATGTACATAAATAAATAAAAAGCTAACAATATGTTCATCTTGACTGATCTCGTTCGTGGATTAAAACCAAAAAAAAAAAACGATAAATCATTAATCAAAAACATACCTTTTAGCGGCGACAAACCCTTCTCGACAAAGCGATGGTAGTGTAAATAAGCCAAGAAACCACAAGCACTAGTTGTCCAGAAAAGAACCTCCGGGACACCGAGCTCCTCCGCAGCATCAAGTGTGAAGCTCATAACACCATCAGATACGATACAGCTTACTGGAGGAACATCATCTTCGGCGTTGATCTGCCGGAGAAGCTCCTTGAACGGAGCGAGAGAGTGTTTCATTGTGGACTCGCAAAGCAAAGGGATGTCCTGCGTGGCGTCCACGTCGGTCTCCGGTAAGCCATCAGGGATGGACTTGAACCGGAAGGAAGGAAGCCCGTCGAGGGCTGTGGGACCACGGGACCGGAGGAGACGGTTGTGGTTGTAGATAGTGTTGACAAAGGTTACATGGAAGCCTTTGGCGTGGAGGAGTTTAGCCACTTTTAGCATCGGATTGATGTGGCCTTGAGCCGGGTAAGGTATACAAACTGCGTGTGGTTTTTGTCCCGTGGAAACGGCTTGAGATCCCATTTTCTTTTTGTGAGAAAAAATGAAAATGGATGTGTATTTGTTATTGAACTGGACACGATTCGTTAGGATTTATGGGACTCCATTTTATAGGAAGGTGATTGGCAATAAGGCAACTAGACCATATGATTCTCGCACGTGGAAGTTGTCGAAAATCTGACTCACGTGTGAAGATTTCCCATATCGGGGCCATGAGCGATCTCGAGGCCAAATTTGTTTGTATGTAGTATAAAATAATCAAAGATAATGGTCTACAAGATGAGTTTGTTGACTTGTAGTTGAACGTGAAATAAAAGTCAAATTAGGCCAATAATCAAAGCCGGTATTAAAGATGTGTGGTGTATTAGTTTTTGTTTTTTTTTTGTCTTTTTTAAACGATTTGTAAAATGTATTGCATTAGCTGTTTCTATGTCGTCCGTTGACTTATAATTTTCTTTTGATTTTGATTTGCTTAAAAGTTATCAAAACCCAAAAATATATTTTTAAAATGGCCGGAAAAAATCAAGCGATTTCAAAATGTTTATACGTTGATGTGTTTTACTAATTTGATGTTCGTGAGTCTTTCTTTCTTTTATGTCGACGAACATTTTTTCTTCTGGCAATATATATGGGGTATTCTTATTTCTTTTTAGATTTTAACGTATGCCATATAAATAACAAACATTCTACACAACAAGGCCAAACTTTTCTATAAATAGTTCCGTCCTATAAAAAACCAATGAATTTAGGGAAATTTTCAAAAAATATACCCTAAATTATTTGAGTGATTTTAAGATTTTAAGACAGACCTCAATTGTTTGAGATAAATTCTTCCGTATTGGCTAGTTGTAAATCAAACTTACTGAATAGACGATAAAAATACAAATACTTAAAAAATACAAGTACATGAATATGTAAATAACATAATACACATTTAAAATCATATAATATTTTTAAAAAATCAGACCATTCAAGTTGTCTTCTGATGCCCCCAAGAGAACCTTGTTAACAACCATCTGAAAATTTGATTCCGACGAACCATAAGCCGCTTCCTCCGCCAACCGCCGCCACTCCTCCGCCTTGTCTCTCATTTTCTTTCCTTTTTCTCCATCCATCAACTCTCTAACCACCGCCTCAACCTCATCTCTCTTCACATCTCCACCAATCTCCATCCCAACCTCCCACTCATCACAACAAAACTTACAATTTGTTTGCTGATCTGCAAAGAACGGCCAACACACCATCGGAACTCCACCGGCGAGACTTTCTATCGTTGAGTTCCATCCATTGTGCGTCAAGAACCCTCCAATCGCCGGATGAGAAAGAACTTTCTCTTGAGGACACCAACTCGCCAACATACTCCGGCCTGCCGTCTCTTTTAAAACCTCCAGTGGAACCACCGCCTCATCACCGACTACTATATCCGGTCGTATCACCCACAAGAAATATTTCTCTGTTGCTGCCAAACCCCATGCAAACTCCACGAGATGTTGTGCACTCATCACTGTTATGCTACCGAAGTTAACATAAACAACGCTGTTTTTAGGCTTAGTATCCAGCCAATCCAAACATGTCGTGTCCTCTCTCCATAGATTCGTAGCTATCCTTCCGAGTTCATTATCTTCGTTGATCTCCCGATTCACTAGTAGATGGAGAGGTCCAGTAGAGTACACCGGCTTAGGTATTAAAGATTGGATAGATTGGATGACGTCATGCTCAAGGTCATCGAATGTGTTGAGGATTATGGCAGAAGCACGTTTGGCTCGTCCGGTCTCATGAACAAAAAAGTTGAGTATTATGTCGTCAGGACTAGTCGCACGGATGGTATCCAATCTATTATTGTGTCTAAGTACTCCTTGGTCAAGAAACTCTCATCTGCAAAACCCAAAACCATTTTATTAAGAGAAATTCTCTAATGTAGCACTAAATGAGTTTTTGTTCCATAAATAACATTTTATTTTATGACAAAAATATCATTTTTATAAAATTTAAAATTTTAAAAATTTTGTTTGGTTTAAATATTTTAAAATTTAGGATATAGTTTATTTGGGGTAGAATATATAGTTTAGGGTTTAGGATTTAAGGTTTTTAAATCTTAAACTCTAAATCTTAAACCCTAAAACATGAGATTATGAGATTTTGTGTTATATAAAAAAATTAATCTTTAATAAAAATTTTATTTTTTGTCTTAAATGAAAATTTATATTATTTATAGAATAAAACTTTATTTAGTGCTATTTTTGAAAATTGCTTTTTTACTAGTTAGTATTAATTTAATATTTCGATATTCATTGGTACGAAATTTTTTATTTCTTAAATTTATGTTACTAGTATAGTTTAATTTCAGACACAAAAATAGTTATTGTTGGTCACACAATAACGACAGATTAGCATCCTGATTAATTACATGTATCTAGGGAAATATCTCATTATTAAAAAAAGAGTAGAGAGGAGTAGAGTCGTCTCTCAAACAATTTTGTGAAGCTCTGAAAAAGATTTATTATCTGTTAATATTATAGCAATATAATAACATATGTATTTACCTTTTACCGGGGCTATACCCTTCTCAATGAAGCGATAGAAGTGTAGATAAGCCAAGAAGCTACAAGCACTGGGTGTCCAAAAAAGAACCTCGGGGATACTGAGCTCTTCCGCAGCATCAAGTGTAAAGCTCATCGCACCGTCCGATACAATACAGCTCACCGGAGGAACATCCCCTTGGGTGTTGATCCGCCGGAGAAGCTCCTTGAATGGAGCGAGACAGTTCTTCATTGTGGCCTCACAAAGGAGAGTGATGTCCTGTGTGGAGTCCTTGTTGGTTTCCGGTAGACCGTCAGGGATGGACTCGAACCGAAAAGAATGGAGTCCGTCAAGGGCGTTAGATCCACGGGAATTGAGGAGACGGTTATGGTTGTAGACAGTATTGACGAAGGTGACGTGGAAGCCTTTGGCGTGGAGGAGTTTAGCCACTTGTAGCATCGGGTTGATGTGGCCTTGACACGGATAAGGCACGCAAACTGCGTGTGGTTCTTTTCCACTAGAAACGACATGCGGTGCCATTTTCTTTTTCTCGTTTGCCAAAAAATAAGAAGATGAAAAATGGTTTATGTATTGTGGTGAATATGTGATTGATCTTGGAATAGATTTCGCTAGGCTTTAAAGGACTCTACAATGAGATGGCAAGAGATACTATATGGTTAGCACGTGGAGGTTATCGACAAATCTTTGTCATGCGTGAGGATTTCCCATTCCCGCGGGCACCAACAATTTCATTATCTCAATTAATATGCTGCCAGCAGAAGTTAATGTATGTCTATCTGCAAATTGAGTGTACGTAACGGTGGGTGGTAAAATCAAAGATAGGCTAGTATAATTCGTGAGGTTATAATTCGTGAAAGCAATGTTTCTTAGGGTAAGATAGAGAACTACTTGCAAAATATCTAGCATTTTTTGCTTTCAAATTTTGTTAAAGAATACTCCATACTTTTTAAAGACTTTATTTGGTAATAAATGTAAATTAACTTATCATAATATATGATTTTTTTTTTGCTTAGACGATATAATTCTGAGGGATAATTTACAAAAATATATACAGTATCATTTACATTTTTATTTGTTACTTTTACGGTACAAAAATCATTTTATATTTGGAAAGAACCTGCGATAAATATAAAACTAATTTGCGAAAATAAGTACGTCATTTACTATATTTTTCCTTAAATCGGTAGTGTTCAAGTGAACTGGAATTAATAATCGATCAGATATTGATATATATTAATAAAGTATTATAAAATTTTATTTAAAATTAAGATATATGGTAACTATAAAATTAAGAACAGCAAGTGGTGTTTGACTGTTTTATATCCAGGTTGTTATTTATTTAGATTTTAACATATGCCATATATTTTATCTGAAAAAAAATATGCCATATATATGACGTACTGATTTTCGTAATAACAAATACTTTCTATAAATAGGCCCGACCAAAACCTTTTTTTTTATGCCATATATATGACGTACTGATTTTCGTAATAACAAATACTTTCTATAAATAGGCCCGACCAAAAACTTTTTTTTTTATAAAAGGGTACTTACCAGCTCGGTATAGCAATAGACGTTAAAAATACCAGCTCAGGATAGCAATAGACGTTAAAAATACAAATACCAAACATAGTAATTGTATATGAATATGTAAATAACATAATACTTCTTTCCCTAACATAACTCACATTTTAAAACAAAATCAGAGCATCCCAACTGTCTTCTGCTTCCCAAAGGTGTCAAGGTGTCTTCTTTCCCTTGACACCTTTGTTAACAACCATCTGAAATTTTAATTCCCATGGAATCTTCCGATTGCCGGATGATCAGGACCAACTATGCACGATTCCGTTACGCTTTAAATGACTCTGCAATGAGATGGCGCCCAGACCATGTGATTCATGCACGTAGAGATTGTAGGCAAACTTGCGTCACGTCCCACCCACGTATTCCATGCTATTCTCGAAGGTAGAGAGATTAGGTAAAATAAAAGTTAGACTAGTGGTCCTATAACTATAATAAGGCATAGAGGTTAACTAATTACAAAATATACAATATTTGTTTCATTAAACGAGTTTTTTCAGAATATGAAAAACAAAACTCCGTAGTATTGAATTAGCAAACGTATAAAAGTTGTCAATCTCTTAGTTTCTACCAATAATATTCATTCCTCATTCCATTTTACTAGTCTTAAGGTACTTTACTATTATTACACCCGATGAAAACAAGAAAAAACAATTACTTATTGATGATTATATAATAGCACACTTTTGTGATAATCTTGTGTGTTTCAACTAATTCTGAACGGTTTTGGGGCTCTGTCCTAAAAGAACCTTGTTAACAACCGTCTCAAAATTCATTACCGACGAACCACTCTCATGCTCCGTCGCTTCTTTCGCCAAGCGCCGCCACTCCTCCGCCTTCTCTCTCATTTTCTTTCCCTTATCTCCATCCATCAACTCTATAACCACCGCTTCAACCTCACCTCTCTTCACATCTCCACCAATCTCCATCCCAACCTCCCACTCATCACAACAAAACTTACAGTTTGTTTGCTGCTCTGCAAAGAACGGCCAACACACCATTGGAACTCCACCACAAAGACTTTCTAACGTCGAGTTCCATCCACTATGCGTTAAAAACCCTCCGACCGCCGGATGAGAAAGGACCTTCTCTTGAGGACACCAACTCATTAGCATCCTTCGATCTTCAGTCTCCTTTAAAAACTCTGGTGGAATCGCCGCCTCTTCTCCAGCTACTAAACCCGGCCGCATCACCCACAAGAAATCTTTCTTTGTTGCTGCCAAACCCCATGCAAACTCTATGAGATGTTCCGCACTCATCACTGTTAGGCTACCGAAGTTAACATAAACAACGCTGTTTTTAGACTTAGTATCGAGCCAACCCAAGCACTCAGTCTCTTCTCTCCATAGATTAGATCCCATCTTTCCAGTTTCACTATCTTCTTTAACCTCTCGGTTAACTAAGAGATGAAGCGGTCCAATTGAATAAACCGGTGGTAAAATGGACTGCATGGACTGGATGATGTCATGCTCGAGGTCATCGAACGTGTTGAGAATGATAGCAGATGCACGTTTGGCTCGAGAGGTCTCGTGGACAATGAAGTTGATCATTATGTCGTTTTGATTAGTGGTACGGATGAAACTAGGGATGTCTTTTAGTTTTAGATTTTTCATCGATGGTATCCAATCTATAACTGTCTCCAACTGTTCCTTCGTCGCATCTGCAAAATCAATATTATTTGTTTATTATAAATTAAGGCACGAACGACGTCAAAAAAAATACTAAGAAGAAGAAAATAAATGCATTGATCACTTAAGTGTACCAATTTTGATGCATTAAGATTGATGGTACGATAGTTTCAGAGCAGGCGTTATTGGTAAACAATGTGGTAGACAATGGTGTTGGCCTAATTAATTGCATTCAGAAGGGTTTAATTTTCTTCAAGTACATTTGACTATTTTCTTTATATTTCCATCATTTTTGTTTTTTTTTTTCCCTCATAGTTTTTCGTATATATTTGCTCTTGTTGTCGAAATTTTAGTTTTTTGCACCTACCTTTTTAAAGATCATCATAAATCATTTTTTGTTTTTCCGAAATACAGAAATGTTACACCGGCAATTTTTTTTACTTTCTTAAGAAAAGTAAAAGTACATTAACAACCGTAACTGCTCCCTCTGTCTCTTTAGTTTTGTGTGTGTTTTAAGATGCAATATATCAAATTTAACCTCACTTCAATTTAAATGAAAAAATCCAAACGACATGTACCTTTTAATGGAGATAATCCCTTCTCGATGAAAAGATAAAAGTGCAAGTAAGCCATGAAGCCACAAGCACTGGTGGTCCAAAAAAGAACCTCCGGAACACCAAGCTCCTTTGCAGCGTCAAGAGTAAAGCTCATCACACCGTCGGATACAATACAGCTCACAGGAGGAACATCCTCTCTAGTGTTAACCCGCCGGAGAAGCTCCTTGAACGGAGTGAGACAGTTCTTCATGGTGGACTCGCAAAGAGCAGGGATGTCCTGAGTGGTGTCCACGTCAGTCTCAGGTAGACCGTCAGGGATGGCCTCAAACCGGAAGGAAGGAAGTCCATCGAGTGCGTTGGGGCCACGGGACCGGAGGAGACGGTTGTGGTTGTAGACGGTGTTAACAAAGGTTACATGGAAGCCTTTAGCGTGGAGGAGTTTAGCCACCTTTAGCATCGGGTTGATGTGGCCTTGAGCCGGGTAAGGTACGCAGACGACGTGTGGTTTTTGTGCGTTACAAACGACATGAGATTCCATTTGCTCTATCTTGTGCCAAAGATAAATTGTGATTAAACTGGGTACGGTTTTATATAGGCTAAAGCTTTGAAGTATACGGCAAGGCCATGTGTTTGTCCCACGTGGCTATTGCCAACAAATTTGTTTCATGTCATGTGTTTTAGCCACGTCGCTATCTCGAAGCCCGAACTATGTCTCTATATTGATGTGTGTAGACAAAATTTACAAGATGAATATGTAGGGAAAACAAAATCTATAAGAGCATGCATTTGTGAGAGATCTTTTATATTTTTTTATAGATAATTAGGGTCAGGAGTAGATTCCAGATTTATGAAGAGATTTAGACTAGTCCTTAGCTCATGAATAAATCGTTTTACTGAATATTTAAATAAACCGAAAGTAATGATTTCTAACCGTATAGCTAAATAAAGTAATTTAGAGAAATCTTTGTGAAAGATTTATTTAATCTCACATCATTATAATATCATTATTTGTAGTATCTTTTTTCTTAAGTTAAATATTTTTGTGATTTTTATATTGTTTACTAAACCCTTATTGTATAAACCATCAAAATATTTCAAATAAAAATCAATTTTACTTACTTAGAAAAATCTATTTTAAATGAAATTTTATTATGAAAGGTAAGAGGCCCTCAGACCACATCAATTCGTGAGATGATGGAGAGAATGGTATATTAAGAAAAATAAAAAATAATAATAAAGTAAAGTTTAGGATATTTTTTTTATAGTGTTTTTCCGTCGACACTAACAACTCCTTTTAAGACATTCATATTAAATAACAATAAAATTATTCAAAAAAAATGTTTTAAACATTTATAATGAGTATTACTATTAAAAATGCTCTCACGCTCTGAGTTTACAAAAATCCACTAGATAATATAAAAGATAAAATATATATATATATATATATATATATATATATATATATATATGTATATTAAAATAGGAAACTTCAAAACCGTCAAAATCCTAGAATGGTGTGACTTGGATAATTTTTTGTCCACAGCATAAGAAATATTTAATTGAAATGCCAAAAGTCTACCGGATGAAAGGATAAGGGGTTCATCTTACGGGGAAAAAGTTTTTGTACATAAAAACAAGTAAAGTATGATTTCATCATAATCATATATTTGGTAGCAGCAAATCAATAAACTATACTTTTACAAATATAAAATACAAAATACAAAAAAACAAAACCTATTCAAAATTTAGATTTTCAAGACAATCCTCCAACTTAATAGGAACAATTGTTACTAAGAATTTAATGTTGTTTAATATCATTTAATTATTTATTTAAATTTTAATTTATAGTAAAAATTCGCACCAATCAAATGAAAATAGTTTCTCAAAGAGTTCTCAAATGAAAATTGATTCTCATCTTTGTTAGAATTGTTTTTATATTGTTAAAAATTCATTTGAAAACTTTCTACTGCACATGACCTAATTCTAATTTACCTAAATTCTAAATTCTAATATAGGTATGTTCTTTTGAAAATAATCTTTAAACATTATTATAGAAATGTTTTTATTTATTATTTATTAGTAAGAAAGTAGGCATGTTCTTTTGTCTATCGATCGTTGGCGGTCGCAACCATCATCATGATTAGCGACAGAGATCATGTATTAATGTCTAGCTACATATTAGGGGCAGTCGCAAGCAACTGCCAACTAACATTCCATAACAAAATAAATAACTGAAAATCATTTTTATGGCAAAAATTATATGGATTTACTTCAACATCTTTTTCTTCTTCTTTGGTTTTAATTAGAGTTCAAGTTCTTTATATGTTTCCTTCTATGTAGGACTTCAAAGGACTCTAAATTTTCAACAAATTAGTTTGTTTCTCAATACATATTAACAATCACCTAAATCATAAACATTAAATATATGTATATATATATATATATTATTTATCTATCCAATTTATTTGTCTAGGATATACTCCTATGTGTAATCACAAGATGTTTTAATTGAAAGTGAAGAGATTAAATAATTACATAAATTTTATATGAAAGCAGTAATCATAAAAACGTTACATATAAATTATAATCACAAAATATCAAACAAGACTAAATTTTACGTAAGGAAATTGGAAAGAAACAAAAAAACATTTTGCAAAACATCTTTTAAAATATAATGGATGGAGCATATAACACATGCATGATAGAAGCAAGAAAAGCACTTATTTGATCATCATTATTCATTACAAAAATAACACATTTTTGTGACCATCTTATAAATGGTTTTAGTTAATTAATCTTCTGATTTTTCCCTCAAAAGAATCTTGCTAACGACCGTCTCAAAATTCATAGCCGAGGAACCATCGCTACTCTCCGTCGCTTTCTCCGCCAAGCGCCGCCACTCTTCCGCCTTATCTCTCATTTTCTTTCCTTTTTCTCCATCCATCAACTCTCTAACCACCGCCTCAATCTCCTCTCGCTTCACATCTCCACCAATCTCAATCCCAACCTCCCACTCATCACAACAAAACTTACAATTTGTTTGCTGATCTGCAAAGAACGGCCAACACACCATCGGAACTCCACCGGCGAGACTCTCTATCGTTGAGTTCCATCCATTGTGCGTCAAGAACCCTCCAATGGCCGGATGAGAAAGAACTTTCTCTTGAGGACACCAACTCGCCAACATACTCCGGTCAGCCGTCTCTTTAAAAAACTCCGGCGGAACCACCGCTTCCTCTCCGACCACTAAATCTGGTCGGATCACCCAAAGAAACTCTTTCCCACTTCCCGCCAAACCCCATGCAAACTCCACAAGTTGCTTTGAAGTCATTACCGTTATGCTCCCAAAGTTAACATAAACGACGCTGTTTTGAGTCTTAGTGTCAAGCCAAGCCAAACATTCCATCTCCTCTTTCCATAAACTCGATCTCACTTTACCAATCTCACTGTCTTCTTGAATCTCCCGGTTTGCTAAGAGATGAACCGGTCCAACTGAATAAACCGGAGGTAAAATGGATTGCATAGACTGGAGAATGTCATGGTCAAGGTCATCAAACGTGTTTAGTATGATAGCAGAAGCACGTTTGGCTCGCTCGGTCTCGCGTAACGCGAAATTAAGCATAAAATCATCAGGATTAGTGGTACGGATGAAGCTAGGGATATCTTTTAATTTTATATTCTTCATCGATGGTATCCAATCTATAACTGTGTCTAAGTGCTCCTTCGTCAAGTAACTCTCATCTGCCAAATTAGTCCATCAACAATTATTAAAAAAGATTCATATATCTGTTAATAAAAACTATAGCATCGGGTTATGGAAAATTTGATGCATTTAGATAATAACTAATAAGCGTCCACGTCTACATGACTCCTTACTGAATACGGCATTCACAGTGTAAGTTCAGAGTCAGAAGCAGTTATAAATATGGTCGAAAGACAGTCGCATGGGCCCTGGATAATGTTATTGTCGCAATTGCATTAATGTTAAGATTTTGTTTTTGCAATATTTGGTTATTTTGTGACTTGTATGTTCTCGTGATCAAATCCCATTAATCTCGGCATATGGTAAAGCACAAATTCCTAGGTATATATATAGTTATCTTTTAATAATTTACAATAAAACCATAGAATGTGACAACCTTGACCGTTCTCTTTCGTACGCGTGGTTCAAGTAGAGTGTTGGTGTGTGGCTCTACGCTACATATGGTAAGCTAAAATATACGGACAAACTCATAACTCACAGAGCTCATGATTTTTATTTATTTTGATAAGTAGAGGTGATCCGGGCTTTTATTAGAATATCTCCAATATACTCTATTTTAAAAACTTTCTCTATTTTTAAAACAAAATCATCTCTAATGATATTTTTATGTTATTATAAAAATAAAAAAATAAATAATATTTTTTTATATTTAAAAAAATATTATTTAATTTTCTATGTTTAGATAAATATTTTTTTATTTACATTATGATTGTTTAATATTATATATATATATATTTATTTTATATTTAAAATAAAATTATGTGTTTATTTATATACTTATATAAGACTATATTATTAAATTTGATTATTTAATTACTATAACATGTAACACAAATTTATACTAAATTAGGAATAAAAAAATTCATAAATAAAAAAAATAAATAAATCAAATTTGTAAAATTAAAAAAATAAAAAGTTTTAATTTAATTTAATTAAAAAAATAAAATTATTATATTTATTAAATATTATTTTTAAAATAAAATAAAAATAATCATTAAAACAAAATTTTCCTCTATTTTTAAAAATCTCTATTTAAAAAAAAAAAAAAATAAACCATTAGAAATGGTCTTAATCTCCCAAAATAATTGTAGACATCAAATGGTCCACTCATCAAGTTTTTAATAGTCGTAAAACATAACATCAACTGACTAATTGAGAGTGATTTAAATAGTTATGTGCTTTAAGAAAATCGATTTCTAATCTAAACCAATAAAAAAACTTTTCCTCAAATGGAAACATGGTTCATGGTTTACATTAAGTTGATATTATAAGGTCAACTAAACCATTAATCAATGTAATATGGTCAACTAAATCATTAATGAGTGTAATCACTAATCATTTTTAATACTAAGTTACATTAATATTGGTTTCTCATACATAGAGTCAACTCAATCATTAATCATTGTAATAACACATACCTTTTAGCGGGGATATACCCTTCTCGATGAAGAGATAAAAGTGTAGATAAGCCATGAAGGCACAAGCACTTGTGGTCCAAAAAAGAACCTCCGGAACACCGAGCTCCTCCGCAGCGTCAAGAGTAAAGCTCATCACACCGTCTGATACAATACAGCTCACCGGAGGAACATTATCTTGGGCGTTGAGCCGCTGGAGAAGCTCCTTGAACGGAGCAAGACAGTGTTTCTCTGTGGACTCGCAAAGAGCTGTGATGTCCTGCGTGGCGTCCAGGTCGGTCTCTGGTAGACCGTCAGGGATGGACTCGAACCGGAAAGAAGGAAGCCCGTCGAGGGCGTTTGGTCCTCGGGACCGGAGGAAACGGTTGTGGTTGTAGACGGAGTTGACAAAGGTGACGTGGAAGCCTCTGAGGTGGAGGAGTTTAGCTACTTTCATCATAGGGTTGATGTGGCCTTGAGCCGGATAAGGCACGCAAACTACATGCGGTTTTTGTGTGCTACGAACGACATCATGAGATCCCATTTTGTTTCTCTCTCTTTACGGCCAAGAAAAATCTGAGTCTTTTTGTTTTGTAATGAACAAATGTGAGTTTTGCATTTGACAAACGCCATTTTATAGATTATAAAAGGAAAAAAAAAAAAAAAAAAGAGGCGAGACTATTATGTGTTTATTGTACGTGGTCGTTGTAATTGTCGACAGACGTCATGTGCGAATGCCATCGATACCAGTCATGATTCGCCGAGGCCGGAAATTGTCGATTTATTTGTTCAAAATTCATAATCCAACAAAATATAATGGGTAAATATACCTAGAAACTAAGTGTACTGCAGAAAAGAAGAAGAAGCTAGGTTTGCTACGATTTTTTAAAATGTATAGGTTCAATTTTGTTTTTTAAAGGATACTTCTTTTCAATTTGCTAGATGGAGCTAAATGTTTCAAAAGGTCTAAAAACAAAAAAAACTAAATGAAAACAGGTGAACGGATACAGATCCTAATAAAGAAATAATTTGATTTTCTCACATCTATATGCAAAATTTTAATGTATTTAATTTTTATGATCATTTATAACATGTAGGGTATTTTATTATTAGATGAAGCATATTTAATGTCTTATTTTTCTGTGTAAGAACATTAAAAGTAAATAATTTATATAGTTTTCAAATCCTATTTTATTAAACTAAAACGTCTTATATATATTTAACCAGAGGGGATATAATAGATATATTTGAAATATCAAATCGAACTCAAAACAAAACAAAAACTTTATATTGACTTTAAAAATTAGATTTTATTTTGATAATTTAAAGATTGGATTTAAATCCATAGATTCCCTCAAGGCCATAGACTATATCGTGTAATATGGTCTTCTCAAGTGTCACTCTCGTCCACTAAAATTGTAATTGATTGACAATTGACCAAAACCCATATTTTTCTATCAACGTTGAACACATTATTCTAATTTCATAACCTCGCACACATTGTCAGTTTGTCACTGTCAGACACACACACACTTTCCTTTTCTTTTTTGATAAATAGACAATTTCAAAGTTTTGATTTTATAACGTTAAACTCAGATTCTATGAAATTTGCAGTAACATGATGAAAGATTTTTAAATATCACAATGACCAATCACTAAAAAATATGAAGTTGATTCGTCTTCGAAATCTGCAATAGGTACTCTATATAGATGGCGTGGTTCAATTATACTTCACGTCTATGTAACCAAACTTTAGGTTAACTAAAAAAGAAAAAAAAAAAAGATACAAACGAAACTTTAGGTTTTCAATTAATATAACACTTGTGATCACGTGGCAACTGGCTAGTATGTCTACCAAGGCACATGAGGGAAAATTTTCAAATCATCTTAACATTTTGTTTTGTTTTCTGTTGTCGTCTTAAATGAAAGACAGAAGCATATAGTATAAGAAATACTCCAGATTCATCCATGATTAATAAGGAGGTAATTACTAATTAACAAATTATGTCAAACAGAGCATTAACAAGTTCGATAACTGACGTGGGAGTGGACCATTGCCTTAATTTTCGTTATATTGTGTGCTAACACGAGCGAATACGGATTTATTGCGTTCCTTTGGGACCGTGATCCTACCCTATCTTTTATTCAGCCAATTAAGTAGATTATTATTAAATTCACTGAACTACCAAAGATGGAAGATCCATAAGAGATAAAATCAGTGAATCTAATAATAATTTTGGAAGTATTAAGGCTTTGTCTTTTTATACGGTGCCGGTGCTATTGGGAGTTTTGTTGTTTTAATTCAAAATTTCAAATGTTTTTTATTTTGTTTTTTGACGTCATCCAAATACTCAATATTGAATGTTTTTTTGTCTTTTTTTCCAACTATCAAAGGTACTTCATCGCATAAAAAATAACCACAAAATCAAAGCCCAAGCCTAAAGACACTCGGTGACAAAGAAAGAAAGAAACAAGAAAGATACGTTCTATGACAAACAAAATTTGGATACAATCTGTCACCAAGTTGATAGGCATGGGCCGCATGGCTTTGACTTCAAATTTCGAATCGTCCTTTCGGACTCGGTTTGAGTGGGGTTTTCATTTCTACCACGATTATTAGAATAAATTGGTGGAATAGTCATATAATAACTTACTATTAGGTCAATAATTTTAGAAGATTTTTTTATATTATTATTCTGTTCAACATCTCTAAATCTTCTATACAATTAGTGTAATATCCCTAAAAACTTTGGATGTTTTTTGTTATGCTTAATTTATTTTTCAATGTCCCTTCAAAATCCAGCTTTTGTTGTGGATGGAATTAAATTCAAAGTGTGTTAAAAAGAAAGAAAGTCAAAGTGAGTTAGATCAAAGAAAAATCAAACCATTTTATGGTGGTAATGGCCTATTTTCTGCCATTTGACAGCGACGAGTTGGTAAGTAGAAATGTAAAATATTATTCGGTCTATAAATTAAACAAGATCACGACTGTTTGGAACAAAGGAAATATAGTTTGGTTTGAGAAGTTTTGAAATCATAGTATGTGGACAGAAAACTAATAATATGTCACAAATGAGTCTGTTTTAAAAGAATCTAATATTTTGCGAATCTTGTGGATTAATTAGCCTAACTGTTTGAATATTTTGAAGTTTCAATATAAACTTCAGATCTTTTCGAACGGTGGTTCCAAGGAGGATCGCACCCAAAAACCATCCGCCATGCAATACTCTCTGATTTTTGCATGTCTCCTCCAAGATTCTTTGGGAGGTATGAAGCTTAATTTGGCTCCTCCTTGGAGCTAGGTTGTGGGGGATTTGGGCTTTAAATTATTGGGCTTGGTTCACTTAAATTTCAAATAATTCGGCTTTCAACTTTTTTTTCCAATTTATTTGTTTGGGCTTTCATTTGAGAAACTGAGCTGAAGGATGCTTGTAATTTGTTTTTCTTCTCTCATACATGTTTGATAGCAAATTCTGTAACAAAAAAAAACAAACAAGAAGAAACAAAATATGGCTAATGTTGATAAAATAAAAGGGGGGAGCAGTAATAATGGAAATAAACATGATTTCTTGTATGTTTAGTCTTATGTTTATATTTACTTAAAAGATATTAATATTCACCTTTCTAAATTCATTTGATGATTTACAATGGAAATTTTTTCAAAACCAATTACTGCAAAAGAGAGTGTGCATGTTATCTATTAGTACTTTGTTACATGATATATTCTCACTGCACTTTTTAATGTTATTACCAATGATGGAATTTACGAAAATGTTGGTAGGAACTCTTTGGTATCCTCAGGGCCGGTTCTGAGATTTCAGAGGCCCTAAGCAAAACAGAAATTGGGACCCATAATTTTGAAATATTTTTTGTTTTAGTTAAATTATTTATATTTATGTTAATTTATAAAAATTCTAAAATATTGTACATATTTATATTATTGTAATACAGAAAAATATTTTACTTAATAATACATACACTAAATTTTGTTTTCGACAATATTTCAAAAAAGAAAAATATCTAAAATGAAGCCTCATAAAAATAGGAGCGCTAGACAAATATTTCAGTCTCCTATGCTTTCCGCCTTAAGTATCCTAAACATGTTTTTTGTGCATTGGGGCAGGACTGTTCCATATTCAATGTCACATTTCTAGCTAATATGTAGAAGTAGAACCTTAGAATCACTTATTTTCAAATGGAGTTATACCTCTAAAATCCCAGAAGAATTCAAAACTTTATCGAACTGAATTACCTTAATCCTAGAGATCCTACAGATAAATGTTCAACCTTGGTTACTTCCAAGTTTCAATTGCGCAAAATCTCCATTTACTATAAAGTTAGTCATACCAAATAAGTAAAATACAAAAACTAAAATTTTCTTGTGCTTCATTAATAATGATACATATGATTTGTTAATTAAACTCAAATTTCTGTAAACATTTATTCTAATACAAGTATTCCTTTTATTTTAATACAGTATGAAAAAACTCTAAACAATTTACTTTTGTAGAAAGTTCATTTCAGGAATATATCTAACTGTTTAACCCCCAAAAAATGTTTTAAGTTGCCAGATATTTTAGACTAGGTGTGTCCCCTCAGATCATATCTTTTAAATTGTTTATTTTAATAAATATTTTATGTAGCAATACACCAAATGAGTAAATAAAAGTGATAAAAAATAATTGTTTGTCAATTGTCATGGTCAATACTCAACAAGATATGTTGGGTCAACGAAAGGCAAACTAAACGAAGAATAATGTGGGCATACACTTTTTGTAGACGTGGTACTTGTGATCAAAATTGGGTTGTTGAAGACTTGAAGTTGAAGTGGAATAACAATTATTTGTGAAAATTAATAAACAAAGAAAACATTTCTTGAACTTATTCAATACACCGAACATTATTATATGAATCTGAACATGAAAACAATTATTCTATTAGTATATATCTTTAAAACGCCAGACTATATATATACATGAAACTCTTTGCTATTGCCATATTAGACTTCCGAATTTCCGATGGTTTCCGAATTTACAAGAAGTATAGTTAATGACGTCGCTAATGACTTTATAGTTTATATATTAGTAATAAGCACATAATTAACCCCAAGAGTCAAACACACCTAACATTTTGTTTTCTCTCTTTCTATCATTTCCAATTTTCCACCAACATATTGAAGAACAAGACTCCGTGGGGTCGACCTCACCTGATTATAATCACTTCCCCGGTCCAACTTGTGATCTAACAAGGAATACAAAAGAATATGCTCCTTATTCCATTCCATTTTCAATTCTGCATAACACGTTTTTATGTGGTCCTTGAATCTTATATGATGAGGCAGGAGCATATGTTTTTTACACACAGAAAGTTTTCAGTCTTAATAACACATTCCAATGCATTAAGGACACGAATTGGGTTAAATGAGACCATTCTTATGAATCAATATAACAATTATATAATAAGTAAAAACAGTAACCAAAAGGTTTGGTAAATATGAACATCTCTAAATCAAGAAGACTTGAAACGATAAACAATTACTAATAACAATTTAAAACTATATCAAAAGTGTGGGAGTAGGCGAAGTAAAAAATGGTGGGCTCCCGCCATTTACGACGAGCGTTAGGTGAGATTAGATTTTTTACTCCGCCTCATTTGATAAATGAATCTACTTATAAATTTATTTATTTATCAAAACTCCAAATAAAACAAAAGTATTAATTTACTACTATCTCAAGATTCTCAACTCAACATAGGTACAAAATACAAATACACCCAAAATATTTTTCTATAACAAAATACAAACAACTTTTAGAAATAAATTAAATCATTGACCATGACCAATCTTTACAAAAATGTCTCACCGAACATTAGCGGCGAACACATGCAGCATTTCAAAAGAAATCTAAACCGAATAAACGTTTCCGGTTAATAAAACGACACGTTAACCGGTTATTATATTAAATTGACGAATATAACCCTCTAACAATTCCCAACATAAACTTTACCAAAAATACCCTTGAAAGTAAATTACCTACCACAACACAAACACCAACAACACATTAGACTTCTTCGTCTTCACCAAACACCAATTTCGTTATAAAAACCTTAAATCCTCTTCTCAAACTTTCTCAGGTTTCGTGTAAAACATTTCACAAAAACACATTTGTCGAAATCTCAAACACTAAAACCCAAAAAAAACAAAAATAAACGAAAATGGCACTCATGAACGGAACCATGAATCTATCATCGATATACAAACCAAGCTTCACCACCACCACCACCGTTCCAAGACTCACTTCTTTCCGGATCTCCGCCGTACAAACCGACCCAAAACCACCACCAACTACGACTCCAACGGCGGTGACAAAACCCGTCGTCGGAGTTAACATAAGCAAAGGAAAATGGGCACCGGAGAGTTGGAAGACGAAGAAAGCTTTACAACAACCGGAATATCCTGATTTAGCTGAGCTCGAAGCTGTGCTTGACACAATCGAAGCTTTTCCTCCGATCGTGTTCGCCGGAGAAGCTAGATTGCTCGAAGAACGTTTAGGACAAGCGGCGATGGGCGAAGCGTTTCTGTTACAAGGAGGAGATTGTGCAGAGAGTTTTAAAGAGTTCAATGCTAATAACATTCGTGACACTTTTAGGATTCTTCTTCAGATGGGTGCTGTCTTGATGTTCGGTGGTCAAGTCCCTGTCGTTAAGGTAATCAAAATTGAATCTTTTTTTTGATTGAATTTTGAACAAAGTTTGGATTTTTATTGAGTTTTTGAAGAAAGTTTGGATTTTTATTGAATTTTTGAAGAAAGTTTGGATTTTTATTGAGATTTTTGAGTTTTGATGTTGTTGTGAAGGTTGGGAGAATGGCGGGTCAATTTGCGAAACCGAGATCAGATTCGTTTGAGGAAAGGGATGGAGTGAAATTGCCGAGTTACAGAGGAGATAATATAAACGGAGATGCTTTTGATTCGAAATCAAGGATCCCTGATCCTCAGAGGATGATTAGAGCTTATTGTCAATCTGCAGCTACTTTGAATCTTTTGAGAGCTTTTGCTACTGGTGGTTACGCTGCTATGCAAAGAGTTACTCAATGGAATCTTGATTTCACTGAACGTAGTGAGCAAGGAGACAGGTAGATTCTTGATTGTTTTTGTGGTCTAATGGATTCAAAAATTAGTTAAGAGGAATTGATAAAGACTGATTTCGATTTTGTTGTTGTTGGTTTGGCTACATCCTTTTTCTCTTGCTTGTCTTGTGTTGGTCTAATTTTGAATACCTAACCTTATTTGGTATGAACTAGTTAGGTCCTTATTTATGGGAGTGGCTACAAACCTAATCTTATCTTCTTGTCCTTATTGTGAGTGCTGTAGGTACCGTGAACTAGCGAACCGTGTTGATGAAGCGCTTGGTTTCATGCACGCCGCTGGACTAACGCTAGATCATCCCATAATGCAAACAACTGACTTCTGGACTTCACATGAGTGTTTGCTTTTGCCTTATGAACAGTCACTGACAAGGCTAGACTCTACCTCTGGTCTCTACTATGATTGTTCTGCTCATATGATTTGGGTCGGTGAACGGACAAGACAGCTTGATGGTGCTCATGTTGAGTTCTTGAGAGGTGTTGCTAATCCTCTTGGAATCAAGGTTTGTTTTTTTTTGGTCTCATCAGTTTTTTTTTAGTTTTGGGTTTGTGAGAGTGATTGAGATTGTTTTGTGATGATTGCATTAGGTGAGTGATAAGATGGATCCAAAGGAGTTAGTGAAGCTTATTGAGATCTTGAATGCTGATAATAAGCCTGGAAGGATAACAATCATTACAAGAATGGGAGCTGAGAATATGAGAGTGAAGCTTCCTAATTTGATTAGAGCTGTGCGACGTGCTGGACAGATTGTGACTTGGGTTAGTGATCCAATGCATGGAAACACTATTAAGGCTCCTTGTGGTCTCAAGACTCGTCCTTTTGACTCTATCTTGGTAAGTTACATTATTTTAGTCTCTTTTGATCATTGCAAGTGATAGAAATGGGAATAATTTAAGTCTTTTATTTTCCAAAATAGTAAAATTTGTTGTAGTAGGTGAGATAGTGAAAGGTGACAAAATTCAAGACTTTGGTTGGGCCAAAGTTGACACATTTGCTTTTCTTTCTAAAGTTAGGTGGTCCTTGTGAAAATAATATTTTTAGTACGAGTTAAATTTATTATAAAGTTTAGAATAGAAACAATGGTCATGATTGTTTGATTTTTTATTATTGCAATTATCTAATAAAATTGTTTTGATTAATTTAAAATATATTCTTTTAGGCTGAGGTGAGAGCGTTCTTTGACGTGCACGAGCAAGAAGGAAGCCACCCTGGAGGTATTCACTTAGAGATGACTGGTCAAAACGTGACTGAGTGCATTGGTGGTTCACGCACAGTCACGTTCGATGACTTGGGCTCGCGTTACCACACGCATTGTGATCCTCGTCTTAACGCTTCACAGTCTCTTGAGCTCTCTTTCATCATAGCCGAACGTCTTAGAAAGAGACGTATCAAGTCTGAAAAGGCTTTTGCCGTATAATCAAAGCTATAATATCTATATTATTTATATAATATATGTGTTTGTGTCTGTGTGTGTGTATGAACTCGAAACTATCTCATTTATCTTTGATTCAAAATCTTGGGTTCAACCGTTTGAATCAACTCAATCTCTGTTTTTTTCTCATAAATTTTCATATCATGAAAGCTTTTTGCAAATTTTTCATGTGAACCCTCAAAACCTGAACTCTTAACAAACCGCAATCCGCAAGCATACAAAAACAAAGAAAGCAGAATGGAAAATAAGAGTTGAAGCCTTCTTTTTTCGTGTGGTGTAAAATGTCAAAACCAAATTCATAGTCTTACAATAATGAATATACCATAGGGAACAATCACATAGTCATTTGAAGGCAATATATTAAAGTGGAAATCTAAAGGTCTGACTGGTCAAACAAATAAGAGAATCATTTGTCTTGATTATCGTTAAAATGAGTTGGTGATGAAGGCATCAACGGCTGAGATGGTAGATCTTGTGGTTGAGTGTTGAGTAATTTAGCTATTGAGTATTGAGACTATGGTTTGGGGGTAGTGCATGTGAGGTTATGACCCCTAATCTTAAACTGGTCTCTTGCTGCATTGTATATGATCGCCCCCATCATATTCATTGGGTTTAGCTTTTCGTTTTAATATATGTGATAGGAAACATTTTTTGTTTGTCTCTGCCTCTCTGAGTCTCTGGTCACGATTCATTTTTAGTTTTGTTATATCTCCTTTTTCTTATTTTTCATCTCAGTGAGATGACTATATATATATAACAAGAGACAATCATTTATTCACTAATTAGATCTCTAAATTACACTTGTTTGAAAATGTGGTCAAGGTTTAGTTAGATATCAACCACATTATTACTTTCTCTTTTGATTTTGTACAAGGTAAATTTTCGAATTCAAACTAGAAATTGAACCCGCAAATTCAAACTAGAAGTCTAGAGTTATTTGTAAATCCAATCAGTATTTAATAATTTGATTAAATATATATAGATTGAATCCTTAACATTTTTTATTTAAAACATTTATTTCAAAAATTATCTCACTTATCTATTTCGAGTAAAGTAAACATTTTCAACTACAAAAAGGAAATTTCTATTTTTCTTTTACACCATTCAAAAATATTTTAAAAATCATTGAAATTGATAAATAAATACAAGTCATTAATACAATATATATTTTGAGCTGTTATTGAATAATTAGTTCAAATCTATGAGCAGTACTTAAATAAGAGCTTGTTTGGCATATTAATTAAAGTACTTAAATTTTAACTTTTACTTAAACTTTATTTAAGTAATACTAAACAAAAGATAGTGATTTTATGTGTATGTATTTTTAATGATTTGAAAAGAAAATTATTTAGTTGAGTTTACCTAAATGTTATGAAATCATGATTTTACAAGATAAAAATTACTCCATCCATTTTAATGAGTTTTTGACACACAATTTAAGAATTATATTTGATTATACAAATCTACCCTCATTTAATATGACACTATATATCTTGTATTGACTTGAATTCAAAGAGTTTTAGCTTTGAATTAAATATAAATTAGGATCTTTATTTAAAATTCACATTAAAAATATAAAATGACAATATTTTTGAAACAACAATTCAACTCTAAAAAAACTTTTTTTGAAGAACAGAGGGAGTATTTCGTTACTGTCTCAATTATAACTTATAAGATATCCGGTGTAGCCTCTAATAAATTGCTCATTTGCTTTTTCTGACTTGCTACATATTCAAGGTAATACAACATATCAGAAGGAATGATCACCGATATCGCATTTTCAAATAGAATAATGAAAATCACATTAGAGACAAAAAAAAAAAAAAAAAGAGAAATTACAAAAAGATTTAAACCAAACACACCAACATTTATTTATATATAAAAAAAGAGAAAACAATACAAAAACAAAAGCAGACAATTACCAAATATTTAAACCAATAACATCAACGATTTGTTTCAAATAGAAACAAAAAAAAAAACACCAACAATGAAAAAAGGAACAGAAGCCCTAAATCATTTTTTCATCACCCCCGTTGTGGGTGAAGACACAGAAGTTGGATTGAACAGCATGCTCGGAGGTGATGTAGAATTGAGGAAGTCTATAATCCATGATGGTGAAATCTCCGGCTTTGGTGGTAAAATATTATCATGTTGTTGGTACTCTTGGGGAGGAGGCGGTAGCAAAGGAGACCACGATGATGTAGATGATGCAGATGATGTAGGTGGTGGTGGCAAACGCATCAATGGAAACAAGGACTCGGATGGTTGAGTTGACAATTGATGAGTGTTGAGGAATCTATATGTTGAGGTGTTTATGGCGTTGATCGCAATCGGATTAAAACGTTTGATATTGCTAACAAGATCTAGTGCGGGAGGACGGAGACGATCAAGACGACGGGTTTTGGTAGTGTGTGTGAGGCTAAGAACCAGCGTCTTAAACTGATCTTTGGTTGTGTTGTAGATGGTCGCTGGCGCCTCATTGCACTTGTTGGTTTGTGCATTTTGTTTTGATATTTTTCGAGAAGCCTTGTTAGTCTTTCTTAGGTTATTCATTGAAGACTTGGGAGGCATTGATATAATGGTTTCTTATTTTTCATCCTAGGAAGATCCATATATATATTACAACTAAGTGTTATTCCATTTCTTTTTTAGTCAACATAATGCTATTCAATTAATATCTACATACACAGATACCATTTAATTAATTATTAATTATGTTTCTGAAAACACTTTTTGTAACTGTAATAACTGTAAATGTAGTCAACGAAATGTTATAGCAACCATATTATTATTTGGGAATTTTGTTGAAAATTCAAAAAAGAAAAAAACACTCTTAAACTGTTATTTTGGGATGAGTCTTTCACGTTTTACAGATTTTTAGGGCATTTCTTTTATTTGTGATAAAACTGCTTCTGTATGTGGGCAGAAAATTTAAATTTGACGTATCATTATCATCTGCGGAAGTTCTTTGCAAAAGTACGTTGCATTATGTGCGAAAACGTACGTTGATAAAAATGGTTGTTGAAGCATACATGTTAAAATAGTTTGGGTGTCCGGATAAGAACAAAAATAACATTTTAATTCTGTAGACAAGTGAATGTTTTATTTTATTTTACACGAATGAGAATAATATAACAATCTCGCCCAAGATAACTTGCAAAGGTTATGGACACCTATAACTACTGTGCACGGGTTAATACATATGGGGTAGTTTTCATTTATATCATGAATAATATAAGCAGTCAACTATGATTGAATTTGTCTACGAGAACAATTGTGATTGAGTATGTCTACAAGTACGTGGAAAATGAAATATGAAGTTGTATTTAGTCTACGTAAATAAATAGTTATATTTTTATAGTTAAAATATGTTATTTTTGTGGATAAAATAAAGTAAATATGTGTAAAGATGTATCACATGAGACAAGATAAGTATTACAATGTCTAACAAGATGTGTATGTGGGAAGAGTCACCTGAGGAAGAAGATGTTTGAGTGTGTGTCATTGCACAGTATAAAACAAGAACATTAAAGTTTTCTTCCCCATGTAACTTGTTTACTGTCTTTTAAAAACACACTCAAATCATCTTCTTCTCTACAAAGCTTTTTTTCCTAGACATATATTGTCAGACATATTTTAGTTTTTCAAATAAGACACTTTAATATCTTCTTGTTGGTGGTTACTTGATTATTACTATAAAAGTATAAATCATAGTTTTATTTTCAGTAAAAAAAAATAAAAAACTTGTAGACAAATAATAGTTTTCTGAAAATAGTTTAATAATGCATATAATTATTTTTGTTTCCTTTGAAATTGATAAATATATACAAGTCGTAAATGTATTTTGAGATGTAATAAAAGACTTGGTTCAAATATCTGAGTAATGCTTAAATTTTGGATTACTTAATTGTTTGACATATGATTAAATTTTCATTTTTTGATGTTTGATTTTATAATGAATAAAGCTTATGAAAACATTTTTAAGTATAATTTAAATGTATAGATGCTTATTCATAAATATAATTATATAAAGACAGATTTAGAATAAATAATTTATGCTTTCAGTTAATTTTCAACCACAATAGTCAAATAACATTTAACAATACATATATATATATATATATATACAAAAAGATTAATATTATATTTTTGGAATTTTGTCATAAACTCTTATTTATTATATAAACATGCATCTAAAATAAAATTAAAATGTAAGTATGTGTCAAACAAGTAAGTATTCCAATTTTTAAGAATTGCTTAATTAGAGATTTGAAACAAGTATATATTGATCAGATCTCAAAATATATTGTATGACTTGTATTTATTTATCAATTTCAAAGAAAAATACTATTTATATGCATTATTAATTCATTATAAGAAATCTAATATTTTTATATAAAAAATATCTTTCTATAAAAACTAAATGGAAATAAATTTATGATTTATGGTAATAACAAAGTCACAGTCAAAAATTCTGACTCCGGTCAAAAACAAATTATAGTTCTGCCACTAAACTAAACCATAATCCATCCGATCAATGACAAGTGCATAATCTTTTGTAATATATTTATTGTTATTTTATGGTTACTTTATCATTACTATAAATCATAGTTTGAATCACTCTTCATTTTCCTCATTTGATCTTCAACTCCCATTTGTATATCGTTACGCTTGCATGATTTTGTAATAAAAATCTAATTTGGCTTGTGCTCTTTGAGAAAACTATAATTAAATAAATGCTATATGCTACAATATTTGCACACCAGAATTAATATATATGTTTTACAATTTTGTAATCCTCTAGTAGTATATAGGTGTTGCAAATACAATGTATATATTTATTTCAACGAGATTAAATGTCCACGCAACGACATTAAATTTCTATATATTGTTATTTTTTAAAAACCCCTAAATGTACATAACATTTGTCAGTATAGAAACTAAACACGTCGAAGATTGAAAAGAACTATTTAGTATTTAGTAGTGTTGTAGCGTTTGGAAATTAATTAAAAGATAAGATAGGAAGAATAAGAGACCTATAAATTTCTCTCCCTTTCTTTCTAGCTCTCTCTGTTTTATCCACTCACACCATCACCATGGACAAAACATCTTTCTCTAGCAACGAAGGCAAACCAATAAGATGCAAAGCCGCCATATGTAGAAAACCAGGAGAAGCTTTGGTGATAGAACACATTCTCGTGGATCCACCTCAAGCTTACGAAGTTAGGATTAAGATTTTATGTACTTCTCTATGTCACACTGATATTACTTTCTGGAAACTAGACAGTGTAAGTTTACATTATATCTCCAAGTCAACGCATAATCTTTTTATTCATAACTCGATTCCTCTGATCTCTTTTTTTTAATTATTTTTTCCAGCCACCACTTTCAAGGTTTCCTAGGATTCTAGGACATGAAGCAGTCGGGTGAATATTCATAGATATGCTTCTTCAATTTCAGTTTTCACTCTTTTTCAAGAATTCGCCTAATTACTTTAATCTTTTTTGTTTTACTTGCGTTTGAAATAAATATCAAGTGTGGTAGAGAGCATTGGAGAAAACGTGGACGAATTCAAACAAGGCGATGTAGTTTTGCCAGTGTTTCATCCTTACTGTGAAGAATGTAGAGATTGCAAATCTTCAAAAACAAACTGGTGCGCCAAATACGCCGACGATTATACATCAAACACAAGACGATATGGAATGGCTTCAAGATTTAAAGATTCTTTAGGAGAAGACATTCACCATTTCTTTTTTGTTTCGAGCTTTTCTGAATATACAGTCGTAGACATCGCACATCTTGTCAAAATATCTCCTGAGATTCCCGTTGATAAAGCCGCGTTGCTCAGCTGTGGTGTCTCCACAGGTATCTTATCTTCTTCATACTTGTTTAGTTAATTATTTCCGTAGGGTTAGTATGCATATTTTAAATTTTACCAGGGGTGAAAGCATAAAATAAAGTAGAATATAGGGGTGGGATTGTTATTTATAAGAAGTTAAAGAAAGTGACATGTATCCTGGACTGATGTATGTGTCAAGTGGAGCAGGACTTGGAGCAGCTTGGAAGGTGGCTGACGTAGAAGAAGGCTCCACCGTTGCAGTTTTTGGCCTTGGTGCCGTTGGACTTGCGGTATCATTTTCTTTTCAATTATAATTCTATTACCTATTTTTTTTGTGGTCGGTAATTATAATACTACTTTTTTCTTTTGTAAAGGTAAATAGAAAAGTAGTTTAACAATGATTATTACTTTTTTCTGTCTAAGTTTAGTTAATTAATTATATATATATATATATACACATTGGTCTTTTGGGTCAAATTTATATATACATTAGTTATTTGCTAAACAATTTAGATGGTTTTGGTAACAGGTTGCAGAAGGAGCTCGAATGCGTGGGGCTGCAAAGATCATTGGTATTGATCTCAATCCTGATAAATTCGAGCTAGGTAAAGTCGTGTTATAGTTTCACTTTGACTTATATATAAAGTTTTTCTCTTTTGAGTTTTTAAGAGTCACTCTTTTATTCGTGGCCTTATTCTGACCACGTCGCTGTTTAAATATAAAATGTGATTGATGTTAACACTGTACCGTGTTGTCGACTGCGGTTTGATCTTCTTCTGACAAAAATGGTCCATGCATCCGTGCAAGTGTACTCATTTGTCTTTTTTTTGTTAAACGTGTTATTCTTCTTCTTTTTGGTTAGTCTAAAATAATGAAATAGTTTAGAACTATTTAGGAAATTTGGTGAAAAGACTATTCACGGCTACATTCAACCGGAAAAAAGTTAGTTGGAATGATAAAAAGGAGGCCAAATATATTAATTTATTGTTGGTTTTTGTCATAAACAACATTTCCAGTGAATATACCAAATAGTTTCAAAATACTTATAATATTTTTGTTTATATCGATGATTAAGACAATAATTTAATCATTTATTATAAGATAACTAGAGACATAAATCACACTTTTGCTTTGAAGATGTAAATCATCACTTACAAAAATAAAATAAAATTCATCATTTAATATCAAAGGAAAAAAAATTATTATTCATCATATTTGAACCATTAATTAAACCTATAATTATTTACATTGAACAGGTAAGAAATTTGGTTTTACGGATTTCATCAATCCTTCCTTGTGCGGAGAAAAGAAGATTAGCGAGGTAAGTTATCTAATACGTCAGAATTGACTAAACATTGTGGTAATTTATTGGCCAAAAATAATAATTTGTTTTTGGACAATACAACAATAAAAGGTGATTAAAGAAATGACAGGAGGAGGTGTTGACTATAGTTTCGAATGTGTTGGCTTAGCTTCTTTACTAAACGAGGCTTTTATCAGCACCCGCACGGTACGCTTAATTATACCGGGTCCTGATGAATTTCAGTTAGTTCGACATCATTTAAATGGTTAAATAAAACCAATTTAACAATGTCTTTAACAATCTATCTATAAAATAAATAAAACAGGGATCAGGAAAAACGATAATGTTGGGGATGGAGAAACATGCAGCAACAATAAGTTTGGGTAGTTATGATCTTCTTCTAGGCAGACAAGTTTGCGGAAGTTTGTTCGGTGGTCTAAAATCCAAACTAGATATTCCAATTCTCGTGGATCATTACCTCAAAAAGGTATAAATATTAATTAATTTATATGTTATGTTTTTCTAACCTATATGTTATGTTTTCACGAGGTTTATTATTGCATGCAGGAGCTTAATTTGGATAGTTTTATAACACATGAACTGAGTTTTGAGGAAATTAATAAGGCTTTCAGTTTATTAGAAGAAGGAATGTCTCTCCGCTGCATTCTATGGATGGATAAGTAATTATTTACGTCAAACGTTAAGCTGTAACAACGAAGCTCTTTGTGCTATTTTTTTTCCCCCGATGTTGAAATTATGTTGCTTATCAAATACATCCTTTTGCGTCAAGTATGATGAAAATAACATGTATTCAAGTTCTGACTTAGATATATACCCGGTGAAATTCATAGTTATCTAAATAAATATATGAGAAATGTTGTAATCATCCCGTCAAATTATTTGATATCTAAATAGCGGTTCCATTCAATCCCTAATGTTTGTGGTGAATCAATCAGTGGATGTTGACTGAGGACTTAAGAGATTTCAAGCAAGTATAGATTCAAGCTCATAGAACTTTGTTGAAATAGCGTATTAAAGCTATATTTAGTGCAAAACTAAAGAAAAGGAAATAGTTTAGATTGTCACCAAGATAAGTAATACTTTGATTCAATCATAAAATAGAGAAGATGTTTTAAAGACATACCCTAGTTAAAACCCTAGTTACATGGGTTATTAGACTTATCATAAACATATAACTGGGCCTCTTGTGGATGCTCTAATAAGGACTACGTGTCAAAGCTCATGGCTAATACCAGTCTAAAGCAATGTGTTTGTGTTTCTCTGTATCTCGCTTCTTCTAGCATGTCTTCAATAATATATTTCGTTTTGAGCTGTTAATATCTTAGGACATGTATATATGTTTAAGAGTTTTTAATTGTGACAGTACAACAACTTGCTGTTAAATTAACAGAAGATTAGTTGGCTTTTAACTCTGTGTTAACCACCACTCTTCGAAATATCTTTTCATTGATACGCACAATCTCAAAGCCATTTTAAAAATAGATTATATTAGACAAAAGAAAGGTTGACCATCTCGGCTCCTTCTCAGAATAGAGGGCACTATAGTTTTAAATAATTTTGCAATATGTTAGACATGTGGATGTGGTTATTTTAGCCCACACACAAATAATTTAAATACAATAATTAAAAAATACGTTATTGCTCGAAACTAGGTGATCGTTTTGCAGAGACATGATAACAAGAACAAGTACTGACTTTTTTCTCTCTCACATAGCCATTCCATAATCCATATCATTCACCATGGACAATGCATCATTCTCTAGCAGCGAAGGAAAGCCAATTCGATGCAAAGCAGCAGTCTTACGAAAAGCAGGAGAACCTTTGGTGATCGAAGAGATCAACGTAGATCCACCTCAAGCTTATGAAGTTAGGATTAAAATCCTATGCACTTCTCTATGTCACACCGATGTTACTTTCTGGAAACTCGATAGTGTAAGCTATACACTAGAAGAATCACAAAAGTCAACGCAAAAAACATATTCTTCAAAACTCGATTTACGAATCTTTTAAAAACTTTTTCAGGGACCCCTTGCTAGGTTTCCTAGGATTTTAGGACACGAAGCAGTCGGGTAAATCTTCAACTACTGTTTTAACTTCATGTTTTCAACTCTTATAGTTACTTCAACTTGGTGTTTGAAATGGTATTGTAATATTAATTCAGTGTGGTCGAGAGCATTGGAGAACACGTGGATGGATTTAAACAAGGCGACGTCGTTTTGCCAGTGTTTCACCCTCAATGTGAAGAATGCAAAGACTGTAAATCTTCAAAAAGCAACTGGTGCGCGAGATATACTGATGATTTCTTATCAAACACGAGACGTTACGGAATGAGTTCAAGATTCAAGGACTCTTCAGGAGAAGATATTCACCATTTTATCTTTGTCTCGAGTTTTACTGAATATACCGTTGTAGATATTGCACATCTCGTCAAAATCTCTCCTGAAATTCCCGTTGATAAAGCAGCCTTGCTCAGTTGTTGTGTCTCCACAGGTTAAAATTATCTTTCATTTTCATAGTCTTTGTAGGGTTGATTATGGTAGTTTTAAATTTATCATAGGTTAAAACATAAACATAAGTACATATTAAGGGTTTGGGATATAAATTTAGAAGTTTGATAATGAAAACTGTAGGAGTTGGAGCTGTGTGGAAAGTGGCTGACGTGGAGGAAGGTTCCACTGTAGCTATCTTTGGACTTGGAGCAGTTGGACTTGCGGTTCTTAATAATTATTTTTGCTATATTTGGAAATATTAGCTAACATTAATAATTTGATTATTGTGTATTTAGTTATTTGCAAATCGTATAGTCACATGATTTAAAAGACTTAAAAAGAAAAAAATGATTTGGTATGTAGGTTGCAGAAGGTGCAAGGCTACGTGGAGCTGCAAAGATCATTGGTGTGGATCTCAATCCTGACAAATTTGAAATAGGTTTGGTTGATTTAATTCTTGCAAATTTTTTTTAATGGATCTACTTTCTTATGATTGGTTCAATAGTGGTGGTCCATATCGTTAAGAGTTACAAACATATAATAATTGATGTCGAGTAGGTAAAAAATTCGGAATCACGGATTTCGTCAACTCTACTTTGTGTGGAGAGAAGAAAATTAGCCAAGTATGTTTTCAAATTGTTATATAACGTTTTTTAAGAAAATTAACTCATTATGAAAATGTAATTTGTTATATTATTATGAAAATTAGGTGATAAACGAAATGACTGGAGGAGGAGTTGATTACAGTTTTGAATGCATTGGTTTGGCTTCTATAATGGAGGAGGCTTTCAATAGCACTCGCACGGTACGGTTTTTACCGGTTTGTACTTGGTTTAGCATCATTTACACGGGTAAACCTAAATCTCTTTATTTTGGTAAAAAAATGTTTTTAGGGATCGGGTAAAACGGTAGTATTGGGGATGGAAAAATATGCTATGCCAATAATCTTGGGAAGTTATGCTCTTCTCAGAGGCAGAAGTATAAGTGGAACTTTATTTGGCGGTCTGAAACCCAAACTTGATATTCCCATTCTCGTGGATCGTTATTTAAAAAAGGTATAAATTAATCTATTTATATAGTTTATGTGATAATTTATAAAAGAAACAAAAATAAAAATTTTAGTTATGTACTTTCACTATGCATCTATATATATGTGGCATGTGATTTTGAATATTTTAATTTTTTTTTGCAGGAACTTAATCTGGACGGACTGATTACACACGAATTAAGCTTTGAGGAAATTAACAAAGCTTTCGAATTATTGACGGAAGGAAGCTCTATCCGTTGCGTTCTATGGATGGATAAATAATTGTTTTCATGTTATAATTTGATCCCTTTTTTCTGATCTATTCATGTTTCAAAAAACAGCGTCGCTATCAAAAAAGATGTATTTATAAATGATACTATGTGATTTCCTTTGTTGAATTTTTGCGTATTTTGCTTTGGTTTATGGTGGAAGAAAAACATAATTCGCAGTTTCATTTCCAAAATTATTCATCTCAAATGTATTGAAATATAAGACTAAGTTTCCATATAAAGAACTAACATTCGTCTATTAAACGATACTCATTTCATCCAAAATTTTGTCTTCTAGAACTTGCTACACAAATTCACTCAACTCATTCATTTCCAAACTAAACAAACTTTGAAATCTCATCTGATATTTTATTCCACGCTGAATCAAAACAGTTTTCGCTCTAGTTTTATTTTGTTTGGTTTTAGTTACGGTTATCATTTTAATTTAACGGAAAACAGAAAATCGGACAAAATTGTGTCCCCAAATACATATATACGTTGTAAAAATAAAAAATACTGTTATCTGAACCATGTAGACAGCTCAGCGAAGAGTATAATGGGCCTAAAGCGAACTTAAAAGATTGAGGCCCAGTTCATGTGAAAAGAAACACACAGTCGTTTTTGTCTGTAAGGAAATAGCCAGATAGGTCCTTGAGAAAGAAAGAGCTTAAAACCTAGCAATTTATCTCAGAGTGTTATCATCAAAAGATTCCATCTCCGATCTTCGTATCCTACTCTCCACTCCCCTTGAAGAATCTCTGTGTTTCTTTTTGACTACGAAACTTCAATGGCTGCTCAAGCTCCGTCTCTCTCCGAGGTTAATATTATTCTTCATCAAACCTCATTTCTCATTTCCTCCTCTGTGACTGTTTAATCTCGCCGATCCTCAGTTTTCATATTATCTTCGTCCGATCTACTGATAATTAGCTTATCCTCATTGATTTTGAATCTAATTTTGATTTTAATTCTCTGTTTTATACCAATTCGTTAGATCTGATTCAATTCAAAATTTTCGATTTATCATTTCAGAACAAACGAAATTAGATTCCTTTCTCTCTTTTTTCAATTACTCGATTGATTTACCAAAAACAAATTGATTTGAACTGGTCAAACAAAATTGGATTTTTTTTCTTCTAGCTGATATTTAGCTTTGAAGTTATCATTTTTCTTCATTGTGAATAACATTAATAGCTTGTGGAATGCTGTTTTCATATGTTTGTTCTGTATCATTTGGTGTAACATGTTGAAAAACTTTTATGGACTTGTGATTCATAATGTTGCAGCAATACCATTTGGAGAAAGAAGTGAAGCAAGCCACTAAAGAAGTGGCACCAGAAGTTACTACTACTACACAAGCTGAAGAAGTTAGCAAGGACCAACCTAAGGATGAATCTCCTGCTGAGGAAGCTGTTTCTGCGGTTGAAGAGAAATCTGAATCTCCTGAAGTGACTCCTGAGGCTCCTCCTGCTGAAGCTGAAGCTGAAGACACTCCTGCTGCTGAAGCTGAAGCTAATAATGACGAAAATCCGAGTGAAGAAGTTGCTGAGGAAACCCCTGATGAGATCAAGGTATGACCCCAAAAAAAATACTTGCTTTGATACATTTGCTCTTTGTTATTTTCATTGATTGAGTTGGGTCATGTGGGTTTTTTCACAGCTTGAGACAGCTCCTGCTGATTTCCGTTTCCCAACTACAAACCAAACGAGGCATTGCTTCACTCGTTACATCGAATATCACAGGTGAAGAACCTCTTTCGCTGTGGATTTCTTTTTTGTCTTAAACTCTTATCTAGTCTAAGTCTTGTGATGGTTTTCAAATGTTCACAGATGTGTAGCTGCTAAAGGTGATGAAGCTCCAGAATGCGATAAGTTTTCAAAGTTTTATCGATCTCTCTGCCCTGGTGAATGGGTATACTTTCCATTAAGCTTCTTTCACTCCATTTTTGGGATGTTTTTGTTGTTCTGTATTCTTAATACTGTGAACTCTATCGTTGTGTGTTTGTTGCAGGTTGATAGGTGGAACGAGCAAAGAGAGAATGGAACATTTCCAGGTCCTCTTTAAGACTGTTGTTACCTGAAGAAGAATCATATTGCCATCATCCTCTTTGCTGTGTTACCTTCATGATGTGTTCCCAAATTACACTGCAGAGTTTAATAAGATTTTTACAAAACCAGCACCTCTGGTTCCTCCCAATCATAAAATGTGAGAATTTTACAAAACTTATAAATCTCAATTTTCTCTTATATTTACAATCAAGTTTTGAGGATCATCTGATTCTGATATGTTCTTCTTCCTGATTTATACTATATCTCATCGCGAGCTTCAAATTCTTAGTACCGGGTACATTTTACCTTCTGTTTCTCTAAGGTTGCATATTTATCATTATTACTCCAATATAAAGAAAGCATTGGGAAGATTTATAATTTGAAGAGAAAGTTCATAAACAGAGTACTTAACCGTCTATAAAAGAAACTTGATATTTTCCTTACTGTAATTAGAAATGCATCTTGAATAATCTCTATAGATTAGAGTATAAAATAGAATCATGTTTTCATGTTTTGGAAACGTAAAAACTAATAAATTTTGTATATCATTTAATCAACAAATTTTTTGATCACATCTAGTTCATTAACAAGGAATCGCTTTCACTATAATACTATAACCTATAATATAACTATTAATGAAACTGATCCCCAATGCTAAAAAGCATGAAAAATCCACGTGTTATGTTCATCATCTCGTTTTTACTTGGGACTGTCTCTCTGGCAGAGACACTCCGGTAATGGATTCTCGTAGAAAGATTCCTCAGAACGATGTCTCTCCAAACCCCTTGTTCCAGACACAGGCCCTTTTCTCCTTCTTGGAGATCCTTGTCTGTAATGCAACAACCATTAGAGTCACTACATTATGGGGATGAGTTTACATTGTATGAAAATGTTGGTTTTCCCTTACCGGGTTTTATGAATCTCTATGATTCTTTCATACACTTTCCGGTTATCTTTCTCAGCTCCTCTTCCAATTTTGTCTATCAACCTAACAAGACTTTTTCTGAATCACAAATATCAACAACAAAATGTAAGCAAAACAAGATTCCATGACTTACAAAACCAAAACACAATCACAATTTTCACCTGTCCGGAGAGATAGTCTTCCGGTGACCAAGATACCGGCGATGCCCTTCAACAGCTCTCGCCATGTTTCCACTATACGAAGGAATAAAAACATCGCTTTCAACAGAAACAATGTAGTCAAGTGCAGCCATTTGAGTTGAATGGTTCATAAAAGGCTTAAGCTCTTCTTTTGTTGCCAATTTTTCCTTTCATACAGACAAAAATAGGGTCAAGTCTCTTATTCAATCTCATTAGTAATCATAAAAAAAAAAAAAAAAAAAAGCTTGAAACTTTGGAAGTACCTTACTCATCAACATGGAGAAACGAGAGCCTAAAGTAGCTAACCGAGACTGACCACCATAAATCTCACCAGCAGCTATATATATAGGTGTGTTTGATGAATATCCAAGAGCCGTTAGCAAAACTCCAACTTCTTTTGGAGTCAATGGACAATAACCTTTGAGTCTTTGTACTCTTCCATCAATATCTTTCACTTTCCAATACGCTGTATTCTTCCTACACAAGCAATCATTCTTATTCAAAAAATAACCAACCCGCCAAAGCAAAATTACACAAACCGAAGTTGTTTTGGTTTTGGTTTTACCTTATCTTCCTTAGCTCAGCAGCTTCAGAAGCAGATAAACCATGGTTGCATCCGCTAAAAGCGAGCATATCTTTCTCAAATCTCAAATGTAACGCTATGTATAAACCATAAGACCTCATCCTATCAACTAAAAGCTGTAACATTTCATCATAAAAAAAAATCAAAACTTTAGAGAGGTTAAGATATGTGATATAAGATGGTAAATCATTAGTTTTTTACTTTTCCCATTTCTTTGATTTTAGTAGAGAATCTTAGAGCTTCGTAACAAGCACGGCAACGTAGCTTCTGTATATCAGGAGGTAGATTGTTGTTCGCTAGACGAGAATCTGATTTTGCAGCTCGGATCACTTTGTACTCGTCCCACATGCTAGCTATCTCATTTCGGTAGTAACTCAATGCTGAATAGCTTTTGAAATGCTTAACAACTTTTGTGAGTCCATCAATACCTTTTGGTAGCTTCTTGATGACTTTCACATCTTTAGATAAAGCATTTATGAAGTGATCTTCATCAAAGACATCTGAGAATTTGCTGCAAGAAACAAACAAAAAGAAGATTTAGAAAATGATAAGACAAGAAGATGAAGGAAAGAAAAACGAAGTATGGTAACATGGAGTTAAACCTAGTGTCTTGCCAGAAAGATCGTTTATCGAGCTCTGGGATTACAAGTGTAGCGTTTATAATACGAGCTATAGCTACCATGTCACATATCTGTTCAATGGAAGAAGAATGATTTAACCATAAGTATTTTCATATACAAAGAGTCCTATTGTATATATACTTACCCCAGCACGCATTTGGTTAAGCCCGCCATTTGTGTGAACAAGAAGATACCCTCTAGATTCCATTGGAGCTGAAACAACCATTTGTCATGAGTCAACACAAGACTCTACAGAAAGAAACCAAATCAGATAGTTTCGTTCTCTCACATGTGTAGTTATGATTGGGATTGACACAAGGGACGAAATTTCGGTTTGGTGGAGGCTTCCAAAGCTTGTCAAAATCCGGTATTCCACTTGTCAGGTTCAACTGTCAAATCTAAAAGAGTGAAAAACACGAAAGAAGCATGATCCTTCTATTCATAACATTTAAACTCAATCTTCAATCTTGAAACTCGCTCAGTGTATTATAATAGACATTGTCTTCTCTGACTCCATTCTTGTTCAAGAAACAATCCCATTATTAAAATATATTGCTTGATTTACTAACAAGCAAGTAACTTTAGGTCTCTCATAAGTTGCACCAAGAATAAAAAACGTAAGAAATTTTCAAACCTTGGAGGAAGAAGAAGAGATTGTGGAGATAAGAGGAGGAACCAGCTCGGAGTTGTTGACGTGTTCCGAGGTTAAACTCTGATACTGAATCTCATTTTGCTGAAATTAGGCAAAATAAAACCACAAAGTCAAAACTTTACTCACAAACAAGAAGATCTCAAGAAACATAGTAAAGATTGAACCTTTGGTTTAGAGATGAGAGGAGTTTCAATAGGTTCAAGACGAGAGAGGTTCTTGATCGTCAGTTCTGAGATGGATTTGTTGTGATTAATGACATCTCCTCGCTGTTAAACATATAAAATCAAAACCGGAAACAAACCCTAATCTCAGAAACAGAGTTTTAAAGAAGACAACAACAAACACCGATCAAAAGCGTTAATTTTAAGAGAATAGTTACGGACGCGAGTGTTGTGATGAAGCTTGGGGAGTCTATTGAGAGGAGCAACGTAGATGTGTACGAAGAGAAAGCAGAGTAATGTCATTACGCATATGGCGCATATTAGCAGTCTCCGTATCACGGCCAACACAACCGCCTTCCTCCGCCGCCGCATTACTCTGAAAACGATCCAAACGGAAACATCCAAGAAAGATTGAAAATATTAAGAAAAAACGGATCTTGAATCTTGATCTTGTAATTTTTATGTTTTGTTTTGTTTTTTTTTGGGGAGTGATGAGCTTCTATTGCGGGAGTAGTGGTATTTGCCAAAAAAGGAAAGTAGAGAGAAGTCAAATATGCCCCCCACGATGTTGTCTTAATGCTCTAAATCAACGATCTTGATTTGTTTTGGGTTTTGGTCACGTGACGTTTGACCTGATCTATAGAGAGAAGAGGTACGTTATTGTGACGTGTGTGAGGAGACGATTTTTAATTTTGACAATGGGATACCGTTCGTAAGCAAACGATTTATGTAAATGTAATTTATTGCAAACAAGAAGATTTCATTCATATTGACGACGAAAAGAAATACCCCATTGTCTGTTTGACCCACAAAAAAAGACGAATTCACATTATGTCTCATCAATGTTACATAATGTGTTAGGTCCATAGACAAATGTATTTGACAATATCGTTTCAAAAAAAAGGGAAATAAATAGCACTAAGCTCAAATTCACATAGCATAATCCAAAATGTCGTCAATATGGAGTTTGTGTTAACTAAGCTCAAATTCACTATTGTTATTCTCTTTTTTTTTCAAAATGAAAATGTTAATCAGCCATATTTATCTCTCTTTTTGATATTTATCTTTCATCTGTAAAATATGAGATTAGATTGACATAGTTTTTTTTTTGTTTTTTTGTTTTTTTTTGTTAATATAAATTGACATAGTTGAATAGCTGACTCAACAACAAACAACAGAAAAAAACTCTTGTTCTTAGAATCCCGTTGAATTCTATGATTGTCCGGAAAACCAAAATTTTAGGGTTCGTTTGATTCTATATCAACAATAGAAGGAGTTTCATAAGAGCTCTTCTAATCTTGATAAGGGTTCTTCTCAAATTCTTTAAATAAAGAAATCATACGACACATTAAATTTACGTCAACCTAAGTTACATAGCATAATCCAAAATGTCATTAATATATTTTTGTTAAAAAAATAAATTACATGGAAAATGTGTTTTAACAATTTTTTAATCTAGTGTTTGATTTTGCTACATCGATGATATTTATGAGAAATTTAGATGCATGAACACGAAAGTAGCCAATAGGGACTAGTTTGTATTGACATGGTACGGAGAGAAGAATCATAAGGTCACGTGGGAGAGAGACAAAAAGAGAGAATGTTCGTGGAAAACGGCTTAGTAGATCTTCAAATCACTGCTCAGACATGAACTGGCCACTTCTATTGTACGTGACACGTCTGTCTGTACAACTCACTCAACATTTCGTCCTAACTCTCTCTTTTAACGTTTAGCCATCTCCATTAATCTCTTGTCGCATTAATAATAAAACACATTAAAACGGTGACAATTCCAAATCCTTTAGTCAAGATGACGTGTGAAAATTTGCGATCAAGCCTTCCAAGTTCCAAGTAAATGACAACAACTGGAGATTTCTTGGAAATTATATAAATATAAAGAGAATTACAACACCATATATGGTTCCGCTTAAATTAAAAAATTACGTTTGTAATATGATTATTCGGATGATTAATTACTCGCCGTTATAAAGTGATTTAATTGTAGTGTATTTATGTAAATATTATGACACGGCAACTCAGTAAATTTGACCAGCTGTAATACGAAAACCTGAATAAATGAAGCATAAACACGTCGTGTCCCCTCGGCCCTCACCGTACAATTAATTCATCTGCCAACTGTAATGTCATGTGCCAACCAATCACAGCAATCTCTGTATTTTACTTTTAAAATTCTCACATGTTATTAGTCATATTGAATCACAAAAGGACACCGTAAAATTAATCACATTCTCCGTATAATTCAAGAAATATAAATCAAGTCGGTTCTATTCTATAGCAATTTATTTCTAAATCTTTCTAGTAACCAAGAAATAAAATGCACATAGTTATTGTGAGGAAATCCATTTTTAGCGTCTGAAATATCGGTAACTTGATTAGATCTTCTTGTGATTATTACGACTCTGAGAAGAAAAATGAATATACTAAACAAAAAAAAAATGTGATAAAATAATTAAAGAAATAATCTGGAGAGGAAGCTTTGTTTCTTAACAAGCTTCTTTTTCTTCTTATTAACAACGATCTCACTGTATCGATGTTGTAGAGGAGACAAACAAGAGGATACGGAAGAGTAATAAGAAGAGATAGCCGTCGTAGAATATTCTGATTCTGATTCCGATGAAGAGGAGGAAGAGCAAGACGACGCCGTTTTAGCCACTTTCTTTGAAGAAGACGAGCTCATGCTTGCGTTATAGTCTTGGAATTCGAGAGATAACTTGGAGAGGCTCTCGTTGAGACAGAGATAACAGATTCCAGGAGATTGTCTGTGCTTCGGATGTTTCTTGCATGAGAAGTTGTTGTTGTCTGAAGAAGAATCTGATGATCTCTTCACCGTGAGATTCTTGGGTTTTGAATCTGTTGTTGTTCGTATTGATCTTCTGTTTCTGCTACTGATGATGAAAACGTTAGCCATTGTTGAAGTTGTGGTGATGACCTAATTTGATTTGTCTTTCGTTTCGCCGTCTTCGTGTGTTTTGGGGTTTATATATAGAGCTGCTTGCAATGCAAGCTGGTTATGATCTCTATTTGATGTTTCCGAGATATTTCTTAATTATTTTTTTTCTTTTTCTAATTGAAAAAGCCCCAAAAAAAGAAAAAAGAACGAGTCACTGGTTCATGTTTTATGATATTATATTTTAAATGTAAATTTTTTATTTGAAGCAGTTATGAAAAAAGACAATTAAATTGTAAGAAACTGAAAGTGTTAGGTCATTCTTCCATTATATCGACCAAGGTACATAATTTTATCAATATGTCCCAATGATATTTATATTTTCCTATTGTATTTTTCTTCTTAACCAAAACGTATGTAGCCAAATTGATTTGTACTTGTGTCCTCGTTTGTATCACAACAAATATATTAAAACCCACAAAAATAGAGTTTCCTATATAGCTAAAACGTATTCAAATTTATTAAATTGTACAAGAAATCATTAATAAAAGCTTTCCATAAGTTTTTCTAAAAACTAAACATAAATAATCAAAACCACTCGAAATCTCCGTCATTTGATCACCATCTCTTGGTTTTTTTTTTTTTTTGTCACATCTCTTGGTTAGAACAAACAAATAGTATTATTCTGTTGTTGCGTCGGTTCGTGGAGAGATCTGGAGTGGTTACAATGTTTTATTTAGATGGACGGCTTAGATGTACTACAGATTCAGTGGGCTCCAACTACTTAGGTAAGACGGTGGATCTGATGCTTTAGGAGTATCATCATACCCGGAATATAAGTTTTGTATGATTTGAAGACTCTCCTAATTTGATTTGATGAAGGAAAAAAAAAAATACTCCTAATTTGAAGATAGCACACACATACAAAACAAAATGTCAACAAAGAAAAAGCCTAAACATAAAAAAAACGGCCCAAGTCGCAACAAAAGGCCCTAATGGAGAGGACACAGCCCAAGCAGAACAAGGAATGGCCTGTGTGGTTGTGGGAATATAACCACCACCTCCAGTGATCAAAGGAGTTGGTGTAGTGGTGGTGTCACCACCTCCTCCAGTGAAAGGAGTTGGTGTAGTGGTGGTGCCACCGCCTACACTGTTTGACGAGGACGTTGCAACGGTGATGGAGAGCTTCATACCAGCAGCGCAATGGCCAGGGATTCCACAGATGAAGTAACGAGGACCAGTGGTCTTGAGAGCTATTGTAGTGGTGCCGCTGCTGTCGGATGCAATGGAGTTCCCTAAAGTGCAACTCTTGTAGTCATTCTCGCTTACTTCGTCCACCGTGTGACCCGCACCATAGTTGAACACTGAGTAACATAATTGCAACAATATTAACGTACATTAATGTTATCATGTTCTCATGTTACCATCGTGTACGTGAACTAGTACTTTGATTTTCCGTGTACATGTTCATTCTATGTAACTAAGATCATATATAATGTCATCATAAACATTTTAACATGACAATAAAATGAAACTACATCACAACTTAATAAATATACTTGTATGGAAAAAGAGAAAGAGGTAATATTATAAGTCAAGTTAAGTCTCGAGAGCGTGAATGGATTAGTCACCGATGGTATCGTCGACGGCGAAGGTTTTTCCGGTGGAGAGTGGAGTGTAGTCGGTGCCAAGGGACCAGTTCACTGTAAGAGTGGCGGATGAGGCAGGTGCGACCATATAGAAGAATATGAGGACGAGGAAAAAAAGAAGTGTGCTCATGTTTGTTAAAATATAAGGGAATTCTATTTCATGAAAATTTATTGTGACTTGTGTGTGTTTTGTTGGAGGTAAAGTGGCCTTATAAAGGGATTAAACCATGACTTAAGTTTTGGACTTCCCGATATTTTGGAAAAAGACTTTGTTTCCTCACGTATGAATGACTTAATAGTTAATATATACATCCTTTGAAAATTTTATTTTCTTTTATTATCGTCTACAATTTATACTTGAATTACATAAACTAACGCACAAACAATTAATGTTCAGGTCGTTCAATATTCAATTATTTGTATAACTTTGGATTTTGAAAATTAACCGGACATGGTATCGGAGTGTAATATGAGTTGGCAGAGTTGCCTATATAAAATATAAAGGTGTTGTGAATGTGAAGAGTTCTATATTGTTTGTGCTGATATTTAAAAGAATTCAGGAGATACTGTATAATGTTTTTGTTTTATGATAAAATTTTAGGAAATAGAAAAGCATTATCGAAACTTTTATGCCTTCTAAGAAATCCGGAAATCCACTTAATTAACTCACTTTAGATAACTTTTTGTTTCTTAGTTAAGATAACTCTTAGTTTGTACTTAATTAGGTTTTAATGAAAAATAAGCAAGAAAATTGGCATAATATTTGGTAGATGATCCATAGAGGAGAAGTCATCGGTAAATGATCGTCACAATGATTAAGGATATTGGACTAAACCAAAAAGCAGGTGGAATTTCCATTCCGAACTATCATTCAGGCTAATTAGCTCTCTATATATAGTTCCCACTCATTATTAGCTAGACTTTGGAAATTTGAAAAGACATGCTTCAGGCTTACTCAACCTACAATCTAAGCTAATCGAAAGGTGTTCTATGTGGTAACTAGTCTTGAGAAAACATATGACTGATACACAACAACTAATGACTCAAACGTGCATGTGTGTCAATTTCGGATTCGGCATAATGCCAAACTTAATTATATGTTGATCTGTCTTAAGCTAAGCACCATTAAATACCACTGTACAGGATCAGAATGACATATTGACCGTTATCAGCCGTATTTAGCTGGTACACCGGACACATAGGAGAACATTTATAGATGTGTCTTCATTAGCACCATACAAAATGTGCTGCAAAGTGCTTGTCAAAGGCATCATCTTTACATGGCACCTACCAAAATCATGTTACGCCTGGTGCAATCCAACAACTCGGTCTCCAAACCTGGATCAAGTAAGTTTTATATGAACTCTTTTTTTGCATACTATGCAATCAGAGGATTTAAAACTTGGTTAAAAGGCCTAGATTACTAGCCCATTCAGTCGAATCATGACGCTAGTCCCTAGCGGATTTAAAAGTATAACTTACGAAAAAACCATATGTAAAATCCCAATTAACTTTTTTTTGTTCCTTTTCTTTTCATGGCTTGAGTTTTGTTTTTTTTTAAGAAAATGAATTTTGAAATCTATTCTGAAAAATAAACTCAGAAATTTGGAAATCTATTTGAACCCATAGATAATCTTTAACATGTAGTTAGTTTCAGTTCTGAGAGATAGAAAATATAATTTTGTCCATATATATTGAAGCACATATAAAAGCTCATCATAAACTAACTTTATGACCCAATGCAAGTTTACAAACACATGTAACTAGGATTTTGATTGTCTAACAAGTTTAGAATAGAGTAAATATAAATATGCATTTTGTAAGAACAATGAAGCAAATATGATGGTTGCCACTCTGTACGTGCATCTCTCTCATTTCTCATTTTATGAATCTATCATAAATCTTCATTTCATCTTGGTGTTCTTAATTAAGATTTCTCTTTTACATTACTTGCACTAATAAAACTCCATTGAGCTATTTCAGTTTCTAGCTTATCTATCTATATTAATAAAGCTTGAAATCCCCCCAATATATTATGTCTATTTTTTTCGTGTACCTATAATATATTTTCTTTTTATGCCCATAATATGTTTTAAGAGAGTGGATCAATAGAGTTATAAATACAAAAAAAAACAAAGGAATCTGAACACGTCTAACAAAAATACAAAGATAAAGCTGCAAAATAGTGAATCTAAGCTTAAAACATAAAAAAGCTGCAGAAGAGAACAGTCGGCTATATTAGATATATATAATGAAAATGCCTTTTCACATTAGATGTTTAAATCATATCAATAGGCTTTACTTTCACTTTCTTCTTCTAATAATACGTAGTTCTGCTTTTTGCTTTTTAACCCGAAAAGTGAAACAGAGGTTCTTTGATGGGTCTTCATGATAAGACAATGATCATCCTCTCTCTACTTCCATGAATTCCAAATAACGCTGTTTTTGGTGTCCCAGTTTAATCAGATCTAAACCCCCAAAAACATGGTTTGTTATTATGATCACTGTAATTTTTTGCAAAGTGTTTATTTTTTACAAGCTACCTGTGCAAGAAATATGCTCAAATTTTCCCAGAGAAAATTAGAACCTAGAGCAAAAAAAAAAAAAAAAAAAAAATCGCTGTAACTTTTTACTTAGGTTTAACTTCAAATTAAACTATACAGAACTATTGTGTATTGAAAATATAGTTTAAGTTTTGGAGGGTTTAAGTGGGCCTGTAAGTTGTCCATACATATATGGCTCATGTCTCGAGGTGCAAGTGAAAATGGTTTGATTGTCCATCCATAGTTGGGCATGTGTGGTATGGTCGGCTAATGATATATATCAAGATCCAATATAACCTATAAAAATTAAATTTGATTGTCGGGTATTTTCGATGATAGATTAATTATCACCTTCAAAGTCAAAAGTATAAATTGTCCACTGTCTCATGAGAATGTTAAAATTTTGTGGCTAAAGGTACAAAAGTTGAACCCACAATTTTAAAAAAGTTCCAGAAAAAGATGAAAACCTTTTTGCACTTAAGAGCCATATTTTTGTTTGATAAACATATTTTTTTTTCTTTTAAATCATCATACACAACACAACCCTAAATAACACTGAGAAGAGCCTTACGCAGGCGTAAACTATGGCCATTTGGTGCCCAATGTAACCTACCTATTGGCTTAACCTATTTAATAACAAATATTATTAATCTTTCCTTTTTCAAATATTGGTGACATATGATAGAGAGGCAAAATACAACTGATTCATTACAGGAGACCAAAATGAAACTTACATTTAAAAGAAAATAAAGAGAAACTATAAAAGAATACACAAATTACATAATTTTGTATTTCAATTATTAAAAATAAAAATATAAGTAAAAAAGAGAACCAAAAAACTAATCTATTGGGTTAATTATGATTCTTCTTGAATCCTCCTTATGATTTGATTCAAAGCTGTTGCAATGTCGTCCACAGTATTCAGTTGGCTCCCTTCTTCAATCTGAGGAAACCATTTTTACATAAAGAAAACTATTTATATAACAACAATTCTTAAAAAGGTTCAAACTGTTTCAAAAAATGTATATTTAAAAACAAAGTACTACTATGTATTTGTCTCGAAACGAGCTTATGAATAATGTTCCCTCAAACAAGTGGTGGCCTCACTTCGTTGTCCGTACACATTGCCTCTACAATTCTCTATGACCACCAAACATCCATAGAACACACTCACACACAAAAAAACACTTATTCAACTCGTGCATATAGATCGACACATATTCGTGTTTCATTTATTAGGTTGGTCCCCATCATTCTTACATGCAAAAATAAAATAACATAATGATGATTTTGAGTTTGACCCACAACTATTGAGGCCAGCCTTATGTAACCAAAGGAAGTAAGAAAAAGATAAAAACAAAGAGAATGATTTTTCTTTTTTCATTGCAACCTTTTTCAAGCCCAGACATAACCATACTAGTACTAAACCAGTTTTTTCCCCCAACAATAAGAGACAGAACAAAAAACAATCAATAATGCGAAACAATATGCACCACTCAGTCATTAATCTAAAATCAAACAATTATAAACAAAATCATAATAATGAAAACCCGAAAATGTAACACATGGAGAATATATACGTACCTTGATGCTAATGGAGTAGAGAATGGAGTTGTCGAGAGTGGTGACACTGAGATGAAGAAGAGTGAGCCGTAGGCTTTGTATGGAAGCAACGAGCTTAATAAGCTGCCTTGGCTTCTTCTTCGTCATTATCTTAATGTTCGCGTGGGTTTCCGCCACCGTCACCTCTATCTCCGCCGGTGAAGATGAGCTTTCCGTTACTGATGACTTTGTCTTCGAGTACTGAGGGAAAGTGAAAAAATCTGAGAAGGGACTAATCAACGAGCTAGTGCTAGTGTCAGCTCCTTCGGCTTTATGGATTGTGGTCGTGGTCCTCTTAGGCTCCATGGATTGTAAAATATGCTCTAACTCCTTCACGTAGTTAATGGCTCCTCCTACTATCGACGCTTGATCTCCCTTTACCACCAAAACCCGTTTAAATCAGAGATATATTAATACGTGTGTATAGTTTATAAAAAAGCTTGAAAAAAATATGTGTACGTCTTATAATTAATTACGTACACACGCATCACGCTAAACAAAGATATATAGTACTTGTAACTTAATTGTATGCAAGGGCGATGCGGTAAAAAAGATTTTAAATAGTACTAATTTACAATAACTCACTAAAACGATATTTTATTTGTTTGGTTTAAAGAAACCTCAAAAAACGCAAAAACTGAGTACTAGGCCAAGGAAGTAAAACAAGGGCACACATACTTGAAAAAACCTAAGAAAAAATAGTATTCCAAATGTGCGAGTAAACTAAAGACTAAATTACCCTTTGAGCATATGACGATGGCATTAGAGAACGAAGCACAGCGAGGTACTCGTTCATTTGTTTCCGGCGATTTCTCTCTACGGTGATGTGAGTCATTCTCTGGTTCTCGATCTCTTCCTTGTTCTTGCCGCTCCTTGTTCTTCTCCTCTTCCTCCTTTGTTGCAGCGGAGGATGGTTCTCCATATCAATGGTGGGAAGACCAAAGTCTTTTTCAAGTGAAGTGATTAAAGGGTACCGATCTTTCCCTAACGTATCAATGTTGCCCTTACCATATTCGACAAAGCTCTGTTGTTGCCTTGATGTATCAATGTTGTTCTTCGTGTCTTGATGAGCTTCTTCTTCTTGATCGTATAAGTCGTGGAACATAAAATCTTTGCAATTAAAGATGCATCCGAATGGATCTTGCGGGTATACGATTGCCTCTAAGGGCATTTTTAAGTCAGAAATTTTCGAAAAATAAATTGAGATCAGAGAGAAGGAGACGAAACAAAATTAAGACAGAAAGTGTTTGTCGCTCTCTTTTTTTGTCTCGAGGGGGAAATAATGGCAAAAGGGTTAATTAAGACCCACTAAAGGAAATTAAGATTGTAATTACTTATAGAAAGATTCGTTTTAAATTTTGATTCTACAGAATATTAAACCCTCGAGGAATCAGCGGCATGGAGGAAGATTAGAGAGTGAATAATATTTACCAAACACAAGAGAGTTAAGGATAGAAGAGTGAAAGATGAAATATGAAGATCAAACAAAGTGATGTCTTTATTAATCGGTGATGGAGAGAAGTTTTGTGAGGCTATAAAGTTAATTATTATAGTTTTTAGAAGCTCCCAACAGTTGACCCCCCAAAAAAAGCAAAGAAATCCAAAACGAAAAGAAACATACAAACAAGAGGCGATAAAGCGCAATTCTAATAATCCCAATATGGATACATAATATATATAGTTTTTTAGACATGTAAATAAATATGGCTTAGTATTCGATTAAACGTAAAAAGTCATGTTTACAACTGTGTAAACAAAAAAAATACACAACCAAAAGAAGATTTATTTTGGGCGGTAGGTATCGCTTAATGACAGGTTTAACAAATTTGTTTTGTGATGTTACCAAAAAAATAATATAAAAATCGAGATGTCCCCTTGACATGTAAGAAAATGATAGCACAAGTTATGTATTTCAACATATTTTATGTTTCTTTCATCATCGAAAACAAATTTTATGTATTTAAAATTAAGTGGCATCTTTTGATTATTCTGGTCTAATCACTCCGGTAATATTATATAGTTTTATAATTCATATTTAATATGAAAAAAATAAAAGTTGAAGAATTGACAAATAAAAAGTTGAAGAAATTAGATAGATGTGACTAGGGCTGCGCTCTAATCAAATTGGTCGGACTCTTGGGATCTTAAAATCTGAAATCAATTTTGACAAAAAGAAAAAAATTAAATGTGAACATAAACCTTCAGGACAAAATTTTCACGATGATACAAAGAATCATGACTTGACATAAAATTTCAGCTGTAGTAACCTTGTCTCCTTTGAATCCGTGTACCTAATGTTATTTGACATAATATCATTTCATGAAACAACTAATTAGCCATTTTATTTGGGTTAATTATTATCCCATCCATTTCGAATATTTCTGTTTGGATCATTTTTTTTTTCTGAAAGTATGAAGACTTTTGAGTCATTCTTGTTCTTCATTTAACGTTGCAGATGTTTCGTACGAATGATGTTTATTTTGTATTGATCATGTGCCGTTTTGTTTTTGATGTAGATATGTAGATATTTAAAGTGAACTTTTCTCTTTTCGAAAAGAGTAAAAAAAAAAGCCATGAGCATACGTCCAGAAGAGTCCATGTAACCTCACAAGCTTCGGTATTTTTGTCCCTCGGGTTTTCCCAAGAACACAGCTTACAATTTTCCAATGGGCTTGTCTTCTCATGTCATCCTTTGAATCATCTCCCTTATCACTGAGAGCTTTTTCTTAATCTTTGTTTTAGTTAATTTTATTTGATCAAAATCAAGCTGATCAATTACAAACAAATGTTACATTTTTATATATTTTATATAATTATCTTAGTTATATATATATTGTGTATATAATTCTTCTGAAAATAGTGGATGAATTAAAATAGTTATATTTGTATGTGTAAAATTAATAGCGACAATTGTCTCTATTAACAATCTTCTTATACTGTATAGCTATAGTGCCTATATACTATCCATTTCATTTTCTTCTATACCAACGTTAATTCATACTTATACTGTTAATTGATTCTAACGAGCTCTAATTATCTAATATACATATTAACCCATTGTTATCTGGTTTGATTGTTTCATTAGAGTATCGCTGTTATGCTATGCCTTTATTTATTTCTCATTTTCAATTTATGGTAGGAGTCCACTTATTTCTTAGATGTTATTGGCTTTTCCTGATTGTTCAATGTATTTCCAAGATCTTTAATTTTGTAATTAATATTGTCTTGTCTACGTAATAATTTAAATAGTAGTAGTATAGGTCTCTTTTTAATTGTCAAGAGTCCTAACCCTACTGAATTAGTGGCACGCTATCATTAAGTAATTAACGATTCAATCGTTTTTTGTTTTGTTCTCTTTCTGTTACATTATCTTGTAGTTCACATTATAGTTGAATACTTTAATTTACCGAAGGACAACTATGTCGTTTTCCATATACAGCTTTGACAAAAGTACATAATTTTTTTTTAAAATTTGGTATAAATTTAAAATCTAAATCTAAATTTTGGTATAAAACTAAACTCCAACTATGATTCTTAGTAATTGGTTGTCTTATATCACCAAATAGTTCTCAACAACCTGGTTTCTACTTCTTTTTCAAAAAAAAAAAATGAAATCTACTTTAACAAAAAAAAAAGACCAACATGAATTCTAAGTACTATTCAGTGAATACAAATGAAAGTAACTTTTTTCGTTCGACACAGTAATTTTACTATAGTGCGACACGTTGCAGGTTTTTCATTGTCGTATGTATTCAGACTTACACTCTTCTATGGTTCTCATCTCATGTCTATTAACTTATATAAAATCAAATATGTTGTAATTGTGATTTCACTTTTCGGTAAATGTAAATTTGATTCTTTAGTACGGTTTTAGTAAATGAAATGATTCGTGAATTGTGATGCCCTGGCCAAAACTTCGTCGGAATGAAATGATTCGTGAATCGTGATGCTCTGGCCATAATTTCGTCGGATTGTGACAACTCTATTCGTCTTAGTGATAATTCATGATTTTTTTATTACTGTTGTTGTCAGTAGACTCTCATATTTCTTCTCCATTACTGGTCCATGGTATTTTTATTTTTAAGAATTCGCAAGATTTGATCACTGGTTTGGTCACATAGCACTATAGATTTTTTTTTTTCAAACAAGCTTAACTTTATAAATAGTTTCAAGGGAACTGTTTTTTTCTTCTTCTTCCTATTACTGATATAGGGGACCAAATCAATTATTTTGTCACAGCTTATATTTGATTAATTTTCCATAAAAACACTAACACACATTTTCAACGTTTCAATTCAAAATTGCTCTGTCTATAGCAAAACAGTGAATACACACAATCCTCAGCTCTCTTACTCTTAATAACTCAAAGCCAATAAACCCGGAACTATGACAAATTTCTAATACGAATCATTAAATTGTATACCAACAACAATGCAATTTTGTTCAATACTTTATTCCTGTTTGAATTCTTGAAGTTTCGGTTTGCAGATAATTAACTAGCAACGATGAAAAGAAAATTAGAATTTTAGCGAGTTGATAATGTTTTAGATGGTAAAAAATAAATTCAAGAAATAGCTTACCAACTAGGCATCCTAATCAAAACAACAATATTCTATGATTAAATTAAAATTCCTTAAGTAGTAAATGGACATTAGCATGTGGTTTAACCGAAAATCCCGCTGTCTAAAATTCTAAAATTCTAACATGAGATATATCGTGTACTTTTCCGGATCAATTCTTCATCAGAATCTCCATATAGTCATATTAAATAATTAAGTTTGCTAATAATAATAATTAAAAACAGATCACTGATAGATAGATATAGATCGTTGGTCCCACCTTGTTCTGCCTCTCGACTTGAGCGTGAAGTGGTCCGATCTCTTCTTCAAAGCAATCGGCCTCTAGATATATATATATATATAAAAGAAATCGCCGGTCCATAAATTATATCTGATGACTATATATTGAGTTTATTTTTGTTTTGTATAGATTAACAATTTGATTGTCTGCATAAATATCCTACTTTAGCGATAAAGGTAAATGTATAAATATATAATTAATAATTATATATCCTTTTAAACTCTTTCATTTAAAAAAATTCTATACATTTATTCTATAAATATTGTAGTCTAACATTTCTACTGCACGGGCACGAGCATCAACGGGGACATTGGTAAGTTTTCCAATGAGTTATCTTGGCGTCATATCTGCCATTTCCAATAATTAATATACTTCTTCAGTTTAGATTATATATATTTACACATAAAATAAGAAGCCCATTCTTTTTGCTATTTATATATTATTTCATCGAAATGTTTACGTTATAGAATGCTGAAATATAATAGAGGTTACAATCGTATTAAGCTTAATTATTATATTGAATTACAATCCATCTTTCTGTTTCTCTTGCTACAAAACAAAATACTGAACTGATACTAGCCACCAAACTTTATATAATGATGGCACTCGTAGATCATACAAATGAATAAGAACCACACACTCATTTTCATAGGTAATTTTCTTAAACAATATGTTGTTTCTTAACTATAACTTTCAAGAACTTATTTAACTACCATTATGAAAAAACCTTAATTAAGAGAAGCTCTTATACTTTTCAGAACCCTTTTTCAAAATTTGTTGGTTGAATTTGTCAGAATCCTTTTCAAAAATTTCTTGGTGGTAGTTTCCCAATTTTTAGCAGTGTAGTATTTTTGGAAAAATGTATCGTTAGGAATTCTCTTCTTTCATAATCATTAATTGAAAAAAATTCACAATATGACAAAATAAGATTTTGTAAATTTATAAAATGACAAAAGTAAGTTGCATTCACATTAATAGCAAAAAAACAAATATAATTCAATAATTAGGACAATAATGACATTCGTGCCGGGCCGATAAAAGAACGCAAATATTAACGCGTTTAGAGAGGATTACTGATAGGCTTGTGTATACGCAATATATAATAACCCTTTTCTCCCAATACTTTCGTGACTAATTTAGCATTTAATCTATTTTCTAATGTGATCGAGATTATAATCATTTTAAAAGGGTTATATATTTATAAAAATTGATTTTAATTTAATTGAGTTCCCCGAGAAAACCGGGGATGTTGGTACCTAAAATTCTGTGAAATATTGAAAGTATGCCGTTGGAGTGACACGGTGACTTCGAGATTCGCTTCCAAACATTACGTTACTCCTCAATTTTTACCTTTTTTTCTCTTCCTCTGCCATGTCACTTTAGTCCCTACCATTTTCAATTTCTTAATATTTGACCTAATTCATTTATAAATTTTAATTATACAATCAAAATCAGTAATCAACAACAATTCAATATGCTTCCTTTTCCTTTTTTTTTGTTTGTCTTTATATGCTAAATAATCAACATGTTTCCAATCACATGTTTTTATCGCCGATTAGCTAACATTTGTAATTTAAGTCGAGCAAAATTTGAATATACATCTATTACTTGGTAAAAAAAAAAACGAAATGGAAAACAATTGATCAAGCGATCGAAGTTAACTTTTCTTAATGAATAGCTTAGCTGTCTCATTGAAAGAAGAAAGAAGCGTGGGATCGATCTTACGTGCCTCTTATATAGAAAACAAAGTACGAGACTGGGTCAAGTAGTAAATGATTGAATTACATGTATTCTTTTCAAATAGCTAGGCTTTCAACACTATACCCACACCCTCATTATGAATACGATATTATTATATAGAAATTGTACATCTGTAAGTTGTAGCTATGCAAATAGATTTGTAGGGCTAGATTTTCATAGCTTAGCAGTATCCAATAACACTATACTATAGTTTACATGTACTATATGATAACTGCAGTATAAGCGAGTCTTTGTAGTCCATCCTTCTGGCCCATCTTTTTGAGCCAATGTTCAAATCTTTGTTCTCTATTTTTACAAGTTTTAGATTTATGCGGAAAGAAAAATTATGCGGATACCTTGATTTTTGTACATTTTTTCTTTTCAAACTTCCATTCCCTGTTTTAATCTACACGAGGAAGTGTAACTAAGGCCCACATTATATTATTAGGCTTGTTTGGATATAAATCCTTCTTAGGTGAATGGGCCTTTTACGTTTCTCAAAGCCATCAAATCGGATTATAGTAACCTCCATTTTTGTTTGTGATAATTCCCTCGTTTTTCTTCCTTATACGACTTATTCAGTTTTTATATCATATGGCTGGGACGTCATCTTCTCATTTTTCTGGGATGATGACAAAAAATTGAATAATCCAAAATTCTTCTTAAAGAGTTGCATGCAAACAAAATCTACGAGATATACTTCAATTTATATAAATCTTCGGGAACAATATGTATCATCATATTTTGTCTTACATGAATTAAAAGCACTGAGAAGCCGATGGGAAAAATCAGCTTCTCGCTATATACATATATTTATTTTTATAATAATTTATCTTTTGAAAGTTCTTTTTTTAGTATTAACTTTATAAATTTGATTTGATGTCAACGAAACTAACTCAAATAAATAACCTCCCCTTAAATCCCTCTTAATTAAATGCTTCACAATATTCTTAACTACATCTCCAATCTAATTTTATATTTTTTTCTAAACTCTATTATAAAGTAAAATTATTTTTAATTTAACTTTATATTTCATTTTAAAATAGAAAAATGAGAAAAATTACTCTATATATAGAAAACCTCTAAATTTTATTCTATTATAGAGTATAGTTTTTTTATTTATACTTTACTCTTTTATATTTTAAATATTTTTATTTCATGTTTTAATATCATTTATTTAATAAAATAAAAATACAAAATAAAAATTAAGCAATATAAAATAAAATAAAATAACATAAAATAAAACTAAAAATATATGGATTAAATTATAAATTTAGATAATATGATAATTTATAATAATTTATAAGAAATAAAAGATATGAAATCAAATTATAAATTTTATAAATAAATTCATTTAGTAAAATAATAATAAAATAAAATATACTAAAAATATTTTTTAGAATAAAATATAAAATAATACATTAGAGAAAAACATTACTAAGAATGATTTTATTTTACAGTAATAAATAGATAAATACATATGGTCTTCTAATATCAGCTCCCTATGATTTTCCCATCACCTTTTTTGTTTTCTCTCAAAGCCAAAAAAAAAGGACAAAAATGGAAGAGGACGAGATGCCGGGAAACCACCGTCAGATCGTTAAAACCCTTTGAAATCATGTCACGAGTAAGCTTCTACACTTCTTTCTTGCTACTGTTACGGCTCGTTTCCGCTCAAGCCAGCGATTTCTCAAATACACGTATCAGTCCAACCATGACTATACTCATGATCATACTCGTCAGTGTCTTCTTTGCACTTGGATGTGTCTCCGTCTTAATGCGCAAGTGTCACGACCAATTTCTCATCAGGACCAGCGATGGTAGATATCACCGATCCGGTGATCAAGAAAACATGTTCAACGTTAGGCAGACGACGCGTGGACTCGACGCGTCCGTCATAGAAACGTTTCCTACGTTTCGTTACTCCAAAGTGAAAACGTTGAGAATCGGCGGCAAAGAAGCGTTGGAGTGTCCCGTTTGCCTCAACGAGTTCGAGGACGATGAAACGCTGCGTTTGATTCCTCAATGTTGTCACGTGTTCCATCCTTGTTGCATTGAAACGTGGCTACGTTCTCAAACCACGTGTCCTCTTTGCCGAGCCAATCTTGTTAATATACCGGGTGAATCTGTTTCTTTGGATATACCCGGTTTAGCGAGAGAAACCGGTCAGGACTCTTTCGGAAATGTTTTGGCTTCTCCGGACGAGCGGTTAGGTGACCAGAGCATGCCACGTCAACCGGAGGAGAATCTTGACCGATTTACGCTGAGATTACCCCAAGAGATACACGATCAGCTTGTGAACTCTAGGTTGGGAAAACAAGGCTCAAAAGGCCACGTGGCGTTACCTCTAGCTAGGAGCTCGGTTAGAGGGTATAGAACCGGAAGCCTAGGGGATGAAAGAAACTATTTCAACTTTGAACGATTCGATCAAGATGATCGGTTTGACCGAAGACCGGTTTCTATAACTCCTCCATTCCATACCGGTTCGATCGGGTCTTCGGATGGGGTTATCAACGGTGGTGGTAATTATCAAGAGCGTGCTGGTCCCAGTGGCAGACCTTAAACTAAGTTTTTTGTATATATAAAGGAATTGCACTTGAGCTAAGTGTTTACGGGTACAAAATAAAATAAAAATTAAATGAATAATGTATAGTATTATACATTCTGATCTCATTCACTCTTAGAGGTCAGTTCACTCATTCTCTTTAGTATCTTCTCTCTTTACTTTCTTGTGTTTTTGTTTAGTATTTTGTTCTATAAACAAAGTCACTAACGTTTGGTAAAAAATAAGAGAGAAAAACATTAATTGTCTACATTTATGATCTAGAGTGTTTTTTGTGTGTGATAAAAGGCTTATTTCTCATACAGTATATATATACCTTGTTCTGTTAATCATGGACTTAGATCTTAAATCAACAAGTAAACATGCATAAAGCAAGCCATTATTATTACGTCGTCTCATATCATTCTAGAATCATAACATCATATAAGCTCCTACTTAGCATGATATATATATAGTCATATATTCATACACAAGAACAAGAACACCAACAAGTACAATAGTCCTTTATTTTATTTTTTTAAACCTGAGTCTCTTTATTTATTGAGAACAATAGATACATACATATAGGAGATATTGGTCGATCCAACGATAAGAAACATGCATACATGTTTTATGTGGACTTTATTTTATAGATTAAATTACTAACATATTATACCAACATAGTTGCATAATCTTTTAAAATGGCTATTGTCACCGGGAGAAACGAAGTATTTCACGCTGGGTGGGTTTTCAAGACAGAATTGTTTGCAAGCCTTCTCACATAGTATAGGAGTCCCATTTTTTGTAACTTTCATGCATTGGTTTGGGATACAACTTTTAACACACGTATCTATTTTGTCCGAATGAGAGATCTGCGCTGAAAACATCATTGTGAATAAAGCAATAATCGTCAAGACACTGCATATTTTGGTCAGCGATTGAGCCACCATGATGTAAGAATTATGACAAGTTTGTGAATGGTAAAATGTATTGGTTTTAGTGTGTATATTATTACCACGATTTTGAAAACAAAGAAGAAATGATTCGGTAAGAATTGTTGATTGATGTAGGTAGTTTAAATAGTAAAATAGGTTTAATCCATTTTTAGAAGTTATCAACTATTAGGAGGTCACTTTTGTTTTCTTATTCCGTTCTTTTGAGGTTTTAACCTTCTAAACAGTTTATGAAAACTATGAATCAACAATAGCTAATTGTTAATATTGAAACGTTTAGATTGCACAAATATATATACCTAAAAGCCTCTTCTTTTGGACTTTGTAACCATATATATGTTGTTACAAAAATCAATTAAGAAAAAAAAATACAATATCTCTAAAAATATGTGCGGCTTGTATAATAGTAATATCTTACAAGAAAAGTATATCTAAATGATAAAAGATGTAAGTGCATGACAAACTACAAACGATTTAGGAAGATGGCATACTAATATCTTTATGGGAAAACTATGAGGATCCTACTGTTTTAAAAATCATTTTCAGAGGATTCTATTTGAAAAAAAAGCTTTTCAAAAAATCTGTTTTAAACAATGTCTCTATCGTTATAACCAAAATTTATAATTATATTATTTTTTATTTTCTTAAAGAATTGATATGTATATAACGTAACTAATATTGTATGTATGTTATATTTATCACTACTGCATGGGTTTTACTATTTTAGTATCTGGTTTCGTGCAACGATGTACTTAAAAGAGTGGCCGGCCTTCGACTTATTTAAAACCTCTACGAAGCTTGTTTCCGAACGTTGTTTTTTTCAAACGTCTATTTATTAATTATCACTTTGATTTTTTCCTCCTTATTTATAAGGTCCTACTTTTGTTTATAAGCACTTATGTACGTTAATAAGCGGCTCATACAATTAGCATTTTCACCTAATATTTTTAATTGAAATACGTTTGTTGGAAACAAAATAGATTTTCTTCTGAGGTCTTATTTTTCAAGTTGAAAATCGTTCTAAAATAGTGAAAGGAACGTTTGAGTCACCTCACATTATCCATAGCAAATATTTATAGAGTTTTGGGCTGTCGTCTTATCACATCTTATGAGAGACACATCTCCACTAATTATCCACACCAAATTAATCAGATATATTAATCAATATATTGACTGATTCCATAACATATAATTAAAAATAAACTAACAAGTTAGTTGGAGAACGATGTGATTACAACATGGGATTAGCATGATGTAACTGTATCACCATTTGCTTATTTGATTAATCATATTGACGACATTATCACTGTGTAATTGCGTTGACCTACATACATGGTAAGACCACATTGAGCTACTTCCTCTTCTTCTTTCTTTCAATAATCATAATAATCTCTGCTGATGATTAATTAGCGAAAACTTAGATATCGTATATTTAAAATTTAAAATTTAAAATTTTAAAACAAAAGTGTCCATATATTTAATACTCGATCGAACTTTGGATTAAAAAAATAATAACCAATGATATATAACCACTTCTCTTCAAACCGGCTTATCCAATTTGTATAATTTTAGATTGAGTTAATCATCACAAAAATAAACTAACCATCACAATACAAAACATGTCTCTCTTGTTACATCTTCCAAAACCGATGGCTAGCTTCGTTGGTAGAAAATAATTTCGTTGATATAAAATATTTTTATCAATAGTAGTGCCTTTTGTATGATCTCAAAAGTCAACCATCTTTTACAAATTAAGCAAAGCACAACCGTCTCCTTAATGTTTCACACGTTCCTATAGTTTCATCTCCAATAATGATCTTCCCTTTTCCTTATTTTGTTTGTTTTCTCCTCGAAGCCAAAGTAGACAAAAATTGAATAAAGATGATAGGCTTTTGTATTTATAAAGCTCTTTCACCGGGAAACTATATTTGGTCTTCATGAAACCGGAAGGTTCAATTACTTCACCACGACTATCAAATCGTTAAAACCATTTTCCAACATCGATGGTGGTCATGTCAAGATTAAGCTTCTACTCTCTTTTCTTGCTACTTGTAAAGCTCGTCGTTGCTCAAAGTAGCGAGTTTGATAATGATGAAGAACATACAGGGTTTAGTTCAACCATGGCTATAGTCTTGATCGTACTCGTTTGTCTTTTCTTCGCACTTGGATGTATCTCCGTATACATGCGGAGGTGTCTCGAGCAAGCTCTAGGGATAGAAAACTCCGCGGCCGACCCAGGAAACTGGCTTAACGTAAGGCAGGAGGTGCCAGGGCTCGACGCAGCTGTCATAGAAACGTTTCCGACGTTTCTTTACTCCAAAGTGAAAACGTTAAGAATCGGCAAAGAAGCGTTGGAGTGTCCCGTTTGTCTCAGCGAGTTTGAGGATGATGAAACGCTGCGTTTGATTCCTCAATGTTGCCACGTGTTTCATCCTGGCTGCATTGATGCTTGGCTCCGCTCTCAAACCACGTGTCCTCTCTGCCGTGCTAGTCTCGTTCCTGTACCGGGTGAACCTGTTTCTTTCGAGATTCCCGGTTTAGCGAGAGAACCCGGTCAGAACTCTCTTGGAACGCCGGTTGATAATAACCGGATAAGGATTTTGGCTTCTCCGGACGAGAGGTTGATTGACTCAGTGACTTGGACAGGTAATCAGAGCATGCCACGTAAGTCTATGTCTGCTGGATGGAAACTAGCCGGATTGATTAGTCAGCCTAATTCGCCTGGTCAACCAGGGGAGAATCTCGACCGGTACACGCTAAGACTACCCCAAGAAATACATGACCAGCTTGTGAACTCCAGCCTAGGAATCCAAAGACCAAAAAGCCACGTAGCTTTACCTCAAATAAGGAGCTCGATGAGAGGTTACAGAACCGGAAGCCTAGGGAGTACTGATAACAATTATTTCTACTTTGAACGGTTCGATCAAGACGGTCGGTTCGACCGAAGACCATTTTCTATAACTCCTCCTTACCAGACCGGTCCGATCCGGTCTCCAGATGGGGTAATCAACGGTAATGGTAATTATCAGGAGCGTGCTGGTCCACCCAAAGGTTTGCTTCTAGCAATAAGGTCACCGTTTAATCGGTTATACACTGAGAAGAACAATGTTGGTGAACGTTCTTACCTTCGATCCGGCGATGCGAGTCCTGTATAGAAGATTTACTACTATTGGGTTTTACTGAGAAATTCCAGAATAAAAATCAAAGCTGTACATGAATTTTATTTTGTTTAGTTTCTTCAGTCATGTAATAGATCTATTACTGAAATGAAAGAAATGGTTTTGTTTTAATCATCCAAACCAACTTTGCCTAAGTCTAACAGTCTAAACTCTAAACCATGAATGTAAAAAGGAAGGGCCAGACAAGTAAAGTAACCATGTCACTTAGTTCTTCAACTGTGATGAAAACTTTAGTGAGATTTAGGAACCACCGTGACGGAAATAGAGAACGGATCGGTAGAGAGCAGCAACATGGAGGAAACAAATCAGGGCTATGAGTAGATCATCTAGTATACCGATAATCCCCAAGACTCCTGTCAAGAAATTTATACAAAGTATTGGTAAGTAACGTAAGTTGATACAAGAGAAGAGTGTATTGCAGTTTATATGATTTATAATCAAGGGAGGAAATGAGAAATCACCTTCTGGAATGATATCTATTGGGCTGATGATGTAAATCGCACTGAGTATCAACTGCATCAAATCAAATGCAGTGAATTTTCGTTAGTCAGAGCATTCTCATTAATTCAGATGTGATCAAGTACTCAAAAGCTATTAACATTTATAGTAGAAGATTTACTTATAAGAGATAAAAACTCTTTTAGGGTCCAAAAGTAATGAATGTGTTCAACTAACCGCAATGTAAACACGAGCTCTGATGACGAGTGGGAGCGTTCTTCGTGGATCCATCATTTCTCGCAGCAACCTTCGGAGTAAGAAGGGAAGATCTTGCATCCTCTGCAAAACAAATTCAAGTTTCATGTGAGAAGGCTTTCAGTAAAATCTGGATTTACATGTCGTCAAGAGATGCATGACTATGTACAAAAGCAATAATAACAAGATGATGAAACTAAAACCATTCATCACTGACTTGCTAACATGATGAAAACAGCGAGAAAAGCAATAAACCAACAAAGGTTAATGTATCCTTTAACTGCAAAATAGCTTTTACTAGTAAGCCACACTTAAAAGCTAATCCACACATATCTAAATAGATCCTTAACCACATACACTCCTCAACAACTACTCTACTTATCACCAAACTTAGCTCTGGTTTAGATCTGATCTTCTTGACAATCCTAAAGATTATGGAGAAAAACCAAAAACATACCTGAACTAGGCCACTTGACTGTCCACCAAAGACTCGGTTGTAAGTTTCAACATCGCGAAGAACCTCAGAAACTGTAGCGTCATTGCGATCTCTCACTGTTTCCTCGGAAGGAACTAGCAAACTTATAGGACGACGACACAAGGGACATTTACATGGCCGTAATGTAGATCCATGCCTCCAAACAAGCATAATGCAATTTCCTACAATGATTGAAAAAGATAACCAAATGTCATGAACCTGCACTGAACTCTCATATAAAAGCAATCATAATAGACCTGATTATGTGAACATACATACAAAATCTTAAAAAGGTTTAGCTAACAAACAAAAAGGATCTGTTCGACCTAAAAGCAAAGCCAGAAGAATAAGACCTGAAGCTTTCTATAAACTAAACCAATGCTAAACGCACATTTCTAGCTCTTGAATAGTGAAAACGAAATTAAAGGAAGCAGCTACAGGGGAAACGAAATTAAGATCGTCGTCACTACTCGATTTCCATAAAAGTGGCTAACGAAGACTCAAGAGATACTGAATTGAGATGCTACACTCGATTTCTGGGGAATAACTACTGAAACTACGATCGATTTCAAGCGATTCGAGAGAAGGAGCAGCGAATTGCGAAAGAAAGCAAAGAATAAAGAGATCGTAACCGCAGAACCAATGGGAGCAATTGGCTTGGCAAGGAGCGATGAACTTTCCATGGCATATCGAACAAAATTCGTTCTCCGGTGGCTTATTCATTTTCCCTCTCCTTTTCGTCTTCTTCTTCCTCTGCTAAGTCTCGTCGTAGCGTCGTTGCTCTTCCGCTTCGGTAGAATTTTTCCGTAGCAGTTAAGTATTAAGGAAAATGAATATATATATATATATAGGATACACGTGGATGTAGATTAAGCTAATACGCGGCTAGAGAGATCCAATCTGAGCCGTTCAAACTCTTATAGTACTCGTTAACGCGTAAAGGGCCTGCGAGATAACTTGATAAATTATCTACAACATTAAATTGTTAAAACTGCTAATTAAGTATTAACATACACTATTAATCATTTCACTAAGTTGTTATGCCAAGGGATTAATTTGCTTCTGCTGATTCGGTAGACAAGTTGACTGAACAAAGGAACCGGTAAGAGGGCAACCAAATCAAACCGGAGGATTTATTTCTTAAGAGAAGAACGTAAGATTTGTGTGTTTTCCAAAAAGAAGTCAATAACGTTTTTGACATCAGTGTAATACAAAACCAACCACTGAGAAGCAAAAAAGGTTTTACAAAGGCATAATATCTCAAAAGCCATGTCCTCCAAGATCAACAACCATTTCTTAACAATAACAACTCTTGTATCAAACCCTACTTAATGTTTGGGTTTCCACCTTCACACTTCTTCTTCGTTTGTATTACTCTTCAGCTACCTGGAATCAATCAAAGAAGATTCAAGAAATAGACATCTACTTGATTCTACTTCTTATCGATTTTGTCGACTTTATGGCACACTAATTACAAAAAATGCATACACATTGACAAAAGACTCAACATGTTTTCACCTCTCAAGCAAGTCTAGTAACTATGATATGAGTAAAGTAAGATACCAATTCCTAATCATTAGTTTCCAATACGATGACATATAGGCATTTGTTCGTGCTAGTAAGATCAACAGCGATCATGCTCAGAATGTCGAATTATTTCGAGCTAAAAGCTAAAGATGAATTTGATCACACGAATCTGTAACCATAGTATAATTTCTCAAATCATATATCTTAAAGCTACTATGAAACATTCTTACTTCAGTGTCATTTCTAACTTCCTAGTTCCTATGTTTGTCTAACGAAACAATCCAACAAAAACTAAGTATTTGGGCTCCCAAAATAAGAAATTCTTAACTAACCTGAGATACAGAAGTCTCTGTAGTACTCTTGGGAGCTGATAAAGTAGCTGAAGTTGAAGATGAAGATGCATCAAAAACACGAGAACAATCTGTGTATGCTGAACCAATTCCAATCCCAGCACCAAACGCAATCGAAGCCCATCTTGTAACCGGACTCCCTAAATCACAACGAAACAAAATTGATTTATCAAAAACCAAAAAACCAATATTACAACAATCAAAAACCCTATTCGATTGTGAAATTTTGATTCATCTGCCTGAAACCTAATCAGTAATAAAATCACAAAATGTAAAACATAGAATATGTGAAGGCGATTGCAATCGTTTAAGAAATGAAGTGTGTGGGGGTATTGAAAACACCGAACTGAAGAAGAGAAGACCGGCGAAAGCGCCGCCGAGGGAGGAGTAGACGACGCGACGAGCAGTGAGATCGAGACATGCGTCCCATTTGGCGTTTATATTGGACTCCGTGTTGTTGTTGTTACTCTTGTTTTCCATTTTTTCGACTCGATTCTTCTACCTTTCCGATTTGATGCTTCTCTGAATTTTTCCTTTCTTCTCTTCTTCTGGAATTTGCTTCTCGATGTTTTTTTTCGATCTGAAGGGTTTGTTTCTGTGGAAGCGAAGAATCTTGGGCCGAGGTGTGGGCCGATTCATGTAGCTATGTTTGGGCTATGATTATTTTTATGCAAGTGAATTTAAAAGAAAACTAATCAAAAAGTGAAAGTTTAATTGGAAAAAGTAGGGCTGTATTGAATAAATAAATAACTCAAATGGTGTGGTTTAGATATATACAGTACGTGTAAGCTGTAACTTTGATATTTAGAATTATTATCAAAAATGTGTTTTTATATATATAAAAAGATTGGATAATTCAAATATCGGGTAAAGTATAGATACTTTAGGTATTAGTCATCTCAATTCTCACTGAACTACGTAAGAATCAGATTCCGGTTGGACTTTTGGGTATAGATAAGCCTAAAAACAAAACAAAAATCCAAAGCTGTATATATTTCTTTACCCGTTGAGATATATCATGTTTACGTAAAAAAATTGGATATTTTAGATGGAAAACATGTAGGATCAGCTGATCCGACAAATATGGACGAGCTTAGTTGTGTTTTGGAAGTGAATTGAATAAGAGAGCAGGAAAACAAGAGAGGAAGTAAATGTGTGGCATTCTTATCTCATGGTCATGGTAATGGTCGTTTGTTGTTATGTTGGTCCATACATGTCCCCAGTGTATGCATTAGGTATCATGCTCACTCCAGTTCTTTTAATAGTATATTGTATACACTCAAATGGTATATACATGTAATCATTACAAGTCCTTTATAACTTTATGCAGGCTTTTTATTTTGGAATATGTTCGTTTCTTGGGTTAGCTTTCAATCTCTAGTAGGAATAAATTAGGTGGTGTGGTTAATAACTTAAAAGGTGTGATGGATTTTATGCGAGGATATAAGCATACGTTTTTTTTTTCTTTTTTTGATGGGGCAAATAAGCATATAGTTTATGTCGTTATGATGTGAGTGGAATTCAACATAAGATCCTGAATTTTTCAATATTGTTTCAATGGCCATGTGAGACAAACGCAGTAGTCGGATCAAATCTTTTTTTTTTCCAAACAAAAAAAGACATTTCTAAAGCTAATAAAAAATTCAGTTTACATGGAAGAGGCTCGGACGTACAAGTTATGTTGTTTAAAACATTATTCCACGAGATTAATATGTAATCCACCGTTACTAAGGAAAGAATTAAAGAGATTTTTAAGAAGCTAGATAGTCACCTTTAACCTCAAATCTCGTGCAGATAATGTTGAAATTTATTTATATATTTGAGGGGAGCATAGTAAATTAGTAATTGGGAGACCTAAGCGGTGGAGCAAATGTTGGTCGGTCTAATTGCAGACCTTTTCATGTCGTCAATGAAGCAGGGTCAGCTTTGAAAATGTCAAGACCAATAAACTCTACAGTGATACAAAAAGTACGTAGTCGTATGGAAAAATATGAAATGGTAGAAAAAAGTTCAAATTTACACATTGTCAAGTAAAATATACTAGCAAATATTTTTCAAGTGGTAATCACATCTCAGCACACAAACATTTGTATATATAGGAATCATCAACACAAAAAATCCCATCACCAAAACAAATCAAAACCATCGACAAAACACAACCCCATTTCGCGGTTTCAAAAGAACATTTAAAACAAAACAAAAAACACTAAATTAAATTAATAAATTTTCTCCCCTTTCAACAAAATATCCGTTTTGCTTTCTCTTCATGTTAAAGATCTTATGCTTGGGTTTTGAACCTGTAGAGCAGCTTCTTCTTCTTAGAGGTTTGGTTATCAATCGTGATCACGACCTTTCCTGGTTCACCCACCTTGAAAGAATCGGTTATCACAGGCTCGTCAGTTAAACCGATCTTCCGGTTCTTAGCAACGATCACGGTGTAGCTTGCCTCGTTACTCGGCTCAAATTGAGCTCCGTAGCTTACGTCTGCACCCAAAACCCTAAGCTCCCACGAAAGCGTGGAACCCTACGTAACAACAGAATCCACATAATAAATCTTCATTAAGTCTCTTGCAAGAATATACAAATTTATCCAAAATAGAAAGTTATATATATCTTCTACTGTTTCAAAACCCTAGTTTTATGGTTTACGAAAAAACATGCAAAAATACCCTATTTCTGAAATATTAAATCTTTTCAATTTTCATAATAATATTTTTTTTGGTAAAATGTAACCAAACGCAAATGAAAAAATCTTCCTTTTGTGTTTGGTGTATATAGACTTACAATTAACAAAATAATTTTTTGTTGAAAATGCTAAAACAATTTTTGTTGAAAATGCTAAAATTTCCGAGCTATTTGAATTAAATAAATAGACATTAAATTTAAAACTATAATGAAAATGTATATACATACCTCTGAAGCAGGCAAATCAATGGTATATTTAGATGTCGATTTAACGAAAGCTTCGGTAACTCCATCTTCAACTGTGAATGGGCTCTCTTTGCTGAGTCCACCATACTTAACCGGGACTACTTCAGGAGCTACATATCTGTGTCATCCAAAAACATAGAAAAATTAAATAAGCATCTATGTGTGTGTGAAGAGAAACATTATACTAACAAACAAAATTTCAATAAAGTATAATTTACTTGAAAATGGTCTCAGTGGATTTAGATGGACCAGAAAGAACCATCTTGCTCCTTGTCCTCGGCGATGTAATGATACTTCCGAATGTTTTATAGTAAGGAATATACCACCATGGAACATTAATGAACAGCTGAAAAAAAAACAAATACAACATAAAGATCAAACCTTAAATGCTTCAAATGTAACCATAATTATTTATTTAATTACCTCTTTGGCAACAAACTCTGGATAATTGTCTTCAAACTGTTTAACCGCACGTCTAATGAACTGCCACAAGGCTCTCTTACCAAGTCCAGGAGCGTTCCTGAAGTCACTAACGAACAAGAACGATGACTTAGCCTCAGGGCTAAAGTCAAGAGACCTCACACACTTTTCTTGAAACTGAATCCTCCATTTAAGAAACTTGTTAAACTTCTCTTTGTCTGAGAAAATCTCTTTGTTCTGAAACTCTCCGTACGAGCTGTAAATCACAACGTGTCCTTGTTTGTCAACTCCATGAGTGAACACCATCTTCTCAAACTCGCTTCCTTCGAGATCTTCTGATACTAACTCGTCTATGTTGTTGTCTTTGCGCCATTGGACTGTGTTTTTCAGCATAGTGAAAGCTTCCTTGACCTTCAAGTCACGTGCTCTGAGGAATTTGAGGAGGATTACGTCGGAACTTTCGTCTTCAAGAAGTGTGATTCCCCAGATCGAGACTTCTTCTGGCTCTACTGTTACAGCTGTCTCTGGAAGTGTTATGGAGATGATTGATTCTTCGATTGCTTCAACGGTTTTGGTTCCGGCTTCTTGATCAGCTGCGAAAGCTTTCTCTATTGTTATTACTTCTGCTTTCTCTTCTTCCTTGTTTGTCTCGTTGGTGATCGGAGCAGAAGCTGTTGCTTTCTCTTCCTTCTTGGTTTCTTCGGTGACGACTGGAGCAGCCGGTGTAGTCTCTACCGGAACCACTTTCTCTTCCTTCTTGATTTCTTCGGTGACCGGAAATGCCGGTTTCTCTTCTTTCTTTGTCTCTGCAATGATCGGAGCTAGAGCAGTCAATTTCTCTTTTTTCTTGGTCTCCACGGCGGCCGGAACAGAGGATTTCTCCTCTGTTTTGACTTCTTCCTTAGTCTCCACCTCTGTTTTGACTTCTTCTTTAGTCTCCACCTCTGTTTTCTCTTCCTTATTTTCCTCTGTTTTCTTCTCTTCCTCCGCCGGAGGTGCTGGTGGAGCAGTGAATTCACGTTTGTTCAAAGCCTCCCTCACAATCTCTTTAAACCCAGCCAAAGCTTTCTTGGTATCTGCAATGATCGGAGTTAGAGAATTCAATTTCTCTTTTTTCTTGGTCTCCACGGCGGCCGGAACAGAGGATTTCTCCTCTGTTTTGACTTCTTCCTTAGTCTCCACTTCTGTTTTCTCCTCTGTTTTGGTTTCCTCTGTTTTGACTTCTTCTTTAGTCTCCACTTCTGTTTTCTCTTCCTTCTTTTCCTCTGCTTTCTTCTCTTCCTTCGCCGGAGTTGGTGGCGGTGGTGGCGTAGTGAATTCACGTTTGTTCAAAGCCTCTCTCACAATCTCCTTAAACTCAGCCAAAGCCTTCTTTTCAGCTTCCGACAATTCTGAAGCCAAATAGCCTTCTTCCTTAAACGATTCCGTTTGCAAAATCTCCTTACCCGTCAAAATCTCTTCCACTTTCTCCGCCGTCACCTCAGGCTCCGGAACCGGAACTGGCACATCCTTCTCAGACATCACTTTCTCATCCGTAGCTTCTGGAGCAGGCGCTGTCACCTCAACCTCCTTAACCGGAACAGAGGCAGTAACTGAAGCAGAAGGCGCTGGAACAGGGGAAGAAGCAGGTTTCTGTATCTCTTCTTGAGCCATGATTAGAGTTTTGTCAAAGATCAAGAAAGAGAGAGATAGATGGGATTGAGAGAGAAGAGAAGAGGTTTATAAAAAGAGAAGGAAAGAAGAAGAGAAAATGGAGGAGATGTTATGTTTCTGTTGTTGTTCTGTGAGAAGAGCAAAAGAGAAACAGACTGGTCGGAGCTGTTCGACAGCTCATTTCCAAAGATACTTTTCTTTTGTGGGTCCAAATCGGCCGTCTCTTGCTTCTCAAATATATTGCAACTTTCCAATTTTAAACATTTAACTAAATTAACAACTTTTTTTTTGAATTCGGTAGTTAATCACATAAAAACATTCCTTATAAATTTAGTTTCTTTTTATATTTTTCTATATTCGATTTTTTTGAAAAAGATAGATCGTTTTTGTTTTTTCAATTTACTTCCAAGTTCCAACTCTTGCATGTTTTTTTTTCCAAAACCTAAATTATAAGGCATTTAATATCAAGAGAGTTATGTTTTCATATCACATAAAGACAATATTAAAATCGGAAGGACAAAAAATACGATCAATCTATGTTTGTTTGACGAAAAAAAGTGGAAATATTTTGGGAATGAAATGTATATATATGTGATGAGTTTTCAATCAATGATTTAAAGTGGGGTTGGGTTTTCCGTTTTCCAAATCATGACACATGTTACCATATCACCTAAGTGTACGTTTGGATTAAATTAACAAAAAAAAAGTTTGAATCGTTCCAACGATAAAGTTTTCTTCTTCTTATTTTTTCCTCAATAAATTTTTATATTCGACTATGTTGTCATTTATTGACATGTATGTTAGAGGTTTGTATTTTTTTTTGTTGATGATTAAGACTTAAGAGAGTCTTAAAACCTAAAAACAACAACATGTCGTTGGTCATAAAAAAAAATGTCGTTATCCATTAATATAACTCATAAGATGACGTGACATTTTTACTCGTTGTTGTGTATAAATGTTAACCAACGTAAAATTAAATCAAGTTTAGAGTGAACTGTGTATCCATGCAAGAACTAATAATTTATACACATAGTAAAAACTGGATCCAACTATTCAAGGGTGACCAACCTGAAATAAACTTTTGTTCCGTTAATTCAAGTTGTCATATATAAAGTTGTTCATGTATGTAGTAGAGCTACTAGAATGTTTTTCACAAGTTGGGCAACACTAACACTTTCTAGAAATCTTGTATTAACATATATTTCTCAATTAAATCATGAACTTATAAATCATTATATATTTATTAAAATCCAATTATATATATAGGATTACATGGCAACGACTAATTAGTTAGGACATCCACTTAATTGGATGGCAATATGACTTGTATTTTGTTACAATATTATTTATATTCTTACTATTTAAAATACTTTTCGCTGCAAAACAAAAACTCGAAGATTCATTCATTTGCAAAGTGGCATGAAATGAGAGAATGACACACATAAACATCTACAGACTGCTTCGCACGTAAAGAAAGTGTGTAATGATTTCGTATGAATAATATATAATTTTGGACCCATATTTGGTGCGTTATAATCTAGAAATTTGAAATTAAATGTTTTTCTAAGTTATGAATTAAATACTGATTTAACATTTGATATTAACAGGGAAAATCCTAGAGATTGGAGCTGTCACAAGAAGTATTAGGAGTACAGTTTAATTTAATAAGCGGCCTGATTAATGTAGGCCTTACACCACACACCTCATCGTTACAACTCCTCATATGGACCATTATAACATTTATATGCTATTGACTGCAAATGAATACTTTTAAAGAATGTTGTGTTCCAAATGGCAACACCGAATTAAGTGACGTGAAAAAGAAAACAACTATAAAATATTTTTACTTGTGACCAAAAATTCAAAAGGTATATTAATATTTTATAACACTTCGAGTAATCAAAATATTTATTGGATATAAATTTTTCATTGATAAAGTTAACACGTATAAATTACATTTTTCCATTTAATGAAAATGAAAACCCACTAATTAAAACCCTATAGTTGGATTAAGTATAGGCACAAAGAGGATTTTCATTTAGATTGTTTGCTCGGTTTGCCAAACAAATAAAAATAAATGGTGATTAATGTATTTGCACGGTTATACTATCCAACTACGTTGTTCACCATGCATCCAACTCCAAGCTCTAATTTTTCGAGCGGTTCAAACGCATAAGAAAATACTAATTACCGTCTAAACACCAATACCAATTACTATGAGCACCGACCAAATTGTCCTGCATAATCGAATATTGAAGACTAGGGAAAATGAGACTTGCACAAATATTTACTCTTTAAAGCTCATCTCTTTTTTGAGCTCAAACATATTAGATTAAATGATTTGAATGCACTTCTTCTAAATGTATTTGAAATGGATACATAACGAACCAAATGTATTAAGTTAAAAGTTAGGTAGTACAACTTCGTGGGATCCAAGAATCATCCGTTAATTATCCTCTCAGGTTGCTTTTTAATTTGTCAAAAGCAAAAGAAGGCCGAAGCTGTAAGGTTGGTTTGTCGTTGTTGGTGTGGTGGTGCCCGTCTTATTAATACATTCTTCCACTGATTAAATATTGAATTTAGCTGTGTTTATTTCTTTTGATTTTTCACTAAAGAATTGTTAGTTAAATATAGGCCAGGTACAACTTAAGCATTGATTATCAACTATTAGGTGGGATTTTTTTTTCATTTAGTAATTAATTGTCTTACTAGATACTTGTTTGTTTCGTCTTTAACTTACACATAAAAAAGATTTAGAATCACAATACTGAGATTAGAATCTGAAAATAAAATTATATCATTGAAAATTTTATGTTTATCAACTATTTTAAAATACAAGTTACAACACATACTAAAGAAGAAAAAAACTACCTATGAAAATATATATAAATGGTAAAAAGAAAATAAAGAATTCTGAGAATAAATAACTAAAATTGTTTGACATATATATGAAGGAGTACAAGCAAACTAAATTAATTAGGAATGCATATAAAATATATGAGGTTCTAAAGACTCATAAGGCCATCGAAAATTAAAAAACCACTATTACTATAGAACTCTCAACTTGATCGAAAATTAAAAAACCTAACAATGTTATTGAAAAAACAGCCACAAATAAAAATTATGAATCTGCAGTCATCAGGCCATTATCTTTTGCCACTACAGTAAACATGACCCTGAATATTGTTGACAAAAAATTACATAATAATTTATGTTTAACTAGTTTTCCATCTGATAATTTTGTCTGCCACTGAATATATCTCGCTTCTCAGAGTTTGGTTAAGTTTGATCATATATCCTCCCAGGTTGCACCTTCCTGCAAGTAGATTAGGAGGAACAAGTCGTCAAAGATTATAATGTTGTATTTGGGTTTGAAAATTTGTTATATAAATAATAACTGAAATCTTTAACTAAAGATAAGATTTAATTACGATTGCTTTTATATCCAAAAATGTTCTTAAATGGGGATCAATATATTGGCCAACGGCGTCATATATTGGATCATATATTTTATACGGTGACCTGAAAAAAAGAGAGTAACACGTATTAGATAGCGGATCAACAAAAATAGCATGATGTACGGTAAATCAACAGTGTTTAAGAAAAAAAAAAAAAAAAATCAACAGTCTTTCTTGTTAGGTACGTCACTAAAATGTATGTCATCACCATCAAATAATGAATTACGTACCTATCATCAAAAACGATTTTCACATGAGGATCAGTATTTGAATCTGAAGGCAAGTTTCTGAAGATATCATCGAATAAATGATGTGTTGGCCTGAAATAAAAACACGAATATATGTTAATGATAGACTAATAAATCTCCTTACACTGTGAGTATATTGCATATGGAAAAATATAAAGTAATATATGAAAAAATTTAGATAAAAATATGTAAACAACACATAAAATTAGATGAAAATACCTAAATTCTTGAGGAAGATTAGCTGCAGCTGAATCATCATTTTCTTCTGACAAGCTGATCCTCTGAATTATTAACGAAACCCATTATATTTCTCTCGCTTTCATTAATTTTATCAAGTTCTAGAATAATGTGTATTTTGATAAAACGTACCCTTCGTTTAGGAGAAGATGATGATTCTCCGAGTTCAGACCGACTTTGGTTTATGCGTCCCCTCTGTAATGTACATGTTAGAAATAAAGTGTTTCTAGTGCATGTAAAAAAAACTTTCATAAGATAATGATGCAAAATATAAAATAAAAATACATTTTCATTATTGGTTACTGGTGTTTCAATGGTAAGATGATGAGTTGAAGATTGTCCATTGATCTGGCCTCCAGTTTCCTATTCGGATTGGTCATTAATGTTTAGTTATTATCATACACGCTAAAACCAAAGAAAAAAGTTTTAAACAAACAAGTAATTATGGTTTTATTCATAGCATAAAAATGATTGTACCTGCAGAAGTATATGCGTCTGAGTCTTAAGACGAGGAAGTCTAAAAATCGATGAAGGTTGATCAATCAACCCTTGCATGTCACCATGATGCCTATCAAATGAGATCCAAAATAGTTGATGCTACTTTGCATACAAAACTTAGTTAAACCTAATTATTGTTAAAAAATATTTGATGCTACTTTGGATACATTTAGACTAATTTTATACTGTGAGTATATTGCATAAGGAAAAATATAAAGTAACATATAAAAAAATTTAGATAAAAAATATGTAAACAGCAGATAAAAATAAATGAAATACCTAATTTCTTGAGGAAGATTAGCTGCAACTGAATCATCATTTTCTTCTGGTAAGCTGAGCCTCTGTATTATTAACCAAACCCATATTATATTTATCTTGCTTTAATTAATTTTACTAAAAAAGTGTTTCTAGTGCATATAAAAAAAACTTTCTTAAGATAATGATGCAAAATATAAAAACTACATTTTCATTGTTGGTTACTGGTGATTCAATGGCGAGATGATGAGTTGAAGATTGTCCATGGATCTGGCCTCCAGTTTCCTATTTGGATTGGTCATTAATGTTTAGTTATTAAAAAAAAGTTTTTTTAAAAACAACTAATTATGGTTTTATTTATTGCATAAAAACTGATTGTACCTGCAGAGGTATATGTGTCTGAGTGTTAAGTCGAGGAAGTCTAAAACTCGATGAAGGTTGATCAATCAACCCTTGCATAGCACTATGATGCCTATAAAATGAGATCCAAAATAGTTGATGCTACTTTGTATACAAAACTTACTTAAACCTAATTATTGTTTAGAAATATTTGATGCTACTTTGCATACTTTTAGAATAATTTTATATTGTGAGTATATTGCATATGGAAAAATATAAAGTAACATATGAACAAATTTAGGTAAAAAATATGTAAATATCATATAAAATAGATGAAAATACCTAATTTCTTGAGGAAGATTAGCTGCAATTGAATCATCATTTTCTTCTGGCAAGCTGATCCTCTGCATTATTAACCAAACCCATATTATATTTATCCTGCTCTAATTAATTTTACTAAAAAAGTGCTTCTAGTGCATATAAAAAAATACTTTCATAAGATAATGATGCAAAATATAAAAACTACATTTTCATTGTTGGTTATTGGTGTTTCAATGGTGAGATGATGAGTTGAAGATTTTCCATTGATCTGGCCTCCAATTTCCTATTTGGATTGGTCATTAATGTTTAGTTATTAAAAAAAAAGTTTAGGAACAAACAACTAATTATGGTTTTATTCATGCATAAAAATTGATTGTACCTGCAGAGGTATATGTCTCCGAGTGTTAAGTTGAGGAAGTTTAAAACTCGATGAAGGTTGATCAATCAACCCTTGCATAGCGCCATGATGTCTATAAAATAAGATCCAAAATAGTTGATGCTACTTCGTATACAAAACTTACTTAAACCTAATTATTGTTTAAAAATATTTAATGCTACTTTGCATACTTTTAGACTAATTTTATATTGTGAATGCATATGGAAAAATATAAAGTAACATATGAAAAATTTTAGATAAAAAATATGTAAACAACATATAAAAATAGATAAAAGTACCTAATTTCTTGAGGAAGATTAGTTGCAACTGAATCATTATTTTCTTCTGGCAAGCTGATCCTCTGCATTATTAACCAAACCAAATTATATTTATCTCTCTTTAATTAATTTTACTATAAAAGTGTTTCTAGTGCATATAAAAAAAATACTTTCATAAGATAATGATGCAAAATATAAAAACTACATTTTCATTGTTGGTTACTGGTGTTTCAATGGCGAGTTGATGAGTTGAAGATTGTCCATTGATCTGGCCTCCCATTTCCTATTTGGATTGGTCATTAATGTTTAATTATTAAAAAAAAGTTTTAAAACAAACAACTAATTAAGGTTTTATTCATGCATAAAAATTGATTGTACCTGCAGAGGTATATGTGTCTGAGTGTTAAGTCGAGGAAATCTAAAACTCGATGAAGATTGATCAATCAACCCTTGCATGCCACCATGATGCCTATAAAATGAGATCCAAAATAGTTGATGCTACTTTGCATACAAAACTTAGTTAAATCTAATAATTGTTTAGAAATATTTGATGCTACTTTGCATACTTTTTTAGACTAATATTATTTGATACTTTTTATTAAAGAACTAGAAAATGCCGCATACTTTTTTTTACTTAATCCAGTATTTTTTTTCGATTGGTCCTAGTTAAATTGACTAGGTTTGGACTTAGTACCTTGTAGAGCTCGAGAGAAACTGAGGTCCGGGTATTGAAGATAAACTATGTTGTGGATTAGTGCTCGAGCTAGGGTTCATAGAAGGTAGACTTTGAAGAGGATATGTCATGCGAGAAGCCAATGGTACATTTTGATTTGAAACACTTGGTAAATCATTTTGTGTCCTGTTTATCAAGAAGATGATATATTTATTACGTAATTTTACATAATTGTTATTATATGAAATGTTGCATTTGAGTACTAATACCAATTTGGGTAGGGTGTTTTGGACAACATGTGAGTACCTTTTAGAGCTCAAAGGAAACTGAGGTCCGGGCATGGAAGACAAACTATGTTGTGGATTAGTGCTCGAGCTAGGATTCATAGAATGTAGACTTTGAAGAGGATATGTCATGCGAGAAGCCAATGGCACATTTTGATTTGAAGCACTTGGTAAATCTTTTTGTGTCCTGTTTATCAAGAAGATGATTTATTTATTACATAATTATACATAAATGTTATTATACAAAATGTTGCATTTGAGTACTAATACCAATTTGGGTTGGGTGTATTGGACAACATATGAGTACCTTGTAGAGCTCGAGGGAAACTGAGGTCTGGGCATAGAAGACAAACTTTGTTGTGGATTAGTGCTCGAGATAGGATTCATAGAAGGTAGACTTTGAAGAGGATATGCCATGGGAGAAGTCAATAGCACATTTTGATTTGAAGCACTTGGTATATCTTTTTGTGTCCTGTTTATCAAGCAAATGATTGATTTTTTACATAATTTTACATAAATGGTATTTTACTAAATGTTGCATTTGAGTACTAATACCAATCTGGGTTGGTCTGGTGGACAACATGTGAGTAACTTGTAGAGCTCGAGGGAAACTGAAGTCTGGGCATGGAAGACAAACAATGTTGTGGATTAGTGCTCGAGCTAGGATTCATAGAAGGTAGACTTTGAAGAGGATATGTCATGCAAGACGCCAATGACACATTTTGATTTAAAGCACTTGATAAATCGTTTTGTGTCCTGTTTATCAAGCAAATGATTTATTTATTATTTAAATTTACATTAATGTTATTATACGAAATGTTGCATTTGAGTATTAATACCAATTTGGGTTGGGTGTGTTGGACAACATGTGAGTAGAATTCTTGGAATTGTCAATCATGTTATGATTCCAATTACCAGAACTTTCATATCGATTGTTTAACAAAGGTTCCCTGAATCAATTAATCAAATAGAAGATGATAACTAAAGATATTTATTGGATTAACATGATTTTGTCTTTCAGAATAACATACCCAAATGTAGAGATAGGATCAAAGAGACGTTGTTGTTGTTGCTGCTGCTGCATTTGGGGATATAGATGTTTTCTTTAAAATGCATATAAGATTAAAAAAAATTGAAATGATATTAAATTTAAATAAAAATATAAATTGTTCTATTATACCGTTGTAACAATATTCGGCTCTTGAAACTCTTGAAGTGAATTCACCAATTGATTGCATAGGCCTTGCTCATTTGATGGTACGTTAAGTACATTTCTTTGTAACAAAGGCCTGTGAGAATTGCTTACTTGTTGCTGTTGCTGCTATTGAGATAAAATTGTATGCATATTCTATAACTAGTTTGTTGAAACTCTATAAAATATAATAACTTTTTAAAAAAACAAGGTTCAAGTAACATACTATTGCATGTGGATTTTGTAGTGGTTCTGATGTCATTGTGTGGTTATCATGGATTAAGTCAGCAGACTCGTTGTGGCTTTGCTGAGTTCCTAAAACTGGTGGTGGCAGTTGCTGACCGAAGATGTTAGAAGATGAAGCAAATGGGACATTTTTTTTATTTTGGTACGGAGTACTTGATGTATAATTTTGTGTCCTGTGTTTCATAAAGTTTAGTCAAAAGTTCGTAATCATTAGCCTAATAGGCATACAAAAGTTTGCGTTTAAAGTAACAATACCAATTTGGAATGGGAAAGTTGGGATATATATGAGTAGAATTCTCTGGATTTGCAACCATATTGTGATTCCAATTATAAGAACTTTCCCTTCGATGGTTTAACAAAGGTGCAGGCCTGAATCATTTAAATAGAAGAAGATGATAAGTAAGTAATTATAGTTATTAATTGGTTTAACATGATTTATAAAAAAAATTACATACCTAATTGAAGGGATAGGATCGTCGAGAAGATATTGTTGTTGTTGCTGCATTTGAATCTAGATAGTTGTTTAAAACATATAAGATTTAAAGTATATAGTATAACTAAACATTTAAGATGATAAGGAACAGCAAATGTTATAATGTACCCTTGTAGAATTATTTGGCTCTTGAAATGAATTTACCCCGGTTTGATTCAATAGACCTTCCTCACTTGATCGTACATTGAGTAAATTGCTTTGTAAACGAAGCTCCTGTGAATTCGTTACTTGTTGTTGCTGCTGTTGTTATAAAATAAAAAAAATATATAAAAAATTCTATAATCTGTAGTAAATGTATTTTTAAAAACAAGATGATAAGTAACTTACTATGTCATTTGGATTTTGTGGTGGTGCTAATGCCACTGGGTTTGGCTCACTCTCTACCATTAAAGGCTGCAAAGTCTCCTTTAATATTGCACAAATATAATCAAAACACTTTTTGCATCAAAAATCATAAAAAGAGTATTATATAGAAAACTTAATTAAGTGAATAATATATAAAGTGTACCGTTCTTGGTGGTGGTGGTGGTGCATACGAGTTTGGTAACTCGGGAAACCCTAAAGGACTGAACTGTGGTGTTTCGTCGTCGAGAAAATCGTTATAGTAATTCATATCTGCTGCCTCACTTGATTAAAATATCTGATTCATAATCGAACTTTGCAAACTGAGTAAATTTGTTTTCGCTTGATTAAATTGGTGGTATGTTAGTACTATGTACAAAAACTTATTCCATTAAAAATATTGACAAAAAATACAGTCAGTTTTGTATAATCATGCTATAGAAAGTGGTGGAGAGAAGATCGAACCAAATAATTCTCAACGTGTTCAAAATTGTAGACAGATTAGGGGTGAAATTGTTATATGTGGATACAAAATCCGTTCTTATCTAGATATATGAAGGATTAGAATCCAAATCTACACAATAAAATCTCGGAATAGTCTATATCGGATCTAGATCCAGATATCATGATTCTAAAGTTCGTTTATATATCCCTTATATTTAAAATTTTAGGTATATGATTAGATATCATGAATCTAAAGTTTATTTACATATCTGTTAAATATTTTTTTGAATTTTTTTTAGGTATATGGTTATAATACGTTAAATATTGTATCAAAATATAATTTTATAATTTTTTTAAGGATCCAGATCTGGATATTCAAAAAGACCTAAAATTTTGGGTGAATCTCAAAAATAATTAGAAAAATAGATGGTAAATATCAAGTATGAGAATGTCAAATTGTAAAATATATAATTTCTACAAGATGAATGAAAATAGGTGGAAAATTTATGAAAAATATACGGAAAATATTAAATAATGAAAATCTGATGGAAAATTATATTAATGATCAGTTTTATATTCAAAAGAAAAGCAACAAAAATATGAATCGGGAGAAGATAAACATTAGTTTGAACAAATCATTGGAAATGAAAAAGAAAAAGCCATTTCAAAAGTTGATGATTGATGAACAAAGTATGAAGTTTATATATACGAAATCTAGGTGGAAGAGTCCCTCGAAATGTCTCGTTTACAAAGCTTTACATAGAATTTGATTCGCATCATAAAAATAAAGTGTATGAAAATGCTTTACACAGACAAAATTGTCTTTTCTTTTTGAAAGATCAGACAAAAGTTTACACAGACATAAGGGTATGATTACAAAGAAACTGAGATAAAAAAAAAAATACTCACCCGGATTGAAATGAAATGGAAATAGATATGTTTTACAGACAAAGTGATATGTTTGCCATCTAGGCCTTATATACACACCTACCTTATTTTCTGCATTGACACGTGCTTAGTATATCTTATTTAATAGTAAAATATATTTTTGGGATAAAATCTACAATAATATGTTTTGTATTTGTTTATTCGAAATAATGTGTTTTCTCAAACAAAGTTTCCTAGTTTATTAAACAGATATCAAGGGCTGCATCATTTTATGTGAAAAAATTCATTTTTTATAAATTTTCAGAATATTTAATTTATAAATATTGTAGGTAAAAGAAAATTATTATACATTTTAATAGTATATTAACAACGATAAATGTAAAAACGATACGACATAAGAAATTCGGAACGATTCCAAAATACCAAAAAATTAATGAAAAAATCGATAAAGAAACATAGTAGGATACTAAAAAATAAATAAATTTTAATCATATTTATATTGATGCTAACAGATTTATAGTGGCCGTGTATATTATAAAATAATTTAATTCAAATTTGGTCTTAATGACATAGTTACTGTTCAAAATTAACAATTTATACTTTTAAATACCCAAGTCACTTAAATATATTTAAATATATATATATATATATATATTTACTATCTTCATAAAGATTTCATATATTACTTAAAAATGCAACTACTTAAAATTGTTTACGTGTCGCACCATGTTGATTCGTAGTATTTTTGAAAAATGATATTTTCCATAAGATACTACAAGATTTACTATTAGGATATAATCAAATTATATACATATCTATATGTATTTAAGGTCAATACAGGCATGCATGTAACTGATTTTTAACTAAATTTGATCATTTTAAATATATATTTAGAAAATACAATCTACAAGTAATTATTTTCTGGAAATAACAATTACTTTTTTCTTTTTTCTTTTTTTTTTGGAAATAACAAATATACAAATATTTTCTACAATCTTTATACGTTCGAGAATGGAACATATCATTATCAACCGAATGGACATCTCAATTTACGAGATTATAGCAATCCAATTGACTATAAAGAGTATGAGCAAAATGATTTATAGCAATCAGAAGTGGAACTTAATTAATATGTCACCCACATTTTAGAAATCCAAGGGATTTCAACATTACAGTAACTATACGTTCGAGAATAACATAGACTCACATTTGATATAATAATATTTGTTTTCAATATTATAGACTTATAGTGACTAGTGAGACATAAAATTTATTAAACTATATAATTTAGACATAAAAGACATAAAATTTAGACATAAAAGTTTTTATAGCTATTTTAGAACCTTAAAATATATAATTTATTAAATCTCTTTTGTGGACCCATCAAAAAATAAAGTTAAAAAATCTCTTTATATAATAGTGTATTCATCTAGTCTCTCAAATCACATAAATCGTTTTCTCATTTTTTTCTTTCACTACGGGTAAAAAAAAAGTTATACACCAATTTATTTTTGACAATTCTATTCGCCGAGTCATATTCAAAAAACGCAAAGATGGTTTATTTATAAAACTCGAAGAATTGACTATTTTTTGTGGTTTACCTGCTTGTGCTATCATTTACAGCGAGTACAAGGAAGGTGCTGAACTCTGGTCTAATAAAAACGAGGTTTGTTCTTTTTTTAACAGGTTAAGCGAAATTCCGGTGGAGAAACAAACCAAATACAAGATGAACGAAAATGATCTCAAAAACAGAATGGTCCAAGATGCAGAAAAGAAAATGGAGAAAGTGCAGTTTCTTAAACGTTCGATAAATGTTGGATTGATGACTATGTCTAAGGGTTTAATCACCGATGGTTATTGTTTGGAAGAACTAAACAAAGTGGTTGAGAAGAGATCCAAAGCCATCAAAGAGAGGATCAAAACTGTAAAAGCAGGAACACTCATCATCAAGAGTGATTAAACATTCTTTCAAATAATATTCTTATCTTTTATTTTGTGGTTTTAATTTAAGATGGTTTAGAAGAATAATATTGAAAGTTTTGTTCTAAAATTTGTTTTGCACTCTTAAGAAGGACTAGGGAAAAATGATAGAAATCCTTTTAGTCTTCTTAGTCTTCTATGATTTAGATTAGATAGAATGAACAATGTGATGTAATTCGGTTTATGACAAAACTAGTAATATTTATAAAGAATTTCTTCCTTTTATATATATATATATATATTTTTTTTTTTTTTTTTTGCTGTTTCTAAAAAATAAATTATGTTCTTTTTTTCTTCATAAAACGAATAGTTGCATTACGCATATTTGGCATCGATTTTTATGTGACATGTGTTCTTACTTCTTGTGTTGGATATTGACTCAATTCAATTTTTCTCCAGCAGACTATTGTTTTAGACTTGGTTTAAGCTTCTATTGGACTATTTTCTTAGTTTAATATGTTTTTGTTTTCTTAGCTTTATATGCTTTTGTTTTTTTATATTATTAATAAAATAAAATAACAAAAAGAAACATATTTTTTGACACGGTTATTAATTATCCGAAACATAGTTTACAAAGATAGCATAGAAAAAAATATAAAATATGTGGTTTATGAATCTTTTCTGCATTAGATGCAAACAAAGTATATTGTATCTGTTTATAGTTTTTACTTGTTTCTCAAATTTTATTTATAGTTCAAAGTTTATAAAAGAAATTTAACTACTAAAATTCAAAATTTTAATTACTAAAATTCAAAATTTTTATTTTTATATGATGGAGAAATATTGAAAAATTGATGATGAAAATAAAGTTATAGTTTATTTATTTTAAATGTAAATTTGTTTATTTTGCTCCTAAAATTCATGTCTATGTAACTGTCAAATTATTGTCCACTAAATTTCATTGTAGTTTATCAACTGTCCTACTATATTTGTTTGACCAATAGTAGGCAAGCTTTTGTTATGTAACTAATTTTGTCTCCTCCAGTATATCATACTTGTTTTTTTGGGTCAGAAATTAGTTACATTTTTTAGTTCAATGTATTTCATTATTTATTCATAGTATTCAACTTATGGTCTTGTAGAAAAGGGACATGGACTAAATCTAATGAACTTTAACATAACACAACTTGGGTTAACCCAAGTATAATTTATTGTTGATCATCAATTTCTCTTATTATCTAGCTTTGACTTTTTGGTGTTTAAAATTGTTGAACTTCTGTAAGGCCAAGTTAAATTATATGTTTTAAACCTGAATAACAGAGTTCACACGTATTTGTTTTTAAGCTCCTTCCCAAAATACCTTATATTAATTAATGATTGATTTATTTTATATATTAGACATTTATTTTCTAATCCTAAACGAGGATTTTTGCTTCTTATCTTATACTTGTTCATATCGTAGAATCAAGAGTGTTTATTATTTTCATTTGAATTTTTGAAACCATCTTCAAAGATGGTAACATAATCCACATTTAACCTCTCTAGTGACATGTTTCAACTCACCATTTTCCTTCATGAACTATCCTCACAATGATAGCAATTAACCTTGCCCAAGATAATGTCAGTGCAAGAGAAATAAATAGTTAGTGACAATTATTTATTGCTATCATTGTGAGGATAGTTCATGAAGGAAAATGGTGAGTTGAAACATGTCACTAGAGAGGTTAAATGTGGATTATGTTACGAATCTAATGGTGGAATTTATTGTGAAAGACCAGCAAAAAATACAAGATTATAAATATATTACAAAATTTACACACATAGATCATGGAATAAAACATTTATAACAAAACTTCATCAAGTTACAGAAGAAATAATCATCCATTTCCTCCACTCATGCGAGTAACGTAACGCCAAACCATCTTTTTCTTTCTTTCAGCACATGTTTTAGGCTTTTAGCGTTGAAATAACAAAACAAAATTAAAAAAATGGTTGATTGATTATACAAAAAGACTTGAAAGATATATTTCACTTCTTCGATTGAAGAATCTGAATAACAAAAAATGGCGATCTCCGGCGCTGATGATGATGATGAAGCTGGAACTCCGCTTCTTGCCGAAACCGTTGACGGATCCATTGACTACAGAAGCAAACCCGCCGTCAGATCTTCTTCCGGCGGTTGGAGATCCGCCGGATTCATCATCGGTAATTCCCTTTCATCTTCCTCGATTTTCCCGCCAATTTCATACTCTATAGTGTTCTCCATTTGACTTCTTCCGTCTATTTTTTTTGTAATGTCCGATGTTAGGTGTGGAGGTTGCTGAGCGATTCGCTTACTACGGTATATCGTCGAATCTGATTACGTACTTGACGGGACCACTTGGACAATCTACGGCAGCTGCCGCCGCTAACGTCAACGCCTGGTATGGAACGGCGTCGTTGCTTCCACTCCTCGGTGCTTTTCTCGCTGACTCGTTTCTAGGTCGTTTCCGTACAATCCTCGCCGCTTCTACTCTTTATATATTGGTACGAAGAAGCTCCTCTCTTAATACAGAATTATTTTTTATTGTATTGGTGAATTTGTATTCTTATCAATGAACTCTATAGATGATGATTTGATTTGAACAAACAGGGGCTTGGTTTATTGACATTATCTGCAATGATTCCTTCAGACTGTAAAGTTTCGAATCTACTCTCGTCATGCTCTCCTCGATTTCAAGTGATTACATTCTTTAGTGCATTGTATCTAGTGGCGTTTGCGCAAGGCGGTCACAAGCCGTGTGTTCAGGCTTTTGGAGCTGATCAGTTTGATGAAAAGGATCCTGAAGAGTGTAAAGCAAAGAGTTCTTTCTTTAACTGGTGGTATTTTGGTATGTGCTTTGGAACGTTGACAACTCTTTGGGTGTTGAATTACATTCAAGATAATCTCAGTTGGGCTTTAGGTTTTGGGATTCCTTGTATTGCTATGGTTGTTGCTTTAGTTATTTTCTTGCTCGGAACTAGAACTTATCGGTTTAGTATTCGAAGAGAAGATCGAAGTCCTTTTGCGAGGATTGGAAATGTTTATGTAGCGGCTGTGAAGAACTGGAGAGTGTCAGGTGCAGCTGTAACTGATGCAGAAGAGAGACTTGGTCTAGTGTCTGACAAAAGCTCACAGCAATTTAGGTAAGATAGATCTCCGTCTCCTTTGATTTCGTTGTTTACAAAAAATAAAGAGGTTCTTGTTGCAATTGCAGTTTTCTCAACAAAGCTCTGGTCGCAAACAATGGTTCTTGTAGTATTGATGAACTTGAAGAGGCAAAATCAGTGCTTAGGCTAGCTCCGATATGGTTAACTTGCTTGGTTTATGCGGTTGTGTTTGCGCAGTCTCCAACTTTCTTTACCAAACAAGGAGCTACAATGGAGAGATCAATCACATCAGGTTACAAGATCTCTCCAGCTACTCTCCAGTCCTTCATCAGCCTCTCTATAGTCATCTTCATCCCCATCTACGACCGCATACTCATCCCAATTGCGAGATCCTTTACGCATAAACCAGGCGGAATCACGATGCTTCAGAGAATCGGCACAGGGATATTCCTCTCTTTTCTAGCTATGGTAATAGCCACTCTAGTGGAAATGAAAAGGCTTAAAACTGCTGCGGATTACGGGCTCGTTGATTCGCCAGACGCTACAGTTCCAATGAGTGTATGGTGGTTAGTTCCTCAGTATGTTCTCTTTGGTATCTCGGATGTTTTTGCAATGGTGGGTCTTCAAGAGTTCTTTTACGACCAAGTCCCGAGCGAGCTGAGGAGTGTGGGATTGGCTCTGTACTTAAGCATATTCGGTATTGGTAGCTTCCTCAGCAGTTTCTTGATATCAGTCATTGAGAAAGCAACAAGCCAATCTGGTCAAGTGAGTTGGTTCGCAAACAACCTAAACCAGGCTCATCTGGATTATTTTTACTGGTTACTCGCTTGTCTCAGCTTCATTGGCTTCGCCTCCTACTTGTATTTTGCAAAGTTCTACGTCTCCAAGAGGCTCAACACCCTTTAAACTCAATATCTCTCGTTAAAAATGTCGCAGGTACTCTCTCTTTCTCTGTAATTTCTTAGATACACTTTTATTGAACTAATATGTAATACTATCCCATGTTGTATGATGATCGGATTAGTCATATAGGTTGCCTTTTTGTTGGATTCTTATGATTAAAAGTTAATAGATGTATAGCCTGTAATGCATATGTGTAGTCTTTCATGTTTGGTATAGTCTTTTCACTATCGCATAGAATAAACTAGTATAATGTGAGTCTATACTACTGGAATTTTTTCAATTCTTAGACTTGATCAACCCGGCGATACACATACAACCTTGAGAAGAACAAAAACGCAATGAATCCAGTGGCGGTGAAAGCTGCGAGCAACCAATAAAAGTAATCGACATGGGCTCGGTTCAGGTTAGTGTTGAACCAGCTATCACCGCCATCTTTTCCAGTAGCCCAATCAATCACAGTGATGAGAAAACCACTAAAGAAGCTTGCAAGACCCATCGCACTCAAAGATAGCGCCATACCTATACTCCTCAGCTCTGTTGGGACTTGGTCGTAGAAGAATTCTTGTGTACCCACCAGAGAGAAGATATCAATCATCCCAAGTAGCAAATACTGAGGAACAAACCACCAGATGGACATTGGGATCGTCACGTCCGGTCTATCCAGAAGCCCGTGTTCCTTAGCCGTCTCCAGCCGTTTCATTTCCACCAACGCAGCAATCATCATGTTGAAGGTAGAGAGCACCAGTCCGGCTCCTATCCTCTGAAGCATTGTGATCCCAAATGGCTTTTTGGTAACTAATCTAGCTAAAGGAAGGAAGACTCGCTCGTAAGTTGGAACTGAGATGAAAATCGATACGCCGATAAGCGCCTGAAAAGAAGCCGGAGGGATTTCTAAACCAGGCAAGATTTTTCTGTCCACTGTAACACCTTGCTTCGTGAAGAAAGTAGCGTATTGAGCGTACGGTATATAGCTAACCACCGACGTGATCCATATCGGAATAAGCCTTACCAAAGCCATTGCATCTTCCACGTCCCTTCCATTACATGGCTCAGCTCCTCCTTCTCCTGATAGCAACGCTTTTGCTAGGAACCTTTAGTCAAAAACAAAGAAATCTACACTTAAAACCAAAACTCAAAATGACAAATTTTTTAAATTTGTGCGACTTACTCATGCCGTCCTTTACATTTTTGGGCTGAACCATCTTCCACTTGATCCGCATGTTCTAACATCAGGTTCCGATTTTTGAACGCAGCGACGAAAACTCTACCGATTCTACCAAAAGCGTTCTTCTTCTCATCGCGGTCTCCTTTTGGATATCTATAAGTTCTACTTCCAAGCAAGAAGAGAGCTAAAGCCATAACCATGAACAAACAAGGGATCCCAAACCCAAGCGCCCAATTAACATTGTCTTGAACATAAACCACCACAACAATCGACAAAGTTATTCCAGCGGATAAACTCAAGAACCACCAATTGAAAAAAGATCCTCTACTTATTCTTTCCTTCGGATCTTCCACATCAAATTGGTCTGCACCAAAGGCTTGAACACACGGCTTGTGTCCACCTTGTCCAATAGCAACCAAATACAAAGAACAAAAGAACAATAAATTCACCCAAAAGAACGGTTTAGCAGAAACGTCGTGATTCACGTGACGTTGTTCAGATAATCCCATTAGGATTAATGAAGCCGACAAGGTCAATAGTCCTAGTCCCTGTAATAATAATAAATCTCCGCAAAATTTAGTAAAAATTTCTAAAATATGGTTAGAAAAAAATTTGGAGTTGGAGAGGAGAGAACGTTACGAGTATGTAGATAAGAGAAGCAAGAACAATGGTACGGTAACGACCAAGATAAGCATCTGCGATGAAAGCTCCTAAAACAGGAAGCATCGAGGCAGTTCCTGACCACGTGTTCACGTTTACGGCGGCGGTGGCCGTAGATTGTCCAAGAGGTCCGGTGAGGTAAGTTATTAAGTTTGAAGCAATCCCAAAGTAAGCGAATCTTTCTCCAACTTCCACACCTGACAAAAAGTTTCAAGAACACAAATAAAAAAAACTAATAAAATTAGGAATTTTAGTTTAGGAGCTCCAACTACAAAAAAATAAAATATATATATATATATATATATAATTGGCTGTTACGTTACCTATGATGTACCAGGCTGATCTCCATCCACCGGTGGAATATTTTCCGGCGGGAATTCCACGGTGGTCAACGGAGTCGCTTACGAAATCTTCAAGAAATGCAACTTCTTCCTCAATTATCGCCATTTAATTTCTCGTCGTCACTGAGATGATAAATCTCTTTACAAAAAAAATATATATATAGAAGTATGTTAGCTATTTTATGATATTTTGGTTTTTTGTATTTTTTTTGGATAGTAATAAGGTCACAATCAGATGAGTATGTGACTGAAAAAGAGGAGGAGCTACCTAACTTCTTCAAAGAACAAAGTTACATGTATTTGTTATGTCCATTACAACTGTATTATTTTAGGATTATGTATAATTTATTTTTGCACAGGTGTTTGTCTCAGAAGCTGCATGCATTTATTATCTCCACTACTATGGTTGACTAATTTAAACTAATTATATATATATATATATCAATCAAAAGTCATTAGAGGTTCATATTGGATCATAACTTTAATTATTCAAATCAAAATCCATACACAATCTAATTTTTATTGAAGTATTATTATAGTACAGTAAACTTTATACACTAATTTATCCGTGCATACACCAAAATGCTCTGTTGTGGATTCTTAAAATAAAGTGCTAATTCAGCTAATTGGATTTAGAATACTTCTTCGTTAAACCAAATTGCCATCGACAGAATATACAATATGGGATTTCATAATGCCTGATGGTTACAGACTTACAGTCCAACTCCATAATTATCAAGAAAGTATTACGACCAACTAATCCAGCCTTTACTTCTTCTTTTCAAAAATCCTTAATTGCTTTCTTTTATAAATTGCCAACTCCATAATTATCTAGAAAGTATTACTATTCAATTATTTTGTGTCCTTTTGGCTTTTTAAGACTTTAAAGTGGTATATGAAACCAGACAACCAGGTGCATGCATGACAATAATTGTAAGTTTTAACGTCCCATATAAAGGAAGAATCTGATTGGTTAAGGTCATTGACTGTTCTATTATAGTCCCACTATTTTTGGTAACAGTTTTTTTAAAGTGTTTTATAATTTAGTGAAAAGGAAAAATAATATTGCAGAAGTAGTATTCTCAGCTACAAAAGTTGATTGAGTTTTTCTTACTTTTTTTATTACATATGCAGTAAGAAAAACAAACATCTAGTATGCAAACAAAAATAATAAATAATAAATTGTATGGTCTTTTAGTAGAAAGTTTGATAACAGTCTTTATTTTCTTATAAATTTTATGTAGTAGGTAGCTCAACAGTGTAACGTGTACAACTAACGTGCCCCAGTTTCTAATAATCAAACTGTACTACTGGTGAAAGAAATTTAATGGGCTGAGACGTGGACCCATTTCGTCTGAACATAGATTTAAAACAAACAACTAATTCGATCGAGTGGGTTGAGGAATGATGAATATCGGAATGGTATATTATGGAAAGAGACTGTCGACAATTTATTGGTTTATTAAGAGGCAACGTGAAAGGGCTCGTCGACTTCAACCAACTTGACTTTGTTTGTGTTCAACGCGACAATCATCAAGTTGTTGATCAGTTAGCTAAAATGACTCATTCACAAGGCTATATACTTCTTCATGTAGTAAGAGCCTTTGGTCTAATTAACATCATAAATAGATGTGGAAAAACAAAAACAAAAAACTGTAACATTTTCATTAACTCTGTCACTTCTCTTGGTAGCTTCCAAAGTTAGCCCAAGCTTTATCCAAGTGGAGTGATGCTTGGGTTTCAAATTTCAAATTTGTCGTCTTTTATTGGGTCCTCTTGTCCTCTAATCTTAAAATCCCCATTTCCTTTCATCCTATTTGGCAATCTTTCCTGGAGGATAAGATTATTTGGCAATATACGAATCGGACAAGCACACACACTTCGAAATATCCACCTTAAAAAAAAAAAAAGGTTATTGGATATTTCGAAATAACCAAAACCAACGGATCCCTTAAAGTTGTGAACCCAACTTGCAAGACCGTACCTAGGTCCAGTGTGTCCATTTGAAATGATAAATACATTTTTGTAGGCTCTACCTCATATTCAATTTGCCAGCTATGAAGTGCACATGTGTCGCGTGCTTTAACAAAAAAATAGTTGTAACTTGGAAAAAAAATCAAATTATAAACACGTTAACTTGCAAGTAAAAGAACCAAATATATAATATGGAAATCAACAAAAAACTGTCATTCAAATTCTTAGACTTGGTCTAACCGACGACGATACACATATATCTTGGATATGAACAAGAAAATAAAGAAAGCAATAGCGGTGAAAGCGGCGAGCAACAAGTAAAAGTAATCGACATGGGCTCGGTTCAGGTTAGTGTTGAACCAGCCATCTCTTCCAGTAGCCCAGTCAATCGCAGAGATGAGAAAACCGCTCAAGAAGCTTGAAAGACCCATCGCACTCAAAGAAAGAGCAAGACCAATACTCCTCAGCTCCGTTGGGACTTGGTCATAGAAGAACTCTTGTGTTCCCACAAGTGAGAATACATCAATCATACCAAGTACCAGATACTGAGGGACGAACCACCAAATGGACATTGGAACGGTTACGTCCGGTCTATCAATAAGCCCATATTCCTTAGCTATGTTCAGCCTTTTCCTTTCTATCAACGCAGCGAGAACCATATTGAAGCTTAAAAGCACCATTCCGGTTCCTATTCTTTGGAGCATAGTGATCCCAAAAGGCTTTTTGGTAATCTTTCTAGCTATTGGGATAAACACATGCTCATAGATCGGGACTGAGATGAGAACCGATACACCCATTAGTGACAATAACAACGCCGCTGGGATTTCCAAGCCGGGTAAGATTCTTCTGTCCACTGTGACGCCTTGCTTCGTGAAGAAAGTCATGGTTTGAGCGTACGATATCGAGCTCATAACCGATGGGATCCATATCGGAATAAGCCTTACCAAAGCCTTGGCGTCTTCCACGTCCCTACCACTACATGGTTCTACACCTTCTCCTGATAGCATTGATTTTTCTAGGAAACTTATCACACAAGTTAACTCAAATTAGGTCAAAGGGAGTAAACAATTTTGTACAAACTTAAAATGATTCGGAATTTTATAACTTACTCAAGCCGACCTTCACGTATCTCGGACGGACCATCCTCCAACAGACCCCAATGTTCTAATCTCATTTTCCGATTCTTGAACGCCACGACGAAAACTCTACCGATTCTTGCCAAAGCGTTGTAACTAATATTAACCTCCTCGCTATGTCTCTTTGGGTATCGATAAGTTTTTCTCCCGAGCAAGAAAATAACAAGAGCCATAACCATAAACAAACAAGGGATCCCAAAACCAAACGCCCAATTAACATTATCTTGTACGTACGTAACAACAATAGTCGATAAGGTTCCTCCAGCTGATAAACTCAAGAACCACCAATTGAAAAACGATCCTCTCGCTATTACCTCCTTTGGATCTTCCGCATCAAACTGGTCCGCACCAAACGCTTGAACACAAGGCTTGTGACCGCCTTGTCCGATCGCAGCCAAATATAAAGAACAGAAGAATAATATATTCACCCAAAAAGATGGTTTAGCAGATAATCCCATTATGATTAAAGAAGCTGATAGTGTCAATAGTCCTAGTCCCTGTAATAATAATAATATAAGCATCCCTTGAATTAATCTAAATCCCGGTTTAAATTAGATCAAAACAAAACCGGTTTAACTAGAAGATACCCTACCAATATATAGATGAGGGAAGCTACAATAATTGTACGATAACGACCAAGATAAGCGTCTGCTACCAAAGCTCCTAAAATGGGAAGCATCGAGGCTGTTCCTGACCATGTGTTCACGTTCACGGCGGCGGTCGCCGTGGATTGTCCGAGTGGTCCGGTGAGGTATGTTATCAAGTTGCAAGCAATTCCAAAGTAAGCGAATCTTTCCGCTACTTCCACACCTAATTAAAAAGAAGTTTCAATTCAAGATTAGGATTTAGAAGGAAGAAAACAAAAAACTAAATTGATTTGATTTTTTCGTAATGTTTTATCACCTATAATGAACCAGGCTGATCTCCAGCGACCGGTAGAAGATTTTATGGCGGGAAGTCCACGGTGGTCGACAGAATCGCTGACGTAATCTTCTAAAAGTTCAGCTTCTTCTTCTTCATGTATCTTCATTTCTAGCCAATTGAAATATAGGAATATATGTCGAAATTTAGGAATCCACGAACGATTTAATTAAGTTTTGATATTTTTCGTTAACTCAACTTTCTAGTCTTTCTTTATGTAGTAATGTATATCTCCTTATGTTTCTTGGAATGCTATCCATTATATCAGTATAGCGCGTGTTCAATTGTTCCTGATTACATTATTATTATCTTCTTTTTAGCTGTCACTTCATTCTTCTCTTTTACTTCCAAGTTGCAACATTGTCCAGACATTGCAGTATAAAATAGTTAATACATGTAATCGTTATAAAGTAAATTTATTAGCTGTAACTATAAATTAATCATAACCGTGTAAAAATCATTGGTTAACATTATAACCCTAAAATTATAAATTGTAACCGTTTTAAAAATAAAACAAAATATACATATAATCATTTTTAGTAATAAATATTAGTTGATATATCTTCTTCTAGTTATTTTAACATTGGTTAAATTTATACATGTATATATATATATATACAAACATCATAGATATCATAACTAAAAAATAATGAAAAAGACCGCACCCCTTTTTCTGTTAAATAAACAGATAATTGTATTTCCATAAATATTATTATCTCCTAATTTCAATAATTTCAACTATTCACAGAAAACAAAAAAAAATTAACTTATAAAAATTAAACCATTAAATTAATCACACAAAACTCAACCAAAAAAGACTTCACTAGCTGACAGGCTGGAACAGAGGCTGGCGCGGGGGGGGGGGGGGGGGGGTGATGATTACACATGAATTAAACCATCAAAACTAATTACCAAAATCCCGAACTAAAATAACATTACATCTGAAATCTTTAAATAATTTAACCAATTTTTCTAACATGATTTTAATTCCAAAAATCATAAAACTAATTCTCAACAATTCAACGATTATTCGAACTAAAGCTAATCAACAATTAAAACCTCAACCAAGTTTTAGATTATCCCATTTATTTGCTTTTATTCCACGATCATTTCTTTCTTTTCATGTATCACACTAAGAAAATACATAAGTATTTTGATAAATATTTAATGAGACAGTCTTCCCATCTACAAATTATATACACAAATGATTTAAAGTTATTTAACATATTAAACACGAAAATATTGAATAAATCAACCATCCTATAATACTTGTTCTAGATCTACCAAACATAATATACTATCTATAATCATGAAAAACACATTAAAATTAATTGTTTTCTTAAAAACTATGAAAAATTTAAAATTACAAATAAAAATAAACGGAAGAAGTAATAAAATTTAAAGATATTCTCTTATTAGAGAAATGTCTACTCATAGACACCCATGATAACTATTCACAGATCTAAAGATACTTTTATTTATTTATTTTTATTAATTATATGTTTAAAGATATTTTTTTATTAATTATATGTTTAAAGATACTCCAAACGTACACATAAAATAAAATAAAAGATTAGAACAGCTCCAACGCTAGTATGTTATAAAGGTTCTAAAATTAAAAATAACAATAAACTAAAGAAAAGTAGAAAAATGTGTTAGAGCCAACTCTTATTTAAGAGATTTTAGATCATGTGAAGTGAGGGAAACCTCTCAAAATCTCTTAGATATAATATTTTAATACATCTAATTTAATTTAATTATTTGTTTAAATTTAAAATAATAAAAAAGCAAAAAATCAATTATATGTTGACATGTGTGAAGACAGTCTCTCAAGGAGTTTCTTAAAAGTTCTCAAATGAGAATTTTTGTGACAACCTCTCTATGTCTCTCTCCTCCTTTTTATTATTTTCTATTTTTATAATTGTGAGAACCCTTGTAAGAACTTCTCCACTGCACATGGTCTTAGAGCATCTTCAATCTAACTTTATATTCCCCTCTAAACTCTATTATAGAGTAAAATTATCTCCAATCTAACTCTATATCTCATCTCCAATCTAACTCTTTTTATTATTTTCTATTTTATAATTGTGAGAACCCTTGTAAAAACCTCTCCACTACACATGGTCTTAGAGCATCTTCAATCTAACTTTATATTCCCCTCTAAACTCTATTATAGAGTAAAATTATCTTCAATCTAACTCTATATCTCATCTCCAATCTAACTCTTTTTATTATTTTCTATTTTATAATTGTGAGAACCCTTGTAAAAACCTCTCCACTGCACATGTTCTTAGAGCATCTCCAATCTAACTCTATATTTCCCTCTAAACTCTATTATAGAGTAAAATCATCTCTAATATAATTCTATATCTCACTCTATAATAGAGAAATGAGAAAGATTACTCTATATATAGAGTAATTCTATTTTTTCTTCTATTATAGAGTTAAACTGGTCTTACTAACGAAAACTTAACTATTCCCTCCAAAATAAGACATCTTCTTCCTCGTAAAACTCCTGAAACTCCAAAGCACCAACGACGACACGCTACCACTCTTCACTCATGTTACTATCACTACAAAGCATAAAAGCCAAATCACAAGAAGACAAAACTTACCTCTTCCTCCTTTCGCACCACGACAACCTCTGTCCAAAAGTAACACCCAACTCTCTTCTTCTCTTCCTCTCGCCAACACAGCCTCCAACTCAAACCTCACCCTTCTCTTCTCCCTTGATCTCACGCCACACCACCCAACTCAACTCGATGGAGGCGCCGAGAATATAAAAGGAATTCAGCTAGATTTTTTATTTTAAATTTCTCTTAGGCACTCCCAACTTTCTAATCTTTTCAAAACAACCCCACAAATTCTAATATCTCATTAAACACCTGAGATATTTCTTTACTTTTTTCACACATCTTCCTCAAATAAACTCAATCAGAATTTACCAAAAATAATTATTCCTTAATTGTTTTTGCCAGATACATATTTCAACAATTTCCGTTAAGTATCCGCATAAATCTCAGCTCCATATTTTTGGGGAATTTGTTTAGAGATTCTCTTCATAATCCCAGCCCAAAATTTCTTTTAGGGGGTGTATTGAAATGAGTATTTGGTGAGATTAGAGTTTAAATAACAAATCATATATTATTGAAATATAAATTTTAAAATATCTTTTAAAATCTAGTATTATTGGATTAATGATTTTAAATTATATATTCAAATCCACTGTTATTGAAAACAAGATTAGGATTTGATTTAAAAATTTTAAGTGAGATTTAAGGAGATTTCTTAGTTAAAAATACAAAAAACCAAATCTCATGGTTTTAGGTGAGATTTCAAAATATTTAATAACAAAATTTTTAATTCACCAAAATTTCATCAAATCCTTTCAAAACTCACAAAAACTCAAATCTCTCAAAATATTCAGTTCAATACAGCCCCCTTTAGATGATTCTCGAGAAACTCTAAGATTTAGTTCTGTTCATTTAAATTAAATCGAGAGTTAAACTAAACAGAATATTCATCAAAAATCCATTGGTTTAGTTAAACACTTGCATACCGGTTAAATAAACCGACACTGGAATCAACTCTATCCAACTCATCTCCAGACATAATTTCCAAAAATTCATCTTCTCCGGAATGCGAACGTTACAATGGTTATATAACTGTAACCATTCTAATTGTATACAAAATAATTAAGAGTAAAGTTAAACAAAAACTAAAACTGTAATTGGTGGTTAACTAGTCGTAATCATAAAAATTAGAATTGAAAATTCCAGTTTACGGTTTGATTCCAGTTCCCTTTTTTTAGTTTTACAGCTCTTTAAAAAATGAAAACATTTAATAACCGATTAAAATACAGTTTAGTTCGGTTCAATCTTTTTTTGTTTTGTTTATGTTTTAACAGTTTAATCATAATTAATTCGGTTCGAGATGGTTTAGTTTTAGTTTTTTATGAATATTTCATGATTTTAAAAACATTAAAAATTTATTTGTTTTCGCGCGAAATTTTGATTAACGTAAATAATAAAATATGGTATTGATTTGACTTTATTCTTAAATTTAGCAATACATGTGTTTTTGTATTTCTTACTGAAAATATTATGTATATTGATGATTATGTAGATAAATAACACATTTGGTTTGTTTAAATGATGAAATAAATTAGACTATTTCTTTGTAATATTACAAGTTGTTATGAAATTCAATTTGAAAAAAATAAATGTAACTGTATGCGAGAAATTCAAGTCTCATGAAGTAGAATTCAATTCTCTGTTCCAATTGGCTATTTGTAATATATATATATATATATATATATATATATTTGTATTTGTAAAATGTCAAAACTGAAACCATGTTCCAACTTGAAAGACCGTATCTTGGTCCATCCAATGTGGTCAGGCCCCTAAAAGTTGTGGAACCAACTTGAAATACCGTATCTTGGTCCATCCAATGTGGTCTCATTGTCATATTCAACTTGCCAGCTATCTTATTAAATATTAACAAAATAAAGTGTGTCGCTTCAACAAAAACAATTGTAACTTAAAATAACTAAAAGAGCACCCAAAAAAAACAAATCAAATTATAAACACGTTAACTTGCAAGTAAGAACCAAATATCTTGCAAGTAAGAACCAAATATCTATCTATCATCTAAAGTCTTTATTTTCGACTCATTAGAATATCTAGAGAGAAAGTCTATATATAAGCTCCTCAAAAGATTAGTCTGGCCTCCTGCATAAATCTGGGATCTACACAGAATTATCAAAAAAAAAAAAAATTCAAATACTTTTATATTTTAAAAGTGAAATACAAATTCTAAAATATTCATGTTTCCAAACATATCTTATACTATTCTTACATCCAAACAATCATATATTTATTGATATTATAGAAACTAACATTAATTTCAAATTTCACAAAATATTCTACCTAAATTAAACCTATGTATTGGAAAAAAATGATTTCTCTTTCATCTTTGTTTTATTTTATTTTTAAATTATTGTAAATTATTATATAATATATACAATTAATAAATTTTAGAAAATTTTCTCCATATGTTGTGATTCAAACTTTTTAAAACAGACATATACTACTTGATCAATGAAAAAGTGTATTGATTCAATATCATAAATTATATATGTATCCAAACAATTTCTAATTAATTTTTTACAATCTTTACAACCAAACACAATGATTTTTTTATCTAATATTATGATTTAATAGTATAAATTATGATTTTTATATCACTTTTGTTTGATCTTATTTTCTAATAATTTTGAATAATTATATAACACATATAACTATTAAAAAATTAAAAAAATTCATGCATCTGTCCTGATTTAAATTTTCATGCATATGTCATGATCTTATTTTGGCGGAAAATGACAAGACTATTTTTAGCAAGAAAATTGCGGGACCATTTTAGGCGGAAAAATGAGAGGATCGTTTTTGGCAGGAAAATGAAAAACCATTTTTGGCGGGAAATGACAGAACCCGTTTTTGACGGATAAATGATAGGATTATTTTTGACAGGAAAAGATGGAACTCGCGGTTTACAAAATAACAACATGACCGTTTTGGCGGGAAATGATGGAACCCGTTTTGGCGGGGAAATGACGAAAATAATTTTTGGTAGAAAAATGACGAGATCGTCTTTGGTGAAAAAATGACGGGATTGTTTTTTGCAGGAAAATTGTATGTTCACATTTTGGCGAGAAATTAAAAGAGTTGTAAGAATTGGTTTAGTACCATTGAAATTAGATTAATTAAATTAGTTTGGTTAATATTGGTTAAGTGATTAAGATAAATGGTTAAATAGGTAACCCATCAACCCATCATAACCAATTTATTAAACACATTCAACCATTTAACCATGAACTCATTACAACCATGAATCCATTATAACTATGAACCTATTAGGGTCAAAAATTCTAACTTATTAGGGTAAATGGGTTAGGTTGGGTTGGATAAAACCCATGATCCATTACTCATTTTGATATCCTTAGCTAACATGTTTAACAATGAGAAAGAGTTGGAAATAAGAACTACTTACACAAATTTATGTCAACTAACCAATAACATTAACATTTTATAATTTAATGAAATTAAAATTATATATAAAAATTAAACAAACAAAATCAAAAAATTATAAATTATGTGGAAAACTGACCACAAAATATTAAACAGTAACATATAAATATTTATTATAATGATTAAGAAAATATTGACCCGCGATATATTTGGTCTATCCGACTATACACATACATCTTGGATATGAAAATCAACACAATGTCATTCAAATTCTTAGACTTGGTCTACCCGACGATACACATACATCTTGGATATGACCAAGAAAATAAAGAAAGCAATGGCGGTCAAAGCGGCGAGCAACCAGTAAAAGTAATCGACATGGGCTCGGTTCAGGTTAGTGTTGAACCAACCATCTCTTCCGGTAGCCCAGTCAATTACAGAAATGACAAAACCGCTTAAGAAGCTCGAAAGACCCATCGCACTCAAAGGAAAAGCGAGACCGATACTCCTCAGCTCCGTTGGGACTTGGTCGTAGAAGAATTCTTGTGTTCCCACCAGAGAGAAGACATCGACCATCCCGACTAGCAGATACTGAGGGACGAACCACCAAATGGACATTGGAACGGTTGCTTCCGGTCTATCCAGAAGCCCATGTTCCCTAGCCACATTCAATCTTTTCGCTTCTATCAACGCCGCGAGAACCATATTGAAGCTTAAAATCACCATTCCGGCTCCTATTCTCTGGAGCATAGTGATCCCAAAAGGCTTTTTGGTAATCTTTCTAGCTATCGGGATAAACACATGCTCATAGATCGGGACTGAGATGAAAACGGATACACCAATGAATGACAATACAGACGCCGCTGGGATTTCCAAGCCCGGTAAGATTCTTCGGTCCACCGTGACACTTTGCTTCGTGAACAAAGTTATGTTTTGAGCGTACGAAATCGAGCTTATAACCGATGTAATCCATATCAGAATAAGCCTTACCAAAGCCTTGGCGTCTTCCACGTCCCTACCACTACATGGCTCTACACCATCTCCTGATAGCATCGCTTTTTCTAGGAAACTTGTCACACAAGTTAACTAAAATTAGGTCAAAAGAGTAAATAAACAAAATATTAAAATGCATGATTCGGAATTTTAGAACTTACTCAAGCCGACCTTCACGTTTCTCTGACGGACCAGCCTCCAACTGACCCGAATGTTCTAAGCTGATCAGTTTCCGATTCTTGAAAGCGGCGACAAAAACTTTACCAATTCTAGCAAAAGCGTTGTAATTACTAATAACCTCTTCGCTACGTCTCTTTGGATATCTATAAATTTTTCTCCCGAGCAAGAAAATAGCAAGAGCCATAACCATAAACAAACAAGGGATTCCAAAACCAAACGCCCAATTAACATTATCTTGCACGTACGTAACCACAATAGTCGATAAGGTTGCTCCAGCTGCTACACTCAAGAACCACCAATTGAAAAACGATCCTCTCGCTATTACTTCCTTTGGATCTTCCGCATCAAACTGGTCCGCACCAAACGCTTGGACACAAGGCTTATGTCCACCTTGTCCGATCGCAGCCAAATATAAAGAACAGAAGAATAATATATTCACCCAAAAAGATGGTTTAGTAGAAGCGTCGCTACGTTGCTCAGATAATCCCATTATGATTAAAGATGCTGATAGTGTCAATAGTCCTAGTCCCTGTAATAATGATTATAATAAGCATGCCGGTTTAAATTATATCAAAACCAAACCGGTTTAAGTAGAAGATACCGTACCAGTATATAGATGAGGGAAGCTACAAGAATTGTACGATAACGACCAAGATAAGCGTCTGCCACCAAAGCTCCTAAAATAGGAAGCATTGAGGCTGTTCCTGACCATGTGTTCACGTTCACGGCGGCGGCTGCCGTGGATTGTCCAAGTGGTCCGGTGAGGTATGTTATCAAATTGCAAGCAATTCCAAAGTAAGCGAATCTCTCTGCAACTTCCACACCTAAAAAATGTTTCAATTCAAGAATGGGATTTAGAGAAGGAAGAAAACAAAAACTAAATTGATTCGATTTGTTTCGTAATGTTTTATCACCTATAATGAACCAGGCTGATCTCCATCGACCGGTGGATGATTTTATGGCGGGAAATCCACGGTGGTCGACAGAATCGCTGACGTAATCTTCTAAAAGTTCAACTTCTTCTTCAGGTATATTCATTTCAATCCAATTTAAATTTAGGAATCCACGATTTAATTAAGTTTTGATATTTTCGTCAACTCAACTTTCTAGTCTTTCTTTATGTATTCTATATATCTCCCTATGTTTCATGGTTACATTATTCTTATCTTCTTCTTAATTAGCTGTCACTTCATTCTTCTTTTTTTACTTCCAAGTTGCAAGCATGTCTGTATACATGTCATAGCCGTGTAAAATAGTTAATAAGTGTAATTGTTAACCATAAAAATATATTAATTATATTTAACGTAAATTATTAACTGTAACTGTAAACTAATCATAACTATATTAAAACCATTGGTTAATGATATGATGTAACCATCAAATTATGATCATCAAAAACACATCAAATAATTTAAACTGCTTAGATAAACTTATGGTCCAGTATTAACCTTAACCAAGCACATAAAATTTTTGCAATAAAATTATGAAATTTTCTGAAACTTGGCGGGACAAATGTTGGGAAAGACAAGACGCACAGCACAACGTGACCCTAGATTCCCCAAACGCACACCTAAAATAATAATAAAATATGAAAACTTAACTATTCCCTCCAAAATAAGATGTCTTTCTTCCACGTCAAATTCCTGACATTCCAAAGACACGCTACCACTCTTCACCCATGTTACGATCACTACAAAGCATAAAACGAAATCACAAGAAGACAAAACTTACCTCTTCCTCCTTTCGCACCACGACAACCTCAGTCCAAAAGTAACACCCAACTCTCTTCCTCTCGCCAACACAGCCTCCAACTCAAACCTCAGCATTCTCTTCTCCCTAGATCTCACGTCACACTTACACCACCCGAACTCAACTCGATGGAGGCGACGAGAGTATAAAAGGGATTAAGCTAAATTTGTTTATTTTAAATTTTTCTTAGGCCTTCCCAACTTTCAAAAATTTTCAAAACAACCCCACCATCTCTGATTTATCCTTAAACACCTGAGATAATTATTGTTAAATAAAACGGCACTGGAATCAATCATACCCAACTTATCTCCAGAGATAATTCCCAATTTTCTTTTTGAAAAACGAGTGTTATAATCGTAACTATATATAATCGTAACCGTTTTAACCGTAACTATTCTAACCATATACAAAATAGTTAAGATTAAAATTAAACAAAATTTTTAATTATAACCGGTGGTTAATAGCCGTAACTGTAATATTTTGGGTTAGAAATTCTGGTTTGGTTTCGGTTCGATTTTTTCCATTTTTTTTTGTTTTACGGTTCTTTAAAAATGAAGCCATTTAGAAACTGATTGAAATATAGTTTAGTTCAATTCGATGTTTTTTGGTTTAAGGTTTTAACAGTTTAACCATAATTAGTTTGGTTCAGATTGTTTTAGTTTCGGTTTTGTAAATTATTTCAGGATTTTATAACAAATACTAATTAAAAACTCAAAATCAGAACATTAGAAGTACTTATATAATGTCAAAACTCTTAATCGAACAACTAATCGAGCTTTGTTCCTTAATACTTGACCATCTTCATTTCCTTTTATTTCTAAAAACCCACTTTGACTCAAAGTCCTTTGTGATCCATCCATTTAATATGGGTTGTCTTGGAATATAAGAGACTGAAAAGAAGCCGGAGGGATTTCCAAACTGGGCAAGATTTTTCTGTCCGCTATAACACCTTGTTTCGTGAAGAAAGTAGTGTATTGTACCAAGTGTCATTAGCTCAATTCATAAAGATCCTAGGCAAAACTTAAAGGTTGTTGAATCGAATGACGTTTGAAATGAAATTAATATTACATGCTGTAGTTTCGGTCTGGGAGATTATGGATTTCGGCCCAGAACCTCCTGAAAAAAAGAAAAAAAAAATAGTGTATTGAGCGTACGGTATATAGCTAACTACCGATGTGATCCATATCGGAATATGCCTAACCAAACCAATGCCATCGCATCTTCCACGTCCGGATAGCAACGCTTTTGCTAGGAACCTTAGTCAAAAACAAAGAAATCAAGAATTTATCATTTTAAAAATAAAAATTTGTTATTGGATATTTCGAAATAACTAAAACCAACGGGCCCCTCAAAGTTGTGAAACAAACTTGCAAGACCTTATCTAGGTCTATCCAATTGTGTCCTCATAGCTCCCCTTTGATCGAGTGCTATTTCTATATAAAAGATTGAGTAGGAAAAAACTTGAATTGGCTTAATCGAGATTACCATATTCAACTTGTCAGCTATCTTATAAAACAATAAAGTGCGTCGCTTCAACAAAAAACAATTGTAACTTAAAATAAATAAAAGAGCACAAGAAAACAAATCAAACTATAAACACGTTAACTTGCAAGTAAGAACCAAATATATGATATGAAAATCAACACAACTTTGTCATTCAGATTCTTAAACTTGGTCTACCCGACGATACACATACATCTTGGATATGAACAAGAACGCAAAGAAAGCAAAGGCGGTGAAACCGGCGAGCAACAAGTAAAAGTAATCGACATGGGCTCGGTTCAGGTTAGTGTTGAACCAGCCGTCACTTCCAGTAGCCCACTCAATTACAGTAATGAGAAACCCGCTCAAGAAGCTCGAAAGACCCATCGCACTCAAAGAAAGCGCGAGACCAATACTCCTCAGCTCTGTTGGGACTTGGTCATAGAAGAACTCTTGTGTTCCCACAAGTGAGAACACATCAATCATACCAAGTAGCAAATACTGAGGAACGAACCACCAAATGGACATTGGAACGGTTACGTCCGGTCTATCAAGAAGCCCATACTCCCTAGCGATGTTCAGCCTTTTCCCTTCTATCAACGCCGCGAGCATCATATTGAAGCTTGAAAGCACCATTCCGACTCCTATTCTTTGGAGCATAGTGATCCCAAAAGGCTTTTTGGTTATCATTCTAGCTATAGGGAGAAACACATGTTCATAGACTGGAACTGAGATGAGAATCGATACACCAATGAATGACAACAAAGAAGCCGCTGGGATTTCTAAGCCCGGTAAGATTCTTCTATCGACCGTGACGCCTTGCTTCGTGAAGAAAGTCATGAATTGAGCGTATGGAATCGTACTTATCACTGATGTGATCCATAGCGGAATAAGCCTTACCAAAGCCTTAGCGTCTTCCACGTCCCTAACACTACATGGCTCTACACCTTCATCTCCTGGTAGCATCGCTTTCGCTAGGAAACTTGTGACACAAGAAAACTCAAATTAGGTCAAAAAGAGTAAACAAACCGAAAATATTCAAATGATTCAGAATTTTGATAACTTACTCAAGCCGACCTGTACGTTTCTCGGACAAACCATCCTCCAACAGACCCGAATGCTCTAAATCTAAACTCAGTTTCCGATTCTTGAACGCCACGACGAAAACTTTACCGATTCTAGCAAAAGCGTTATTACTAATAACCTCTTCGCTACGTCTCTTTGGATATCTATAAATTTTTCTCCCGAGCAAGAAAATAGCAAGAGCCATAACCATAAACAAACAAGGGATTCCAAAACCAAACGCCCAATTAACATTATCTTGCACATACGCAACCACAATGATCGATAAGCTAATTCCAGCTGATAAACTCAAGAACCACCAATTGAAAAACGATCCTCTCGCTATTACCTCCTTTGGATCTTCAGCATCAAACTGGTCCGCACCAAACGCTTGAACACAAGGCTTATGTCCACCTTGTCCGATCGCAACCAAATACAAAGAACAGAAGAATAATATATTCACCCAAAAAGATGGTTTAGCAGAAGCCTCGTTACGTTCCTCAGATAATCCCACTATGATTAAAGAAGCTGATAGTGTCAATAGTCCTAGTCCCTGTAATAA